>JAAGVU020000002.1:522478-536658 GCA_011763525.2 Mormyrus iriodes
TAAATGTGTGTGTGTGTGTGTGTGTGTGTGTGTGTGTGTGTATATATATATATATATATATAAATAAAAAAAACATCAGTAGGGAATGAGTCCTCACTAGATATGCCCTTTACTAATAAGAAAGATACCCCGTTATATTTAAATATCTGTATCCACTTTTCAACTGCAATGGTTTATCCATCTATCTATCTCTCTATATCTTATTCAGCATACCCTCTAGACATTATTTTTGTATATTATGCATTGAATGGGGAGGTGGAGCCTTTCTGACGAACTAATTACATTAACATTACATTAACCCGATATTCGTCAAAAGAGTAACAGTGAATCCCCGGCCATAAAAGGATGAACTATACAGAAGCCCTTCATTTTATCTTTACATATGAAGCAAAAAGATTGTGTTGGAGACATTTTGCATAAAGATTATGCCCTGTAGAGTCATTAAAGTAATCTTTTTTTTTTCTATTTTCATTTTTTAAGAGAACCAGTTGATGAGAAATGGAAATTTCACACAGGTTATGATAATGCGAATTGAATGTTTTTTATTAATTCTTGGACAGCGCAGCAGTGAGCTTAATTGAATCAATAATCTGTCCGCTCCTGCTCATGTAATGCATTTTTAATACTGGGCATTTAACAAACTTACCCAGAGTTAGGCTACACAGCTCACTGACATTTCTATGTTCAAGCCTGTTTTGTATTTGCTCATTTTACTTGCAATCAACTGGGATACATGCTCACATGAAGCCACAGACATATATGGTTATACAATTATGTTAGAACTTTCCTTGTATATATATTACTATGCTTTACTAGTAAATTCTTTGGGTTACAAATACAGAAATAATAGATGTCATGCCGGTTAATATATTTTTAACAAAAAATAAAAATTGATGAATCTGAGTAATTAAGTTGTACATTTCCCATTTAAGTAAGCACTGGAAGTCAACAGTGGAAACTTTGTATATATATAAAAATGACATTGTGCGTGATAGTGAGGCCACAGTTAAGGATGGGGATAAGTGTTACTACCCATTATAAATCTCTCACTGTTGTGTGCACTGATTCAGAGCGGGAAATTCAACTTCATTGTACTCCGCCTGTTATTCCATCTCTAATTTCATCAGCATTAATGCATCTGGCTCGCAAAGCAAATTGAGAATGACTGAAAAGCAAAACGCTGATGTTCTGAAGCTGGTATCCCACTACACTGCTGCGGTCACAATCAGCTTTTGATGTCCTGGTTATTTACATGAGCAGTATTTTGCAAGAGTGATGAAATGAAAATAAGAACAACAGCAATAATCACCAAAGAACATAGTCCATGAAGGAATCCTACAACAAAATATCTGTGCAAATTTCCATCGATCTACTGAGATTGCTTGTTGTCCGACTCAGGGTTGCGGGGGGGGGGGGCAGTCTATGGGCACATGGCAGGGAAAACCCAGTAAAGGGCGCCAACCCATCGCAGGGCACACTCACACCTATGGGCGATTTGGTAACGCCAATTAACAATTAACCTCAGCATGTTTTTGGACTGGGGGGGGTACCCTGAGAAAACCCCACCACAACATGGGGAGAACATGCAAACTGCAAACTGCCGGAGACTCGAACGCTGGTCTCAGAGGCGTGAGGCTACAGTGCTAACCAATGCACCACTGTGCCGCCCTCAGTCCAAACTGAGATTTTTGGGTTTTTTTTCAACTAGTGGCATTTCCAATTAAGCATAACCACAGCAAGGCTTTGTTGTTCCGTCTTTTTTGTGTTTTCGTGTTTTGAGTTTGACAAGTTAATTAACTATTCTAGCAAAAGTGCTACAGAAATACAAACGAAGGATGAACCTCAGTGCATCATTAACAGCCCTGTTTAAGGCTAACTAAACTACATGCGAGCAATGTTATATACACAAACATAAACAGATGAGTTCTTTCAAATTAACGCCGTTCATGAATGCGTATGTGCACACAGCCACACATATATCGGGTTTGTTTAAAGTAAGAATTAGTCCATGTCCTCAAGGAGCACAGACTAAAGGTTCAAGGTTAGTGAAACAGCAAACATTTTGATTATAAGAGATCACAAAAAAGATACAGAACCTCAGAATATAATGTCTTAATCAACAGTAATATTCAAATAAACAATTTACCTTTCTGAGTTAATTGACTATTTTTGTATAGAATTAGATGTGTCAATGGGTGCTTTGTATTACTGTCAAAAAATAATGAAGAGAAAATAATCTTTTATATGAAACCAGTATCAGAATCAGAAAAAAACAACATGCGACTTACATCAAACTTTGGGGATGAAAAGCTGCAAGGCTGAACAGATATGACACTAAATTTCTATCACTTTTGTCACAGACAGTGGTGACGATAACATACATTAACAACAGAAAGTGGACGTAAGCAAATCTGAAACATTATTTCCAGCGCAGAAACGTATATCATTAATGTGCAAAATGTGCAAACTGGACATCAGAGGACTTTTTGGTCTGACATACAGTACTAGTCAAAACACTGAGTGCACCTACATGAACCCATAATTTTATATTAATAAGTCAAAAATTGAAATACTGCCAAGTATCTGTAAGACATAGAGAAGGTGATTGGATGAGTTCTGTTTCTGTGGCTCACACAGTCAAGCATGCAGGACGTGTTCTCACATCTCTGGCTGCATTGCAGATACCAAATCCATGGTGGGCCCAAGCACTATGGCTATCGTAGCATACATCAAAGGCAAGTCATCCCATCTGGATTAACGCTGATCGGGCAGCAAGATGACAACCCCAAACATAAAATCTAGCGAAGCTATAAAAGGAAGGACAACTTAAACTGATAACCATGACTGCTGAGTCTATAGACTTCAATCCCATGTAACTAGTGTACTCATACATTTAATTGGCTCTGTAAATAAATAAAATTAAGCACACATTAGCAATGCAATAAAAGTAACTGCCAACTTATAAAGTGTAATTTAAGTTTTATATCACAAATCTTTAAATCTACCAATCAATGTGTATATTTCTCAAAGGTAGTACAAAAAAAAAATGGCAGAAGGTAAAATAAGTGGACAGAGTGAAGCTCAGATACTGGTAAACGATGATAAATTAGTCATTCAATCATATGCATGCTGTACATTTCAAATTAATGTGAATATGAATTGTTTCTGACAGGGCATATACTATATACTTCATAAATAAGCGAATCCCTACTTTCTACTACAGGTGAAGTTTAATACTTTATTTCTGTAACTTGTACTCACATATAAATACATTGGCTGCTCTCACAGAATCGTACAAGCAACATTTAATGTCGCCAGTCCTCTAGTCAGTGCTAACAAAACAGGTGCAGCAGCAAATCCAGACGTTCCGAAACTAAGGAATTGTTAGACTTGTTATGTCAGCTAAAAGCTCCACCCCGCTGCGTTTTCTCAATCGTAACATTCAGCATTTGCCCTTCTATGGATTTCATAGGCTTTCATTTCTCAATATCCACTTCAATATTGAAGATTCTTATCATGATCCGTTGTGTTATTCATCATGTTTAATGAAATTAATTATTAAATCAATGGTTAAATCAATTCCAAAAAATAAACTTGGACTTCACATTTGTAGGGGATTGAGAGCATGACAGTTATACTGAAATACGCCTATAGTACATGGAATGCTATGACTTATACTACAATATATTTTGGTCTAAATTTAAAACACTATTAATGTCACTGTTATTGACAAGAGTCGAGTAACACATTAATTACTAAGACCGTGAGAGAGGAGGTGGGGGTCGGGCCGCTATCGATTTGCAAAGGTTACTCATGTGACCATCATCATTTGAGTCGATTTGTTCTGCTTGTCTTCATTTTAAGGGTCCTTAATTATTACTGTTTGCCTCCTGTTTGGACAGTAACCTCAGGCCAAATGACCACACTTAATTTGCTCCACCAAGTCCATGCTAAGACACGTTTCAATATTCAGTGTTTCGTTTCTTGCTTTTCAACAGAACATGTTCAGCATTTTTCTGCCCCATCTTCTCCCTATTGCCTTTCCCTGAACAAACCTTTATTCCGAACACTCTTTTGCTGCATCGTGTGCTGTTGCTTATTTCACCGGAAGGGCTGCACAGACAAATTAGTAGTAGCTGAACTTAGCTACCAGAGCCTGTGGCTTTTCACATGCAATCAAACAAATTAAAAAATCACAGCTTTCCCATGACAAAGATTCATACCACAACACCTGTTTGGCGATAAAAAAAAAAAAAACTAAGTAAAAATACTTCCCTGTTGGGGATATTATGTGATATGTACACAGGCGCAGACATGCAACCACCGGCATACAGCCAGATCTGTACACGATGCATTTTATCCCTCCATATTTCTCACGTTGTTGCTATTCTAGCTGTGTTTACACTGCTCATAAAGAGGGGCCTCCCCTACTGATATATGGCCCATTTGCTGGTCAGACAGCATTATGGAACATTCACAGAATGGCTTGTGATAGTTAAAGATCAAAATCAAGACCCGCAAGATGCAAAGTGTGTCACAATATATTTAGATATAACGGAGATCAACATTTAATATGACCTCATTAGAATGCTACTGGAAACATATTTCTATACCATTAAATTGTCCCTGGATAATGCATCATGAAATATGTTTTTATAGTGTTGACACTTCTTTGTTGAGCAGAGCTATATCTCTCATTTAATGATGAACATGAGTAAGATAAAGTAAGAATAGTATCGTTTCTGGATCAGCTGTGTGTGTGTTTTAAGTCTCTGTGTGTGCTGGAATTAATCCAGCAGGCTCGGCCGAGTCAGAAATCAAGGTTTGTTCTCACAAATTGCATATTTATTCTGGCTGATAGATCCACTGATGATTCAGTCAACACCAGCGAATAAAAGATCAAATATTTTCTTCTTCTTCAGTTGTAAATAAACACAATTTCTGTACAAACTATGCACAGAAAAGATGAACAACTGCTGAAAAAAAAGAAAAAAAAATGAACAAAACCTATGAATCCAACAGAAGACTCTCGTCGGAAAAATGACTGTTCCTATTATTTATTCCTCAGCAATCGTGGATAGTAAAAACAGACAGACCCTGAACCTTAAAATAAATGCTTAAATCAAAAAGGGCTATCATACTTTGCAAGTGTGGAAAACTTTAAGAAAAGCTTTAACTCTCCCTTTATTCACTAGTGGCTTTGAGGTGACACAAATAGCCACTCTCACTGCGTTTCCAGAGGTCACGACCGCCAATCAAGGACACTTTAGTCCTGTAATGCCTGAAATGTCATTAGAAAGAAATAACAACACGACACAAACAACACAAACAATAAAACAAGTATTCCCTAACATGAAGAATTTCTATGATGATACCAGTTCTTTCTACATTCTCCCAGAAACATGGTTCCAGATCCTGTTAAATATTGAGCAAGTATTTAAACAAAGAGCAGTGGCAAGCACGGGGTAGGGGGCACCTTGGCTGGACATGCAGTCTTACACATGCATATATTAGTAAAGGTGAAGCCTAGCGTACGTATGCCATGTGTTATTACTCAAGTGGAACTGCCCCCCCCCCCCATCACTGGATGGCCAGAGAGCCTCTCGAGCTGTTTCAAGCAACTCTATAAACGTGCTTTTTTGGTTCTGACAGTTATAAAACTTTCCGTCTTCATTAACGTGAAAAGAAGACCGTTTTCATAACCATATTATGTAAACCACATTCCCACATATAAAATAATCAATTGATTTATCACTTGACTTTGATTACATTTATAAGCAGAAGGTACGTTTTTGCAGTTGTCATTCAACTAATAATAAAAATAAATGTTTACTGATTAAACTAATCCTCTTATATTGCTAATTTACGGTCCCCTACTTGCATTTTTTGAGGCCCACAATAAGGACGTTTTTATACGCTGTGTATAATGGTATTTTGAAAAACATGCCCACACTGTAATTAAGACTGAGTCAGGCCACATTACTGCTCACAATTGCCCTTTTTCCACTAGACATAAATGAACTTACTCTTTTATGTTTCAGAATTGTAGGCAGCCATATATAACTATATAAATATATCATTTTTCTTCGCCGTCACCATGTGACTGTTCAGCCTGATAATTAACGCACAACCATTGTAGATGGCCTTGCATAATTGTTAATTACAATTTTTACATTTTTACAGGGTACAATCATTTTTACTATATATAAGTATGTGTGTGGATATACAAAAAAGGAACGCAGAACAGTAAGGAAAACCCTGAAATTAAGGTAAATATTGTGAGCCAGTGGGAGGCTGAATAAAATAGCACAGGTAATTCAGAGTTAAACAAAGGAATATCAGCTGGCTCAGGTAACATCGTCTCTGCTTGCCTGTCCTCCCTCTGGTGAGCTTTCAACAATATAGTCTTATTTGCTTGACCCCTGCTGTCCTGCCTCTACACGCTAACCTCCAAATGTACACTTAGAAAGTTACAAATATCAAGCTATCGGCATCTATTGTGATCCTGTACTGGGAAAGTCTTGAGAATTTGGAGGGATTAATTATTATTGGTCTTTGCTGTAACCATGATTTTCTTTATGTTGCAAAACTATACATATACCATTTAATACATTTCATAAAATGTTGTGATTTATAAGTGAATGAATTTCACACAGGCTCCCTTCTCTGTGCTCCTGTCATTCCCCAATATCTTGTGCTTCCAGTTCTGCTTACAGTTCCTGTCCAGGTTTTCTCTCCCGCCATCCTTAACCGAAACCCCTGCAGTGAGAATGATCGTGCGTTTTCACTTTTACACACCCAAGCATTTCTGTTGCTGCTTTTAGGGTCTGTGTGGCGGTTACACTTTTCAGTACCATATGCAGTTATTACATTTCTCACCTAGAATTGGTGGCTATTTCATTTCATCGAAACTCCCTTTTATTCACAGGTAGCACTAACATAAAAATTAACTATGCATAAAGTTAATGGCTTATATCCATGATTAAAAGGTTTTTTTAAATTATGCATTTATTTGTTTGTTTATTTAATTAAAAATTCATTATACAAAATATTCCAAATAAAGCCTTTAATTTGAATTATATACATAATGTATCTTAATTGATGTAGTCTCCCTAATTGCAACAAATTCATTACTAAAGCAATTTAACAAATTATCATTATTAATAATAATAATAATAATAATAATAAATATTTTATGACTTCACCATTCCCCCATTTCACTCTGGGGTGCTCTGAATTCAATGTAACACCTCCCATCTCTGCTTAAATAGGCTACCTTAACCTATGCTCAGAGGTAATAGACTCTTGGGGATGGTAATTTCAGAGGAATTACCACACGGCGGTTCAAAAACCTTGACCTCAGTTGTTGCAGTGAATCAAAATAAATTTATGGAGAGGGTGCATTGTCCTGAGAGTTCATTCACATTCCCGCATACTAAATGATACTAATGGCCAACACAAGACTGTTACCACCCGATGTTAATAATTAATCAGACTGGTTTCATATTTATGATGAGACAAGCTGACTACATAGAAAAAGAAATTTAGTTAAATGCCAAGAAAAAAAGATCCATCTATCTATACTTACATGCAACCATCACACCTATTTAACAAAGAATTGCAGTGAGTCTGGAGCAGATTCCAGGAAACAAATGACAAGAAGGGGAACACTGTGTTTGTGATTGCAGAGCAGAAATACTCAAAGGCCACAGAAAACATTACACACGACATGTAAATTACAGACACCAATTAACTCAACTGCATGCTTTTGGAATGACGGAGAAAATCGGAGCACCTAGAGGAACACGTGGGATATACATGCAAACGTGGCATATGTATGCAAACATGGGATATACCTGCAAACATGACACACACACTCACAGGCTGTGAGACTTCATACACTATATGGACAAAAGTATTGGGACACCTGGCCATTATACCCACAAGAACTTTTATGACATCCCATTCTAAATCCAAAAGCATCAATATGGAGTCGGTCCCCCCTTTGCAGCTATAACAGCTGCAACTCCTCTGGGAAAGTTTTGACAAAACTTAGGAGCACGTCTGTGGGAATTTTTGCCCATTCATCTAGAAAAGCAATTGTGAGGTCAGGTACTGATGTTGGACGTGAAGGCCTGGCTCGCAGTCTCCATTCTAGTTCATCCCAAAGGTGTCCGATGGGGTTGAGGTCAGGGCTCTGTGTGGGCCAGTTAAGTTCTTACACACCAAACTCACCTAGCCACTTCTTTATGGACCTTGCTTTGTGCACTGAGGCAGTCATGCCGGAACAGGAAAGGGCCTTCCCTATAGAAATATCCAAATTGTCTTGGTATGCTGAAAAATTAGGAGTTCCCTTCACTGGAACTAAAGGGCCTTGCCCAACCCCTGTAAAACAACCCCCTCACAATTATCCCTCCTACACCAAACTTTAGATTTGACACAATGCTGTCAGGTAGGTAATGTTTGGCATCCGCCAAACCCAGACTCATCCGTCAGACTGCCAGACAGAGAAGTGTTATTCGTCACTCCACAGAACATGTTTCCACTGCACCAGAGTCCAGTGGCGGTGTGCTTTACACCATTCCATCTGACGCTTGGAATTGCACTTGGTGATGTGAGGCTTGCATGCAGCGGCTCGGCCGTTGAAGTCCATTCCATGAAGCTCCCAGCTCCCAGTTTTTGTGCTGGGGCTAATGCCAGAGGAAGTTTGGAAGTTATAAATATTATTGAGTATTATAAGTTGTTTGAGTCTTAGCGACTCTTACGCCCTAAGCACTCGAAGATCCTGCTCTGTTACTTTACATGGTCTGCCACTTCATGGCTGAGTTTCTGTCGTTCCTAAAGGCTTCCATTTGGCACTTAAACCACTTACCATTGACCACGCAATATCTAGCAGGGAAGAAATTGCACAAACTGACTTATTGCAAAGGTGGCATGCTATGACAGTACCATGCTTGAATTCACTGAGCTCTTCAGAATGACCCGCTATTTCACAAATGTTTGTGAACCTGACTGCATGACTGTGTTTGATTTTATACACCTGTGGCAATAGGTCTAAATTAAACACCTGAATTCAATGATTAAGAGATGTGTCCCAATACTTTTGTCCATGCAATGTATATAATATAATACATAAGGATATCTGTTTCTTCATTTTATTCAACATTGTAACTCATCACTTTATCTAGGCCCTTACCCTAATACTCACCAGCCTTTGAAACGGCTAACTCTAACACTAACTCCCTTTCATTTCACACTTACATCATCCAAAAAATAACTAAAGCACAAAATAGTGCCTGAAAGGTTGATATTTGCCCACAATGCCTGCAGGCATTCAGGACAGCCCCCTCAGACCTCTGTCGTCTGGTTCCTGATGCTGTACGTGCAGAGAGAGAAGCATTCCTGTATACAAGTAGATCGCTTTCATGTTCCAATTCAGAGCATATCCACCCTAAGATGCAAAGACTATAATTAAAAAAAGACAAAAATACAAACTCTTGGTGTAATATACTGGCTCACAGCACGCAAATAAATGTAGTACAATGGCCGTCTAACAAGATGTCATGGGTGTCAAAAGCAAATGACTATCCAATGGTGGCTCTGTGTTTGGTAAAATGTATTTAAAGGTCAGGATCATTACAGCGTGCAATCTGACATCTTTTCATGTAGAGTATTTGGCAAGACGCGGGGCTTTGGCTTTCTGGGGATGCGCCACAGCTAACGATGACTCCCACTAATGCAAGCATTTTTCGCTCGGCTAACCTAAGGGCCCGACCTCGATTATGCGTGGTAACTAGCTGCTGAAATGCTGGGGCACGCACCGCAAACCTCAGCATGCTCTGCTGCGGTGAAAGCGAGTGCACTTCAGGCAAGACGCCATTAAACCCAGCATCGTTTCTTTGGAAAGGATTGTCGCAAAGTCCCAAATACGTTCACAGCCCGGCGAAGCCGGGGAGTCAGAGTCGTGTTCCACATTGTTCCATAATGACAGCTCTGCCAAAAAAGTGAAAGATAAAAAAAAATGATCAGCTTTGTTTCTCGAGAATGTACAGCCGTAATATCCTAAGCATGCCGCAGAGTACATCAGAGGCCTTATTTTCTATTCACCCCGTCGACACTGTAAATGTTTATGATGTCCTGGCCTAGATCTATAGAAATGATCTTTGTCACAAAGGGCCCCCCGACAGGCATAAACTGAGGCTTTATATGCGGCTGGGGGCTGTGGACAACAAACAGTTGCCATGTTTTACTACAGCGCAACACACACTGACACATTGCTCATTTACAAGATTCCGGTGGCGGTCGGGTCTAAGAGGGGCAGTAAAGTTTTAATGTATTCTTTGCTCTCCGTGGTTTTAGTCACCATGCCCTTCTCACCTTCACTTCGCCATTGTTTATATGAAGTCCTCCTGAAGTTTAATGAGTTTTCTCTCCAGTAAGCGTAACTGGTGGGGAAGCTCTCGTCTCTATGCAGCATCATGGGTGTCTTTAATCCAGCATCGATCCCCTCAGTGATGTGTTACTCTCAGCTCAGAGAAGTATTAAAGAGGAAGAGACAGGATCCTCGATTCCAATTAGCCCCATTTATAATCGGGGATTATTACAACCTCAAGGAGCCGTCGGGCCAGGAGGTTCCACTTTGCTGTCACAGATAAGCCCCTTGATTCTGTCATAGAAATATGCCAAATTCTTTGCCTAGAAACACATTCCAGAAGACTTCCCAATGATGGTGTGCATGGCATACGGTGTCACCACGGTGCCCAACACCATCGCAACACTACCGCACATTAGCGATTGTTTCATTTAGTCAACAACCCATCCGAGTAGCACTTTGCCTCAAATAAACACGCATTTCGATACCTTATTACGATACATGCAAAGACGCAGTCAAATTAATCACTTTGAAGGTGTTAAAAAGCATTTTAAGTGAACACATTTTCACATTTCTGAATATATCAGGTCTATATTTTACCTCAGCACAAACATGACAGGAAGCAGTTGCACTGTTTGCAATCCAAAATGTGCTGCATTCATCAAATCTGTCACACAAAAAATGACAAATTTAGCAATAATTTTATTATTTTAGGAAGCTTTTTAATAATTCAGAATTCTGCATAGCAAACATTACATTAACATATCTAATTTTGTAAGAACTCACGAAATAATTCACCAGTATAAAATTTTAGCATGATGCACATAAGAATAGTATCCTTTTAGAATTTGAACAAGGAAATGTTCCTCAACAATAAACACAGCCAACACTGCATAGCCTTGTCCCAGAACAACAAACTGAATACATTGTTAAATATATGTACACAAGCATGATTATCCAAAGCCCTGTTCCTATCAAATGCAACATTTGTATTTGCGAAGCCCCAGGTACATGAACAGTACTAACAATCATTTATTTGACTGCATCCTGCATAAATAACTTGTTCCTCTAGCTTTGTTTTGTGACTACAGTTTACATATGACCCTCATATATTTTTTATACATGATACATTCTGGTAAACTTACAGAAAAAATGTACCTGAAAGTACACAACAACTGAGTCAAGCTACGCGTAAACAATGCTAAATGTCACTGACCCCATTACTAAAGAAAAACAAATGTAACTACTTAACATAATCAAAAAATAAATAAAACATCAGGCATGTCTGCCATAATGTGCATTTTTTTGTCTGTCCCAATTGTCTTAGGAAAATTGAAATTTATATTTATATTCAGATTAACAGGTGTAGAAGAACCCGCTGTGCACCAACAGGAGGAGAACCATCGGAATTCACTCTCCTCATTTTCAACTGGTACCAGTCCATGTGGCTAAGGAGCGAGACCTGCTCTAGAAGCTTGTATCTCTATGACAAATTAGCTACCTTGAGTGATTTCAATGGCATCTGGATGTTGACAATAAAGATCTAATGTGTGGTGGGTGTTGCGGACAGTCCAGATCAACTTCAAAATTAAAGCATCCATGTCCACCTAGATGTGTTGTTTAGAGACCCCTAAAATATGTCTGCACATTCACTCAGGGGTAGCCGGCAATTTGCCAACTGCAATTTGCTTCCAGCTTGAGATTGTTCAAGTATGGCTAGATGAAGAAGACCATAGGTACATCTAGACGTAATCCAGCATGACTGGATTATTGGGATAGCATGTGGGAAGAAGGTGTGTGGCACAGTGGGTTAGGACTTTGTGCCTGTGATTGGAAGGTTGCTGGTTTAAATCCCAGCCGTTGGGATTTAATGACCCCCCCCAATTGGTCTAGGAGCACTGGAACACTGACAGACCCTGCACTGTGCCCCCCCCCCACAAAACTTGCTCCTTCTGTGTATCATGGAAAGCAAGACAGGCTAGGCAAAAAAGAAAAAAGTCTCTATTCAAATACCTAAGGAACTATCACCAGATATAACCAAAAATACTTTGTGTGGATTTAGACCCTGAATCCGTTTTATCGGCCTCATCATTAACTACTATATATGTCCAGCCATTGCTATGCCGTTGTTGAGTCATTGTATTATTGAGTCATTGTATTATTAGCTAGCATGTAAATGCATTCATGGGAGAATCATTCTGATCAAGATGGGAGACGGACATTTGGTGAATTCTTATTTCATATAACGGAACAAGTGAACCTGAGGAGCTTGTGTTTAACTAAACAAATGCGACGAAAAGGGTAAGTCATCCGCAAATGGTTGTGCATTCACTAAAATCCACATCTAACGCTTTACTTAGCTTCCCCCTCTAAATCTACACTCATACGTTAACGTTCCCTCCAGTTCCTTTTCCATTAAAGTTCCATATCCAAATGCATTAGATGTTCAGAGAAATAGCTGATTACCTACAGCTCAAACAAAGCAGGGAAACCAAATTTTTTAAATTGCTGTCAAACGCGTTCATGCTAAAGTGTGCCAGTCAGTGTAATTAATGACTTTTATTCTGCCCCTGTGCCAAAGGTAATGAGAAACACACACAAACCTAAGCTGATGCTTCACACCAAGGCCAGACAGACATAATTTATAGTGTCTTGCCCCCTTTTGTACCTTCGCTCCCTGGCAATTTGAAGAATTAGACACCACATTGTAAACCTGTCAAGGTGCCAGGGATCTTTATTTATCAGCAATTATATCAATTAAAACATTTCACCCCTGAACCCTGTGAGATCTGCCTTTCATTTTATTTTGTTTCTCATGTTTCCTGCATACTTACACATGTCACAGTGGTTTAACATCCCTGTTAGCGCCATTAACAGCTCTGTGGCTAAAGTTGCATGTCACAAATTCCCCTTAATATTTCTTATCTTCCTTTCAGCATTAATAAATTGAGCCGAAGTGAATAATCCCGGCACAGCATATTAGTCACACGGTCATTTGTGAGGCGTACTGTGAGCTTCCCCTACAGACACACAATCAGCACTCAGGGCTTTTATATCCTGCAGCGGACAGAGCGAACAGCTGATGCATCTCTGACAGGCTCTAGTTCCTAATGTCTTATATTTATGCCACAGATTTACCATGTAAAAAAAGAAGCGCTCCAATATTAGCATGGGAGGAGGCGAGTTGCGGGGGGGGGTGCAATTCAGCAGAAACTCACAAATTCAGCACCCCGGACCGCGGCATTTCTCATGCTCTCACACCTGAGTCTGGTACCCTACATACCATCAGGCCAAGTGCCTTCTGAGCATTTCCGGAAAAAAACAGCCAGTATGGAGCCTATTGATTACCAGTCTGCTTCCGTCCTTGGCTGCTCCTTACAGAGGATTCCAAAATGAACCAGGCCTACCTCGCCTACCCACGTACTCGCAGTGCCTGTCTTCGGCCCGCTGGAATCGGTATTTTTTTTGCATTGTTGATGAAAGGTCAGGTGGCATTTAGCCTTCCTTTGACATCTCACAGCCACCACTTGGGCACCATGTCATCACAGAGCGGAGAGCTTCATAACATCACTATAAAAAGCAGAGGTATTCAGAGCACCTGATCCTCTTTTCCCATACATCCAACGGAAGAAGCTCGGTATACATTATGAATTTACCCTCCTTTCATTTTTTTCCTTTGTCTTCTACAGTAATAATAACAATAATAGAGCAGCACCGTGGTACTGTAACATCATACCGTCTCTCTGAATAAGCATTTCATTCTCTCCTTGTGTGTCTGAAGATATGCAGTTAGGTTAATTGGGGTCTC
>JAAGVU020000002.1:536758-554601 GCA_011763525.2 Mormyrus iriodes
CATACCGTCTCTCTGAATAAGCATTTCATTCTCTCCTTGTGTGTCTGAAGATATGCAGTTAGGTTAATTGGGGTCTCTAAATTGCACATAGTTTATGATTGCGTGTAAGTGCCCTGTGATCAACACATCTCACCCACAGTGTACCCCAGCCTTGTGCTCTATGCTGCCTGGGATAGACTGCAGGTTCCCCATGGTCCTGACCAGGATCAGTGGTTAAAAGATGGATGAATGGATGGAGGGATGGATGGATGGATTATATTCCTTTCTACTGTTCTACAGGTAGTGCTAATTTTCGCCCACTGGTTGATAACCAAAAAATGCAAATGTGTTTTGCCTATTAGTTAATTTTCCATTGTCATCTTTCAGTTTGAGCTGTAGGATAAATTCACTGTTTTACCTGAAGGTTTCAAGCTACAGGGGCAGTGGACCTTGTTTATTAATATCAGCTTAAAGGCAGTAATAAACAGAAATAATCAATACACGTATAATTACAATAACTTTGGTAATTATTTGGAAAACATTGAATTCAAAGCAAAGTCTGAAATCCTGCCAAAGGTTAACAAAACGTTCCACATATTCACTTGCTTCTGAACAGGTGAAAAATGCTTGAAGGAAGTGCTTTCATTAATCTTTAATACACAGGAACCGTAGTACGAAATGATAGATATGACTCCTATCCTGCAGTTATGCCACTGATGGGTCTAAATGTTTAATTTAAAAAATATTGCTCCTCAGAATATGACACGCTAGTGTTGCAAGAAGTTTGTGATGAATTGTGGAAGCGATAAACAAATTCTATTGCGGCTCAATAGTGTTAGAGCTACTCTCTCCAGAAGCAATTTAAGAGACATTGCTGAAGAAAGAAAAAAAAACATATATCATAGCAGATGAGCAGCAAAGATCATTTGACTATTCCGAATGAGAGCAGTTTATTGTCGCATTATTTTCCAGTGTAAAGGTGTTTTATTCGTACTTTATTGCAGCATTAATTTTAACCATATCTGGGTATAACTGTTATGTTTTAGAAAGGAAAACCACTCCATAGACAGCCCAGGAATAATATGCCTATTAAAATCCTTTGCTACTTTTGAATAAATTAGATTTTCTGCCTTGCTCTTCCCAACTTTTTTGAAAGCAAAAACAATATTAAACAGTGGAAACCGAGGTAGCAAAAGCACTAACCGAAATTTGTACATATAAACAGACTTTCAGAATAATTAGCATCTTTTCACTGGAAAGCTGCAGGGTTGTCATCAAAGACTGCAAGGATGCAGGGAAGCATCATGTGTGGGTATGTGATGGAAGGTATCTATGAAAGGTAGGGACTCTTTATCCAAGCCGAAAATTGTGTATAGTTACAATAAATTACGAGTTAAACTAAGCAGAAATCCACAGTGAAGGTTCACAAGATAATATATTCAAGGAAGCTAATAACACGCAATACAACACAGCATGCAAAAACTTTACATTTTATGCATATCCAAAAAATGTAATATTTTTATTATTTTCAAGCAATTTGAATATTTATACAGGAAAAAAAATCCCAGAGGCGACAGACTCTATATAAGTGATTGACATGTACTGCTCTCCTCCATCTCAGTATGTAACCAATGCAAGCACACTACAGTCAATATAGATATTTATAGCACCTTCCCATATGTCTCTCATTTTTGTTAAGGGCTTAGATTCGCTTTAAAAGTGAATTTCTTTGCTTCTGAAAAGACCAATGCCGTTATCCGTTATTCCGCGGTTATCTGTTATTCCAAACACAAGGACCATTTAGGAAGGAACCAAAGTCCCGCTAATAGTGGGGCGGTTCTCCTCATCTCTTCGCCCCATGTGCTTTTCACCTCTTCCTGACAAGACAGGAAGTGGGCATTAATGCTTTATTATTCTGTTTTGCATTGTAAAAGCCTGTAGGAACATCTGTGTGACATGCATTCAGATCATTCAATCTATTCAACCGGTACAAGGCCTGATGATAAGACGCTTCTTTTCAGCGAGGTAATATACCCAGGGTCTGCTTCACTGGTGACATCTCTTTTTACGTGGTGGAGTACTTCATCTTCCAGGAAAAAAAAAAGCATATTGCTCATATGCAAAGTTTACCGCTCATATGCAATGGTAGTCTCCATTCTGAGGCTCCCGCTAAGTTCACCCAAGATGCATCACTGTGCGACAGTGAAGGTTAATTGAGGATTAGAGATTTTCAACCCTAATTCTGAACATAAACAGCCTTTCATTCCCTGGAAAAACTGCAGTACCTCTAAGTTCTACCACCTTGTTAGAAGTGGTTTTCTCTCGGTTATTGGTGGAAGACATGCTGGCAGAGCATTAACCTGGCTGACCTGCATCCACCTCAAAATAACCCACACAATAAAGAGCACTGCACTTGGACTAGCGTGCACATCTCCACATTAACCCCTGCGACCCATAGTGTGGATCCAACAAATGACGTCAACCGAACTGCAATGAGTGTTCCTAATGTGTCTGATCAAATGAGGATGCAGTTAACGGGAAGTCCAGGGGTCCATCAAGTCCTGAAATGTAGCTGGGGCCCTGTGGACCCCATGAAAGATATCCATAATGCAGAGTATCCCAGCCAACTCTCAAGGAGCTGTTAGACCCGTTGATGTCTTGATTAACTTTCCAAGTAGGCTGGCAGAGTAAATTACATGAATCATGCACCGCATAAATTAAATACAGTTTTAATGCTTTTCTAAATAAAATCTAATTACAGAAAATTGGATTTAGTTGCACAAATGATGGTGTTATTTATATTTTTCATCTGTCGTGCTTACGTACCGCACAGTTAGTCACTCAAATATATAGTGACAGCTTCCAAACAGTTAAATTGTGCTCCACAAAACAATTATGGCATGAATTATAAATCAGTATACAAGACACACTTATGAAAAGAGCAAAATAAGATACATACTATATAAAGACTAAATATGTTTATATTGATAACTTCTATTAATGAGGTTTTCTAGTAAAGTGTATCTAATACTTAAATGGAAACATTTCACTTATTAGCATGGTGTTTTGTTTCACTGTTTGTGTGTGATGTGGGGGGGGGGGGGTGAGTCCAGACACATTTAGGGCTCAACTGGCCCTCCCAACAAATCAAGATAAAAATACCTAAATCCTTACACACTTTAGGCATACTGCACACACACACACAATATATATAAAAAATGCTGCACACAGCAATGTCCATTTACATGTTTCCAAATTTGTTTTGGGATTTTATTTTATTTTTTTAGACAAAATAGTTTCATGCTTGAACCATAAAGCCAATTCATTTATGCATCCCTGTTATTACTGTGATTCTGCAGCAGATTCAACAAAGGATACTGTTATTTCAATGGTTCAAGCTTGTCTTCTTTAACCATCTAAATTTATTATATTGCAGGGGAAAAAAACATGACAACCTTGTTAAAATCCTAGCAGACAGACAAATATAAAGTGCAGTTTCGATTTACAGGCAAAAACAAATTTCAACAGATGAAGGTACAAAAAGTATACTTTTTTTTCAGATGATATTACAAATTTATTTGTGGTCTTTTACTAAAGAAGTAAAAATCCTTTTGCAGATATGCGTGTCCAAAGTCTGGGTAATTTTGGAACCTGATCAAACACTAAATTAAAAAGTAACAGTGGTCTTGGACTAGTCAGGGAAATATGAAATTAAGTACTTAAACACATATGTTTAACTTTAAAGGGATTTGCTCATTCCCTGTTAGCTGTGCACTGTAATTAAGCCTCTATAATTATCCATTAACAAAAGTGGACTCTGATGAACGTTTGAACATCTCCTGAGTCCCAAAAAAAACACTCTTGCTTCAGAAAGCCACATGCTATTAATTCAACGTAAATGTATTACAGGTAGGGCTGTCACTATTGATTATATTAATAACTGAGTAATTTACCAATTAATTTGATGATTAATCAAGCAATTGTTTATATAATATTGCCTATATAATATAATTATATATTAAAAAATCCCTGGAAAAAATTAAGAGACCACAGCACAATTTTAAGTTTCACTCATATCTCAATTTATGGGTATTTATCTGTGTAAAATTGACATTTTTCTGCAAACTCCAGTCTGGCTCTTCCCTGCTTCTAATTGATAAAGGGCTTCTTACTGTATGGGACTTCAGTCTTGCTTCTAGGAGTCTGTTATGAATTGCCCTAGCAGTGCTTCACACCACTTAATGCTTCCCATTCATTTTGAAGGTCACTTGAGGTCATCCTCCGATTAACAAGGCACTGCAAGATAAGTTGATGGTTATCTCTGGCATTAGAAAGTTGCTTCTGCACTCTGCTTGGCTGGTTTTTGGTTATTGCCAGTGTCTCCTGCTTCACCTTGTTCTTGTGTGCTGCTGTATTAGAAACCTTTAGCCTGGAAGCAGCCTGTGTGGCTAGTGTAGCCTTCTGCCAGCAGAACCAGGATTAAACCAGGATTTAAAAATGCTGATTTTTAAAAAATATAGAGCGGTCTCTTAATTTTTTCCAGAGCTATATATACCGCTAACCCCAAACGAGGCCCATCGCAGGGTGCACATTTGCTCACACATACAATCAATTCACCTAAGTTGCATGTTTTTGGACTATGGGAGGAAACCCAAGGATCTGGTGTAAATCCACGCACCCATGGGGAGAACATGCAAATTCTAGACACACAAATCGGCTAAGCCTGTCACAGTGAAGGAATTTCCCCTGCAGTGATTTAGGATGGCTCAATACCACAGTATACGGTATTATCGCTTTTTTGTGTTGCTATTGCAAATTACTTTATTTATCCTGATTTTAGCGCTATATACATAAGCTTTATTGTTTGGCTTTTATTAGGTATATTGTTGCTTGTTAAATATGAGTATTCCATGGCCCGTCTGTGGTTCCGGTAGTTGGTCATAAACTTAAAAAAAAATAATAATCATATAACATTGAAACAAGTTTCATAAAATCATAAATCAAGTTTCTATCATTCTTAAATCATTTTCCAATCATAATCCCACTAAAATGTGAGTTTCTTTACATGAATAACAAAGCACCTACCACTCAAAGTATACTGACATCAGTGTTTATACCTCCGTGAGGGTATATATACAAAATTTCATTCTATTTTCATTTGGACCCTCATCCACTATGTCACGGCTTCCTTCCGCCAAATCAAGAAGGCCAGTTTTAATCGATTTTTCTTTTTTTTAAATCAAGTCATCAAGTTTGATCATGACAGCTCTAATTACAATATTGTATAAATTACCTTTGATCTACTTTAGGTAACTGCAATCATTAGCCAAACAAAACCTCACTGCAGATTATTATTATTTTGTGGTTATTTGTGAGGGGGCGGCCCGGTGGTGCAATGGTTAGAACTGCTGCCACCATGGCCCCATGTGTGGGGAGTTTGCACGTTCTCCCTGTGTCGCTGTGGGCTTTCCTCCGGGTACTCTGGTTTCGCCGCCACAGTACAAAAGGATGCTGCAGTTAATTGGAGTTACCAAACTGCCCATAGGTGTGCATGTGTGAGTGAATGGTGTGTGTGATGCACAGCATTAAATTGGCACCCAATCCTGAATTGTTCCCTTCTTTGCGCCTGTAGCCTCCAGCTCTGGACCCCCCATGACCCTGAACAGGACAGGCAGTTTCAGAAAATGGATGGGTTGATGGGTTACTTGTTAAATGAATAAAAATAAATTAACAAAGTGACAGAGTTAAATTTGAATGCAATTAAAATTACATTAATACATCTAAGTAAATCTCTCTTTTACAATATTAACATTAATGTGGTCATCCATATAGCTTGTTGTTAATGTGCAGGACAAGAATTAATCATTCATTTGCAGAGGTATGATCCACGCACAAGCATGGTATCAATCTGAATCACAATGTATCACACAACATCAAACAACTAGAAAGATATTATTAGCATGAAAATCTTTCATTAAATCCTTAAATAAAAGAAAGAGGACCAGAGATTCCTGCCTTTAATATAAGTCACCTGAAAGTGGCTTCCGTGAAGGCTGGAAAGGACTTGAAAACACTTCCAGTTGCTCTTTGCGTAGAACATCTTAGCTAACAAAAAACACCATCATTTAAAGCAGCTACTTATCATGCTAGCGATGCAACGACACCCGGTGCAGCTGATTGTGTTGTGGGCCCATGAAGGATTACAGAGTAGAGTAGGTATGTACTAATGCCCTTGTGACACATCGTCTCACTTTCCACAGCCTCGGTTTCAACTACGCAACCACTGTACCTCACGTCCTTAAAGCAACACTTTGTAAATTATTACGGTGCCAGTTCAGAGCAAATGTCACAGAAGGTAAAGCTGACAAAATTTAATTCCAACAGAGAAGAAGGGAAAAAAAACTAAACCAAACAATTCTCTGTAAAACAGGAACATTCATCTTTTTCCTGCAATCAGTGTATAACTGGAGGCTGGGAGAGTTTAAAAGGAATGATGATTCCTGTGACTTATTTAACAATGATCTGCACACATGCATTATATAGTTACATTCATGAATTTCAGACAAGCGCAGGACAGTATCAGCAGGCACAGGACACTCCATCAGCTCCAGAGGCACTTGGCACTATCCCGAGAAGATGGTCTGAGCCACTCAGACTATGATTAAAAGCAATTTCAAAGCTTTTTTTATTAGGTATTGCTGATGACTGGGAGCTTCCCTCAGGTTTAAGCACCAGGGGCGTCTGAAGGAATGTTTTATAACAAATGTACACTAATTAGTTTAGTTGATTTTTATAAAAATCAGACCCTTCTAGTAAAGGCTTAGCCGCCCTTTTTATAAATCTCTAGTGATGCCCCCATTCACTGCTACATTATTTGGGCAGGCACTTGCCATAAGAGATTCACAAGTTGCACAGTGTCAATCCCTTGTATTCAAACTGCCATCAATCAACTCAATCAACAAATCCACATCTTTAGTTGATATATAGACACGAACACTGTCTCATTATAGTATTCTCTCAATCTGACAGGACAGACTGCATGAGTCAGAGTAGGGATGTAAAACTGTTTACTCACTGTTAAGAAGAAACTTCTCAAAAGCCTTTAGGTTAATCCAAGTGGGCACCTGAAAAAAAAAAACAGAAGAAATGTTTCAACACTGACATCTAAAGTCTTGTGGCTTTCATTAACCATTTTTCCCGAAGAAATACGAGAA
The DNA here is from genome assembly GCA_011763525.2 of Mormyrus iriodes. Lineage (NCBI taxonomy): Eukaryota > Metazoa > Chordata > Actinopteri > Osteoglossiformes > Mormyridae > Mormyrus > Mormyrus iriodes. The sequence continues at coordinate 543,952 of JAAGVU020000002.1, forward strand.
CCTTCATTAGAGCAAGAACATGATTCTCAGTTCCACCAAGGGCCATTTAAAACAATTGCCCTTTCAGCCTGAATCCTGCCTTAAATTGTCCTCGTTAACTGCATCTGACTGAGATTGAAGTAACAAGACAACAGTACTGCTGGGATACACAGGGGCAGGGGCATGACCTTGCCAACTGGCTGCCAGACATACATTGGATGTATTCAAGTTGAACCGACGTCTGATTTGCCAACAAATACCACTGCGGACTCTTAGCCACATGCTCTGCAGTCAAATGTGTGCATCCTAAAACCTCAGAAAGGGTCAGACTTTTGCAAATTAAATTTAAGCACATCTCTGTGCGAAATGTCCTCTCTCGTGAAATCTGGGAATACGCACAGCAGAGACAAATTGTGTTCCAACAAAGTGGCAAGTTATTGCTAAGGGAGACTGTCTCAGGCAAAGTTTTATGTAAAGGCTTTGAGTGCAGTGAACTGATGCTTATCTCTGTTCTGTATTACTGTTTTTCATTAACACACTGACATGTTTAGGGGTAGTTTTAAAATCTCAAAGTATCCTCCCCTAAAACCAATCTGCAGCAGGCATAAATGTGGATCGTCTGGTGCATAACCGCTCTGTGACTGATCCGGCCTGGAGAAACAGAAGTGCTCTTCAAAAACATCTTAGTTACCAAGAATATCCTCCTCAATGACTCATCCATCCATCTTCCATACAGCTTATCCAGTACAGCATCACAGGGAGCCTGGAGCCTGTCCCACAGAAGCATAGGGCACAAGGCAGGGGACTCCCAGGATGGGATGCCAGTCCATCACAGGACACACACCCATAAACATTCACACCACTGGTAATTTAGAGATGCCAGTTTGTCTAACTGCATGTCTTTAGACTGTGAGAAAAACTGGAGTATTTGGAGAAAACTTATACAAACAAGGGGAAACACTTAAACTCCACCCACACAGAAAAGGGAACCACACATAATCCCCGATGATGTGAGACAACAGTGCTAACCACAGTGCCATCTAAATACAGGCTCAAGGCGAGTTACGCCTGATTGAGTCATGTCTGATCAAATTTACTTCCAAGGTCCATAGCAAACAATACACACTTGATCGCGAGATGTCTGAAGGACGTTAGTGGGTGTATTTCTTAGTCTAACAAGGGCAGGAGAATGGGCAGCTCTACCAGCCATATCTGTCCAAATGTAACTTCATATAGTTTGCATACAGTAACGTATATGTGATAGACAGTTGCAGTATCGAGTCACGCCCAAACTGATTTCAGACTGATTTGCGTCCGGTAGCCATTGACGACGCAAGGCAGTGCAATACATCGTCAAGCCATATGATTCTCATAGCCAAAGTCCTGAACACAGTTACACAGTGTGCATAAAACCTAACTGACAGAATGAAACCACATCTAAGCAAAAATCACTGTTGAGGTCAGACATGAAACTGACTTGTACTATAATAGTTGTCTTTTTCTGTGTTCATTTAAGTTTCCAGTTTTCTATGCTATATCTATACTACAGTATCAGTGAAACTCAACCCAACTGAGATATGGGCCAACATAAATATTTTCACTTTTGAAAATACATCGGCTGAAAAAAATACAAACAAAAAAGCAAATTTTAACCAATGGTTCTGTGTAAAACGAGATAAATATTGGACGACAAACAGGAAATGGGGACAAGCATGGATCGACTGCAGACTGATGGACTTAACACCTAAGCAGAGCGTGGGCCTGCTAACTCCAGCACTCTCTATGAGAAAAGAACCTACGGGCTTTGAAAAGTGGAGGGAGAAAAGACACGTAACAGATGTTCAAGTTTCTACCGACGCGAAGGTGTCAGACTGAAAGTCTGCCTGCTTTGCTTTATACCCATTTCTGCTCGTAATCAACATTATATGCTACTCTTTTTCAAACATTTAAAATCGCTCATTAATGGCATTTCAAAAGGTGCAGTCTCGCTGCAGAATAGTGATTATGTAATTGCGTATAAAAACGCTATTCTGAGTTAGCGCTGCAATCATTTCAGGGACGTGTTTTTTAAAAGACTGGTGGTGAACTTCTATGCCATATCTTACACCGGACCGATGGAGAAAAGTCATAAAGAAGCATACGATTTATTAAAACTCCCTAGGCGACGCCAGTGCTATTTCCACAGTGCAGGCTTTGTGCATGTCTGTCACACGTCAGTAGCTTCTCCTGTTCTCCCACGCGCTCGCGCGCTGATCAGCCCGAAGTGAACGAGTATCGCGCGTGAGCCGCTATGCTCCGAGCCTCTGCACATCCTGCGCGCGCTGCTGGCACGTCACTGGTCGCTCTGACCCAGGGCTTGCTGGAAGACCATTGTATTGCCCCTAAAAGTGTCCTGAAAACACTTTTGTAAGGTTAACACGCCGTGGGGAGCTGTATCAGAACAGCACATGGTTTATTCTAGTGGCAGTAAATGGGGGAGAACAAACACAATGACGGGCTGTTTGATGTATTCATCAGGCCATATTGGCATTCTACCATTTTAACCTTAAAAACAGCTTTGGAAAAATACAGCCTATAAACACACACACAGATAGACAGATACATAGATAGATAGACAGATAGATTAGACAGGTATATAGAAAGGACCCTTTGAGACATTAAGGATGCCTCACAGTAAATTGCCAGGGAGTAGAATACAATTCTTCTGGGACGATTAAGGGATTATTTTGAGCTAATTATCACAATACAATTCCAGAAACCAGTCATCTATTAAACAATTCAGAGGCTAGAAGAAAGCAGTAGTGTAAAGGTCCTAAATATCATGCTTTAATTATCTTAGGCTGCAGAGCAAGGAATTTACCCTGAGATTTATAATATTGACTTTGGGCTTTCCAACTTTTCCGTCCGCTGGAATATAACAGCCTGCTTCCTAACAGAACAAATGTGGTTATTTCATTATGTTGAAATTTACCATTCTTTAAAGAAAAAACAACCAGTCTACCTCAAGGATTTGTATAGATTATCCTCACAGCCACCTTAATAATAATGTTTCTACCGCTGACACCACAGGTGAGTCGCTCTCTGTTCTGTCAGATGTGCCGAAAATCACTAGGAACTTTGTCAACCTTTTCGCAAACCCCCGCCCGCCTCCATCGGCCGTGGACGTCCATGCATCACCATTGATTGGCTGCCATGCCCTTCACAAAGCGGTAGAAGGTGACGCGAGACCAACGTCCTCTAATTTACGAGGGACGCGCTGCATCATGACACACACAAACGCGCGCACACGCGAGGCACCTTCCCCGCCTGGGTGTATGGGAGGGGTGCCCGTGGCCGTGACAGTGCGCGGAGACGGAGTGATGCGTGGCAAACAAGCCCTCCGCCCGCTGCTGCCGCGCAGGACCCTTATCGGCGCGTATGCGGTTGCCATGGAAACAGAGTGCTAGCAACAGTGCGAGATTTTCATCACATAAAAACGGGGTAAGGCGTGTGCATTTGCTCCCGCACATATATTTCGGTGATTAGAAAGGGGCCTGATTGGAACAAAGCATCCGTACTGTTATCAGGTGTGCCTTTCCTTGCTACATTGTGTTTTATGCCAAGCTAGCCTCCCTAAATGGCATGATTTCCATAAACCAGATAAAAAGCCTTGAAATATGTTATATTTCAATATATCAGTAAATCATTTCAGTATTCAATGAGCTTTTCTGTAATTAAATCTACAATGCATTCTTTGAGTGATATACTGAATTAGATATATACAAATTTAACAGTATATCTTTACATTTACCATTCAATTAACAGGAAGAAATGTAAACTAAGTATTAAGTAAATTATATATAACATTTTCCAGTTTTCTGGATTCACATCACATTAAATAGTACAAAAATATTCAAAATATTATTATTATTGTTCTTGTTGTTGGTAGTAGTACTGGTGCTAAAGTAATACATTAAATAATTGTTTTACTACATTTAATAACAAAGTACAGTTTTAAACATCGACTCTTTTGGGAAAGGGGAAGTACTCAACTTCCGAGATTTTGCTGAGTCAGAATGATGCGGGGTGAGAGTTTCTTCTCATTGGCACAATTCACCCCTAAAACTGAAAAATAATTTTGGGATTTAGCAGACAACTTCCCCCATCGGCTGAGCCTCAGGGTACTTAGAAAATGTAAGAACTCAGCCACAGAAGGGGCCAATAGCTGGGCTGAGGCCTGGAACGCAACATGGAGTGTTCTGTTTTCTGGGAACAATAGGGTGCAAGTGCAGCAGGGGCTGGATGACTGAGCTGTCAGACTGTCGAGGTCCCTAAGAAGGGAGAATCACGTCATATGGGGACACTGGGGTGAATGTAGGAATGGAATCAAAAACCACACACAGGAAGCATATGAAACAGGTGGCCAGGCAGAGCGGCACAGTAAACAACAGACCGGGAAGGCTGGGGCCACCATACACTAAGCAGAGACCAGGCAAAGGATCAAAATCGGTAAAGATTATTGCTTTGGGAACCCTGGAAGATGACCAAGACTGAACAAAGTTTCTAGTTGTACCTATATTTATGAGGTCAGAGAACGTCCCTGCTATGAAAACGTATTCTTGGCTTTGGTGACAGATACACCACACATGGACACTTCAATAAAACAGACAAAAATGACAAAAAAAAAAAGAAAAATGACAAGCCCAGGCATTTCACCAAGCTGAAGACAGACAGCAGATGTTGTTCAACAGAGGTGCTTGTTGAGACACATATAAATGGAGATGGGGGAAAACATACATTTTCAGACATGCTATGATTCTCCTCCTTTGTTCCTGAGAATCAATATAGCAACCCCTGTGGAAAATGTAATCAAAATAATTCCAGGGCCTACAAGATTCCTATGACATATGAATCCACAACATATGATCATCCTATTAATTATGTATACCTATCATGATGGACTGCACTCGACTAGCAGCTTAGAGGAGAAGTACGTGTTTCAAGAAATTCGCATCACTTTTGATTGGTCCAGCTTGCAGACAGAATGCTTATATAACCTGGAGTGTACAAATAAAAGAAGAAACTGCTAACTGCTATTGTATAGGATGGAGGTGGAGGATGGGCGATTTCTTTTCCTGTAACCACTCAAGGTGGAATCATTTCACATCAACTCGTAGGTGATTCTTTTTGATACCCGTGACCCCCAGACCTGCTCTCTGTAAAAGAGACAAACTGACTGAGACCGGAGACATTCAAGATAAATGGGTAAAATCCTGATTCTCACATACGAGATAAATTTACAGTCCTAACCCTCATGTTACAGTGGATAAAGGCCTCGTCCCTCCAGGCAGTACATGCCAAGCATGGCTGTGAAGCACCGCGTCAGAATTCTGGCAGCATGTGTGATTCAAAATCTGGCTACCTGCGCAAAGATGAAAGCGTGTACTGGCTAACCATCCCGGGGACATCTCGGTAAGAAATGAGGAATATGGGCAGGGCCAGATATATAATAAGGGCTGTAGGGTCACAGCAGGGCATGTGACGTGTCAACTTGGAGCTGAGCAGCAAAAGGAGGAGTAGACAACTTAGGGAAGAAGGAGACAACATAATCCAGGCCTCTCTGAGGAGCTTGGGAAGATACGGGACAGGTGTAAACGTGCTTTTTTAGTGTAATATGAGCTGTTTGGCGAATGTGTGTGACAATATTGTGGTGCTCTTTGAGAATGATCAGGTGAGCCAAAGTAATGGTGTGTACTACTGTATTAATATCTGTGTCAAAACTGACCCAGAATGTACAGCTCTGGAACAAATTAAGAGCCCACACCATATAAAAAAAAAAAATCAGCATTTTTAAATCCTGGTTTAATCGTGGTTTTGCTGGCAGAAGGCTACACTGAGCAGCAGGCTGCTACCAGGCTCAAAGTTTCTAAGACAGCAGTACACAAGAACAAGGTGAAGCAGGAGGTGCTGGAACGACCAGAAACTAGCCAGGTAAAGGGCGGAACCAACTTTCTAATGCCAGAGATGACCATTAACTTATCCGGCAGATTCTTGTGAATCAGAGGATGACACCAAGTGACCTTCAAAAGAAATCAGAAACATTGAGCGCCGGTGTGAAGTGCACTGCTAGGACAATAACAGGCTCCTCGAAGCAGGACTGAAGTCACATAAAGCAAGGAAGAAGCTCTTCATTAATGAGAAACAGGGAAGAACCAGGCTGCAGTCTGCAAAAAAATATATATTATTCACAGACACACACCCATAAATTGAGTAATGAGTGAGAAAAATTGTGCTGTGGTCTCAATTTTTTTCCAGAGCTGTGAAAGATATGACTGCTTTATCCATCAATAAAATAAAAAATAAAATAACCAATAATAAAAATCACATACTTAGGCCGACTCCTTTGTCTTTAAATTTCCCAGGTCAGTTCAGACTGTGGGGAGAAAACCCAAGCAGACTAACAATGTACGCACACTGATCGCTCCATACCGTGCCCTGGCCCGCTTGGAGAAGTGGGCCAGAGCAGGATTCGTAGGACTCGGGGACGGTATGGATGCAGTGAGATCACTAACCCAATTACGGAATACAGATATGCCGTCAGTGATGCGACTGACACAGGCATGCATGCATGTACTCTACACGTGAACCGAACCCAGAAGGAATGGATCAGGTTGGCTGTATTGATAGAGTCATTTCTTTCTGCAAAACTGCGATGCTTTTGGAGAAGTATGTAAGGAGAGTATTGTGGGCTTGGGGGGCAGGGGGATCAGTGTGGAAGCGATTTCTTATATGGATATTGGGCGGGCGCTGCGCTGACGAATGAAAGAAAAAGAAAACACGCGAGAACGCAAAACTGTAAAATGTATTTCTTCCGTGATGAGACTCATCAGCATTACTCTCCACTGTAGAAAAGGCAAACGTAATATAAGCGCCCATAAAGGTTACAGCAGCTTCTTCTGCTTTCTTCAGCTGTTATAAATATAAAAAAATTTCCCGCACAGCGCATTATGCTTTTTTATCTATCTCATTAAAACAGCGTGTCATAAGCTGTAGGTACACGTGCTAGTTTGATGATGATAACGTAGCCTGTTTGCTTGTTAACATCAAACTTGCTTACTGTTTGCTTATAAGATCTTGCGGTAAGATCCCTGACAAAGTATTGAATTGAAGTTAGGGAGATCATATTTAACTAGCTGACATTTTAGTATTCTGCATAGCATGATGCGCGCAATTCTGACATAGGGTATAATTGAGTTTCGGCAGTGGTTCAGACATATTGAGTCCATGATTCTAATTCGATGGTTAGTAATGTCTGCAATTGTGTAATTAGTACCGGTACTAAGTAAATGTAATACCAAACAGCTTTCAAAAATGCTTTTTCAGTACCGGAACAGCAGTATTCTGCACAAACGCTGAGATATTTGGTAAAATGTTGCACTATCTAGGACTGCACGTTATCAGATCCCCCACGCAATCGGTATTGTATGGCGCATGCGCAATAATCACCAGGGCTTTACATGGGTGAAACATTAGTCTGGTCGCCAGATATTCGGTACTATACGGACGTTTATTTACGCCCACAATTAATGAGATGCGTATTGTGACGCCCATAAGTTACTTTATACTATCTGTTTAAATTCTGCGTATCCTTATGTTTAACAAACGTATTGGACATCAAACTTCAAAAAGTAAAGCCTCACCACCAACATCTTGTTACCTTGTTTATCCACAACATTTCCACTTTTAAAAGATGTTGTGGCTGTTGAGCTGTTACTTTCTTCACCGCCACTTCAGTGTTTATGACTTCCATGATTTACCAAAACAGTAGCATGCGGTGAATTTAATAAACTGGATCGGGCCAGGATCCTTAGGCGCAACGTGAACGCAGACCAGCGAGGGAATGGGAATGGGGATGGAGGCAATCATGCTCGGGCACCCAAAGGAACCCCACAAATACTTCATATAGACTGGACTCCCAGCCCTGGAGAGGAGAAGCTGCAGTGCTACCCACTGAGCCACAAGCGGCACGCAAGATACACTCATTAATCAACATAATTCAAAGGTCAAATAGTTCATATCGGTTTGAAATTTATTTCTGAACTCCCCGCAACCCTGGCCAGAATAAGAGGCTGGTAGCGCATGCTAAATTCCAGCAAGCTCACAACAGAAAATGCTGGATTGAGGATATAATTAAACCATTACACTATTAATGTTTATACCTGGTATGGCATGGTACTGTTCAAAAAAGAACATTTTGTTATATAGTAAAGGAGAAGATTAGAAAGACATTCTGTTACTCTCAAAAACAGAAGTGAGGAGACCATACCCAAAATTAAATGATTAATTGGAACGATACATTTTAAATTCCATAGCAGTTAATTAAAGAAACAATCGGGTCTCTCTGGACAGTCTTAAAATAGACGGGTGAGGTGAAAAGTAGTTCTTTTCCTCTAATTCGGAGAATATTTTGTTTCCTTTGCTTACCTTCAGGCAACAGTCTTATAAAGTAGCTTTACAAGAAAGCGTGTCATAGATGACACATCACTGGCAAATGAGGGACAGATCTTGTCTGCCTAGGAGAGATCCTAAGACTTCTGACATTTTGATTCGAGTAAACCAATGGAAAAGACTGGGTGCGCTTCTGGGTCACATGACACATTCGAAAGTTGAAGCCCAGTTCTTAACTCTTTCTCGCAGAAGCGACCAAGAGAGACGGCACCTAATCAAAAAGGATTTCTGCCTTTATGCAGGGCATGCATTACGCTGCCAGACGGCTTAACCGCTAAAGAAAGGAACGGACGCAGGAACTGTATGCAAAACACGTTCATTTCCCTCCAAAACAGTCAGTTGTGTTGCAGTAAAGCCCTGAAATCTTCAACTGTAGTCAGCATGCAGATGTCAAAAAATATATATATTTTTTTAATCGTTGACTTTCCTGTGTAAGGTGACTGTTAAACTCTTTTATCAAACTCTGTTATTTTGTACATTTTCATTACAGGTTTAGTGTTCGTGACAAATTTGAATTTCCAGTTCTAGACAAATAAGCTGAATCAATAATGTGGTTTTCCCGCTAAAGATTTCCAGATAACTTCGGAAACGGCACTGTGGGGAACAAAAACACGGAGAGCTGTAACAACACAAAGAACTCTTTTAAAACAAGTAAATCCTGGGATTCCCTTTTCATGAAACACAACAGTATTGTTACAAAAAAACTCGTATTCCTATGTAGGATAATTGTGTTTACTGCTCTTCAGAACAACAATTACATTATAAATCAAAGACATATGTAACAAAAGGTGCTAAACCTAAACAATCCCATTATCAAACACCATTTATAAATTGCCTATTTACTCCAGTGCTGTACAGACATCGAGTATTTCGAAATTAATATTTCGCTATATATATATTCCTTAGATGATGGAAAGCATAAGTGAAATAAAAGTCATCTTCTGACTGAAGTAACGTCTCAAAGTACGTAGAACTGATTACATTTTAAATGGAAGCACAGTATCATTACTTTGCAGCTTTTAGGATTGGGATGTTAACGTGAATTTAAGCCGTTCACTTTTCGCCAATTTATACATGATATGGAGCCGTATCTTTTGTTTCTGAGTCATTTTAGACTCTGATGACAAAGGCAGTGACTGGAAGCACAGTGTCTGATTTGGGAATTATTTTTCAAACTATCCTGCAGGGGTGAAAGAAAGAAGAAGCTATTCTCCATCAGAATATAAGCTGGCAGTAATACTATGGGAATTAGTAACATAGGCAGGATGGCAGCCTCGGGTGCCAAGAAGGCAGTATCAGAATATGTGTGTCTGTACTACAAGACATCTCCTGGTTGGCATATAACAATGTTTTAATAAATCCATGGATTGTTTTAGAAAATGTCATTTAATCAAATGTGTTCAACTTATATATACTCAACTATTTTCACTTTAAGAGACAATTATCCCCCTTTCAAAATATTAAACTATATTAGATGCTGAGGGACCACAGCACTGTATTCTGTAAACAGCCCCATCATCACCCCCCACTTAAATCCTTACTCCTACCACACACCTCACCCTCTACAATTTCTAGAATTACTTGATGGATCAACTGGAGATGTGAAAGCCAATAAATGTGTTTTATTCAAATGAGTGATAATGATGACCTGTAACTCTGAAACTGCAGCTGTTCCTTATTTGCACATTCCAATTACAAGTAATTTTGCACAATCTTTTCCCACCCATTAGGTGGTTAACTGTACCTCTTTGTGTATGCAACAGCCTACATGTTTGTGGACAATTAGGTTAGTGATAATGTGTAAAATAGTGCTCAAATTGGCTGGCAACTAGCACAGTTTACATGATCAACATTATCCTGGGATTACTGTAGCATGACAAATGAGCATTTCATTGGTTTGAGATATCACAACTCATGACAAGGCTATGGGAGTTGGTTGAATGTTCAATGGATGCATCTTAAACTGACATGCGACAGCTAATCTGTGAAACAGAAAATCACGAGAGCACCAAAGCAAAAGGCACCATGCTTGCGTATGGCAAGTCGGCCTTCCTTGACGAAATAAATGACTCGGAAAGGTAAAAGAGGCTTGCTACAGTTCCAGAAAAGATATGCTGCTTAAATAATAAATGTATAAATAATTAAACAGACAGACTGATAGATAGATAGATAGATAGATAGATA
>JAAGVU020000002.1:554701-566323 GCA_011763525.2 Mormyrus iriodes
AGATATGCTGCTTAAATAATAAATGTATAAATAATTAAACAGACAGACTGATAGATAGATAGATAGATAGATAGATAATGTTTCGGTATTAATATTGTAATTAGAATTGTAATCAGTAGCTCTTGTGAACGTTGCACTAGTATCATTCCAGTCCTTGGTAACGTTTTCATTTTTCTCAAGGTGTGCAAACTTGAATCGTTATTTCAACAGCATACATGCATATACTGTACAAATAAAGCTTTGAAGCCAACTGCTATTTCATATGCCCGCCAGATCCACTATTGCCAATGTACTATGTCTGTCATATTACTTTCCACCAAAAGCAATAACTATAATGTCAGCACTTCGATTGTCTAAAGTTGCTATTTATCGCTAATGAAGCTGTCACACCAGGATACGTTTGTACAGTATATTGATTTCAGTGATGCAGCTCCTTGTGCTAGAATCTAGTCCTGAAAGCTGCTTATTCATTTTCTCCGTAATTATACATACTCTTGTAATATGTAATTAAATATGTATTTATTTCATGTTAAACTTAAGGACTGGAGGCTGTTTTCCTAGCTGGAAAATACAAAAATAAAATATCCCAATATTACCTATAAATGAAAACATTAGTAAAATAAGAAAAGACATATAATGAATTTTAAGCCCCATGAGAAGGTAAAGACAAAATTAATTTTCAGATGGTTTGCGGAATAAGCAATGCAAAATACTAAGTGCTTATGTAATAATACTTCTATTATTCAAAACTTATCACCCTCAGGGAAAAACACACAAAAAAGACAGCTGAAAAACAAACTATTGAATGGCTTCCAATTATTGTGCAGTAATGTTCATTTCAGCAGAATTTTATATAACTATAAATGACAATAATCGTACGAGAACATATTCGGTGAACATCTCGGTTGAGTTTCTGTATATTGCATAGGCCTATTTTACAAACCTACACAGCACTGCCACAAAAGTCAAAATGTTCTTTTGAAACAAACCATTTCAAACCAACATTTTTTAAGAGAAGGCTGTTGAACACTGAATACTATCCTGCAGAATTTTAAAGGGTTATTAGAGTTCAGTCCCTCATCTCACTTTACAGCTTGATGTCTTCATCCTAGAGGTAATGTAGCCAGATGGTCTAAGAAACGGTGCAGAGGTTCCCAGGGCTTTGGAACATCCACCCTTTTGCAACTCCCACTTGGTCATGGCAGGGATCCATCATTGACCAGACCATATTCATAATTAAATTCAATTAGAATCCCCATGACAACACAGGGCAAAATTACAGCATAACAGTCTGGGGCACTAAGCTGGCAGATAAAACAGATTTTCCAATAACAATAGTCACTCATTTGACCTAAGAGGGAAGAATACGGTTCCACTGTGTTCAGGCCCATACAATAAAGGAGTCCTTATGGAGCATTATTGTCAGGCTAAACAAATTACAGCAGTCAAGAAAGATTACAATGAAAGTAGTTATGTGAATGAACTGTGTTTAACCTTTTACCTTTTGGTCTGGTGCTTGGAAGTAGGTAGAGTTCCAAATCAACAACTGCAATGGATAGCACCTATTATCTTGGCACCATCTGACAGAATAAACAATCACAATTCAAATGAATATATTTTCAGAGGCCTTATCCACTCTCTGTTCTGGAGTTTTGGAGTAAGTACTATTATTGTTTACAAAAACCAGACAACCCCCTGACTGGAGGAAAATTGTGACTCTGAATGATGCAGATATTTTGTTTAGCAGAGGGCAACACAGAGGTGTAAATTCAATCGATAGAACATATTTGGCATATATTCGATTAAGAAACCCTCCTTTTCACCCTCAGTTGCATGGCTCACTAATGCTTTAAAGGAAGAGTAGAGCACCGTGGCAGCTTTCTACAAGATATTTTGACAAAATCCTTCTATATATGTTGAGTCAGTTTTCAAGGCTAAAGGTAGGAACAATTCTAGGATTTTTTTAAGGTAGGGGCGATAAGAGGAGTCAACTTTATAATTAACCAATGAGATGTTTTGAATCGGTGTGTAACAGGTGAGGGGCTCTCCGGGGGCCAGTCAGCATTCAGCTGGGGCCAGTGTCCCTGTGGCCCCACCCCTGTAGACACACCTGGCCAAAGATGAGTGAACAGCCTGTTTATTATATAAGAATGGAGACACATTCATAGATACAGTGACCCATTACAGGATACAACTTCTAAAAAATTCCTGAATACATATTGCACTCTGAAAACATCACTTTCATTCTAAAGTTACGTTTGCAGTTTTCCAGTTGCGTAGCCTGAATTTTAACGGTGTGCATTTATGCTCAGGAATTGTTGATCGTTCACGTTGTATTCCACTTTCAATATCTATCAGGCTGTAAAGCCTCAAACTGTATTATTAAAATCTTATATTCTCACAAGAACAGGCTTAGGATATTCAGAAAAGTCACCAGTGGCTGTTCATTACCAGCCTGCTGGTATTTTAAGCACATTCACAAACTATCCTGCCTGCACTAGTAGCAATAGCTACAACCAATATGAATGTTACGTTAATGAAGTCATATTTAACATGTAGCAATACCACGGGCTCCATTTTAATTCACGATCACCCTGAGATACTGTAGAACTGTAATGTTAAATGGTCCCCAGTCAGGATGGGGTGCAAAAGCATTTGACTTGAAGCCAGTTACGGACATTAATTTTGGTGGAACGTGACATTCTTAGAGTCAGTATAGTAGGATAAGAATAGGAATAATAAACATTTTTAAAAAATGTGCTCATTCTGCAGGGAATGAAATGAAAAGCAACAGAAGATAAAGACAAGAGACATTTAGGCTTTGGGGATGTGGAATGGGCCTGTAGGGGTGTGAACGTTGAGACTGAATACTTGGGGTTAAAAGAAGACACCAAGTTATACCCAAAAGGCTCACTTGACTGCCCCCCCCCCAAAAAAAATCACTTTGTTGCTAAAATTAATCTTTTAAGCCAGAAATTACTTATCTGTAGAAATCACAGTAAAAGTAGAAAAGTGAGGGGGGGGGCAGGCTACAGATCTCCTAATAGTGATAAAGCAGAGCCACAAGCTCAGCGGGAAAACATCTATAACAGAGCAGATGACGCCACAGTTCACTTTGATATCGATGATGCAGGACGGCAGTACCTCAGAACATCATACAACAGCATAAAAGCAGCAGTAAATGTAACCGAATTTCTGTATATAGTAGAATCACCAGCCCCTTCAGCCACAATCTTGAAACCAACTTTGTAACCAACATAAATATGTAAAGCATCTATGTCTTCTGCTAAGATTGTTACTACAAACTCAAAACCCAATTTTTGCCTCAAGTCGCGTTCCCTTATCCTCATTGTACCTCAGCTGGTTGCAAAAAAGAAAAACGAGGCAGCTGATGTTGGGTCCTCCTCCAGAATGCTACACTTCACGTACTTCTAGAATGCTCCTTGAGATGTTAACATGCTGTCAGTTGCCTTCACCCTGGAAATCCAAGCAAACAGCTTAACACCATGTTTGCTTGATGACTAATGTAAGAGTAATGGTTTTACAATGGCTTTAACTGCACAGGGGAGCAGCTGGCGATTTTACTGTTGCATGCTCACCCTATGAATCTCTTTAATGATATCCAAACAGCAGTAACAGGTAAAACAAAGATTCCTCTTAGCATGTACTGCTAAGCCCATGCTTATGTGAGCCCTAGTAGACTAATGTCAGCTTTTAGTGCAGCGCAAATGGTCACAGTAATGTTTATGAATAATCCCCAGAAAAAAAACTTATCTATTTTCATATTTGAAGTCTCTTTCACTGTGATCCTCCGAACCCTGACTTTGCGCGACCACTTTGAGCTCCCTCTGGTAAGGAAATTTAAATGATAGCATTCAATAGAAAGTACATTTGTTGGGTGATCTGTTTTGAACGTCCCTTTCAGCCATTTGAATTTCTCAAAGCAAAAGCACAAAAAAAGAGCACTCAAAAATGAAACAAAGACTCGAAGAAAATGTAATAATGAAAAAGACGTAGTGAAGCTAATATGAAAGAAAGGAGACCTTTTAGCATTGATTTTATTCTTGTGAGATCACTGAACATTGATTTTTTTTTTTTATTCTTATGTTCATAATTTTTTTTATAACAAATTCAATAAAAATGGCACAGACATTTTTAGGCATGGATCTAAATTCATGACAGTCTGAAAAAGAGGAAAAGGGAAAACCAGCCATTACGCAGTCAATCAATGTCACGAACATTATAGTTTTACATAACATCCCTCATAATGCCATCTGAGTTTACTCAGCTTAATGCTGCTGTAATGCCTCTCTGCACTGTCATGAATATAATGCGAGCATCTGTGTGTTTATATATGTATGAGAATTCACACAGAACTTCCACAGTGGTGACTTGAAAGATCTGGGCCTTAGCTGGAGCGCCCGTCCCAGAACATGAAGTCATTTGCAAGGATAAAATGCAAGGAAAGGGGGCACGGGTGCGCTCGTGTCGTGCGTTTCGATTAATCGGTATGAAAACAAGAGCATTCCTATGAGATCTCACAAAATACCGGGAGGGGAGTATGCAAATGTATGCATGGCACATCCATCAAGGTGACCTCCAAGTGCACTGCACAGGAGCGCGCTGTGTGTAATCCAAATAATCCGAAAGCAGAAGAGGCAAAATATGTGTACTTCCTATTTTGTTAGAGTCCTGCCATTTACACAATTACTGGAGTCACTCAGTAGCACTGTGTCTGTTTCCTGTGCAGCTAAATGTGCATCCACCATGTTTTTACTGAATTTTCAAAAGTGTTTATATATCTATCCATCCTCCAACCACTTTTCCAGCTCGGGGTCATGGGGACCTACATGAATTCTGAACTTAAACTGTGTATTCAGCTAAATTATGCTATATATGGCTTGTGTTATATATAAATACATATTAATAAAGTATTGCTTTACAGTCTGTAGTTTCACAGAACTTTTTCCCCACAGATAACTTACTCTAAATATAAAAAGTGCAAATGCATATATTTTCTGTTTTAAACGTATATACTGCAGGCAAAAAAAAAAGCCATGCAATTTCCTCCATAGGGTAAGATGCATTT
Source organism: Mormyrus iriodes (assembly GCA_011763525.2). Taxonomy (NCBI): domain Eukaryota; kingdom Metazoa; phylum Chordata; class Actinopteri; order Osteoglossiformes; family Mormyridae; genus Mormyrus; species Mormyrus iriodes. The sequence continues at coordinate 559,791 of JAAGVU020000002.1, forward strand.
TCTGTTCTTTTGGCGAGCAGTTTCCATCAGACATTGTTAAACTGGGAAATGATTGAACTATTCTGAGGAGAAAAGGCATATTTTTCAATGCCCACCGATCGATTAATCAGAGGGATAATATGGGGATTAATAATAATGGAAGAAGAACGGAGGGGAAAGATGAGCCATCCATTCACCCTAATTCTCTCTTATAGTTGATGGAATGAAGGGATGACCAGGGGTGTGTATGTGACTATATCTTATTTGATCGATTCATTCCTGCATCATTTCCTCAACAGCTGTCAAGGTGTCCAGCATAAATATCACATCACCCTGTATTATTCGCTCAGACACACATAAAATTATCTTTGCCACCACAGCCCGGTACCATCATTCTACCCAAACACACGCCTCTTCTGCCCGTTTCCCTACTCCTGATCTGGCTGATAATTTCATGCCTGTCACATAGGAGCCCGTCTGATTGTTCAATAACGGACGAACGAACAAACTGTTGATCACGAAAACGAAAAGAAAAAAAAAACTGTGACGACAGCAGCGAGCTGAACACGACAGACCCCTACGACTGCAGTGAACTAAATCAACGATAATGATATTATACCAGATTGGATGGGAAGCCATCATGGCATGTTTAGTGTAAAATCCCTAACTGCTGGTGTACATCAGTGCCGTAGCATCTGGCATCTACTCCATCACTGTGCCAAGACACAGAGAAACCCGGGGCTCATTTGTATAGCACTGTGATGGCTGAATAAACATTCACACAGACAGAGGGAATATTAAACCTAGGATGGGATCCAAGATTCTGTTCTATATTGTGCGTTTCCTGTTTAATTAGAGCATTGTTTGCGCCAATGCTGAAGGTGTAACGCTGCCAGCTGTCATCACATGTACGTGTCTGTTCCTTCGAACACGGTTTAGCTGGCGCACTTAATGCTTATGGACAGCCCCGTCCATTTATTTCGGCCTGTCCGGCAGCGAGTTTGGATACAGCCAACCCCCGAGAACACCTCGTCCCCAGTTATAACAAGGCTTCCCAAGTAATTCCCAGCTGTGCCAGAATCAGCCAGGGGACACGCTCCCTTTGGCACGCCTTTCGGCGAGTCAACAGGTCTGGATGCGGCGAGCCATGTCTGGGACTGCTCCAGAGACAGGGCCCAGGGGATGTGCTTACTGGGCCCTGGAAAGGATCTCAGTGGGCTGCCCTCAGCCTGAAGAAGCAGACGCTGCTTTCTGGAACCCCTGCCCCATGTCTGCAAACAGTGACACGTTGCACTCGAAAGGGCAAACTTTTCTGTCCGTGCAAAATAACTTAAAAATATCCTAGAAAGCATTCCAGACAAAGTAAAAAGCTAATGTCATTCACTGGAATTCCACAATGTATATATAACTATCAATAACTATCACAGCATATATACTCAGTGACAAAAAAGTTAAGCACGCAGATGGAGTGGTGGAAATGAAATGAATCTGCTTGCGGTGAAAGATCATGTGACTGTATCGCAATGATTATAATATCAGATCAAATGGACAACAGAGTTGGCAGTATGGGCACACTGCTGGTCCCATGTCAGTAGGGTGTGGCACCCCCCCGGGCATGGATACATGTGGCGATACGGTGCAGAAGGGACTTGTACAGCCGTTGTATCCTCTCCTATGACAAATCGGCCCACAGCTGTTCTAACTGGCCCTCAAGATCCTGCAGATTGGCACTGGGTCAGAGGTGACGTCCGAGCTGATCCCACACATGATTGATTGGGGAAAGATTGGGGGACCTGGCTGGCCACGGGAGGACCTCAGCATGACGCAGGCAGTCCATAGACATGTACCATGTGGATGGGTGTTGTCTTGTTGAAAGACTGTACCAGGGTGCTGTCTCAGGAGGGGTAAGACGTACGGACGCAGGATGTCACTGACGTAACGCTGTGTCGTTCATGTCCCCAAAATCACTACCAGAGATGACCTGAAGTCAGACCCTATGGCTCCCCACACCATGATGCCAGGAGTAACGCCGGTGTGTCTCTCCACAACATTGGCAGGATTGGTTCTCTCCCCTTGGTGCCACTATATGCACACACGATGGTCAGCTGTAGTAATGCAGAACTGAGATTCATCGCTAAACATGGTACAACGCCACTCATCATCAGGCCATGCCTCTCAGTTATGGCACCACTCCAAATGCAGCCGTCTCTGTGCTGGTGTTAACAGCAGCCTATGCATGGGACGGTGAACCTGTAGTCCAGCTGATGCCAGTCGCCGAGACATGGTGCAGGATGACATGGGGTGTTGTACAGAGTCCAACATCTGTGTCCAGATGGCAGGCGCAGATGTCATGGGGTTCTGTAATGCATGGCGCACAATACGATGATCCTTCCTAGATGTGGTCTGTCTTAGGCAACTGGACCCTTCACGACGTGTGTGGGTGCCCTCGCACGCCCATTGGTTCCAACATCTGGCGACTGTGACATCTGCATGTTCCACATGTTGGGCAATTGCACGATACGACCACCCGGCCTCATGCAAACCCACAATGATCCCCCTATCAAACTCCGTCAAGTGCTGGCAATGCTGTCTCATGCATCTAAGAGGCATCTTCTGTGTCTGGTGACTAGACGTGCCAGCTCTTTGAAAACCTGTTGCTGGTCTGTGTGTGCTCCAAATTACATCCAAATCGGACTATTTCTTCTGGGTACAGAATTTTTTTTGTCACTGAGTGTATATGCATATCATATAACATGTGCTATATATATGTGTGTGTGTGTGTGTGTGTGTGTGTGTGTGTGTGTGTGTGTAAACATAGAATGAAAAATAAATACTGAAACAATGAAATATTAAATTATAATATATAGATTTTACTATTATTGAATTTGTAAAGATTGTATTTAAGTCTTTTGTTAATTCTTTATCTAACAGGTAGTGACCTTTTCTTAATTAGTGAGGTGTCAGGCAATTCATAAATGGGATTCAGGCCATTGTAGGGCTATGAGTATTAATGCTGTAGTCATATTATGGTGAACATTTACAATAATTAATCAAATAAGTAGGGCTGTTTGGAGGGGGTGCCCATTAACCCACATCACCTGTGCCTTTTTACTGATTATATAAAGTCACCAATGCAAATGTAATCGATGTCGTGTGTTTTTCATATGTTGAAATTTAACCGACCCATCACCCCCAACTGTAGTCCTATCCCCAAATAAACATCTGTTCCTTTCTTCCATTTGTATCCATCGGAATGTTACATAAATACCATGAGTCCTTCTCTTCGACACTAATCATGCGATCAGCATTTGACCCTACACAGTGAAGCCACAGACGTCATTGGTACTCAATCCCTTGCTGCTCTGGGAATCTGCAGGAGAGCGCAAGAGCATGTTTATAATGCAAGAAGAGTTGTATACCGAACGCTACGAGGCTTGCTTCATTTCGGTGCCTCTTTCTCAGTACCGACGGGGTCGGTGACCGTGTGGCCACGACCGGCTGGCGACGTGCACCGTGCGTGTTTCTCCTCTGCCAGCCCTGTCACCCATCTCCCCCCCCCACCGGTTAGAGCCTTCACCATACAGTGCTGACTGAAACGACAGATGAAAAGATATGCGGAAGGAATACTGATCGGATTAAATCTGAGAGCTACAGGATTACGGAGGAAGGCAGACAAAGGCACTGCTGCCGAAAAAGATATAGCACTGTTCATACACGCAGTCACCAGTCTGATTACTACGTGGCCAGTACGAAACATGCTTCTGCACAGGAGGATGCTAATACTTCAGTTCATGTGCACTATAATGTGATAATTAGGTTTAATGGAGATGCTCTGTAAGGCATACAGTCCTTTTCCGAAGCCTAGTGGTGAAAAACAATGAAAGTACCGAACACTGGAAAATAACCACAAATCGCTTGTCTCACTTAAAACGTTTTGTTTCATACACCCTATGTCTGTTGTTTATTTTGGCAACGTCTGCCTGTATATCAGAGGCTCGGTATTGTTGAAACCATCTAAACATAATGGAGTGTGTAAATAATAACAAACAGGTGGTTGTGTTGGCTGAGAGCATGGACAGATTCCTAGTGCTAGGTTACAGTCAACAAATAGCAAATAGCTAATTCTGTCAGGCTCTCAGAGGCATCGTGATTGGTGGATGGCGGTGCAGGGAACAGCTGGTAGGCGTGTCCCTACAACAAAGTCTGGCATCTTTAACAGAGACTTCTCCCTCTAGTTCCACGGAACCTCCAAGGCAAGTTAATCTGTTTATCAGGTCTTAATCTACATGGGGAACTCAACAGGTTAAAAGCGTAGTGACGTTGAAGATAGTGGCTTTGGCTGCCACTGAGGACCGTACATCTGATATCTGGAGTGCTAGTCTGAACACGGCATCCCAAGCTGATATCCATAAGTTCAAGGAGGCCTCGCACACAAATGTAAAAGTACCAGAATGGGAATAAATATCATTTTCAGTGGCTCTCTATGCATGATTTCATTTGAAGCTTATAACATAATCAGTGCATCACTTCTGATGACAAATGCAATTGCAATTTAATAAGTCCCCTCCGAAACACAACACCAAAAGCTTATTATATAATAATAATAACAGCTGTCACCAGTCTGTTCTCATGCTCATTCTGTCTTCTGTCTTTGTAGTACAGGGCGTCAACCTTATCCTAGCACCACAAAAGAGGATAAGTTAAAGAACACACTTTAGAGAAATTATCTCTTGTGGTATGATAAAACTATTCTATCCTGTGCTGTAACATTCCTCACCTCTGCTCAGCACGGCATCTTACTTAAAAACTCTGCATAAAACCCTCTCCTGGGCTGAGAAGAATAATGCACACTCACAGAATGAAATATTCACCCTCCCGTAACATTATTTCCTTCTACACGAGACCTAGTAATTCGCATAATGTGTCTCCAGATTAACTGTATGGTGAGTCCTTGACCCACCGATGCCCTGACGAGGAGCAGTACAAAAACAAGCAGATATATGGCGCTCCACAGTATCTTGCCAGTCTGCTCTCCACATGTTCTGTTCCAAAACAAAAATGATCTATGTAAGCTTCAGGAGTCATGGGAGAGAGCTTGCTCAAACATAGTTCAGTAGGTATACTGATCCCAACACACAGTACAGTACTGTGCATATTGGCAGTGAAGTCTGTTCCTTTTTAAAGGCATGGCACTTTTTTTTAGTATGAATCCTACATTTCGGCATGGCAAAATACATTTAGTTTATTCTGCAAAGGCTTTGAATTTGTCATCTGTGTTTTATGTTGATATGCTTGCGGCGAAGAGGGATGGGGGCATGACAGCTTTGGGAGGGAAAAGCCAGGCGACCAGGGTTGGTATCTAGCAATACATATAACCAAGGTTTTCACTATTCCTATCTCCTGTCACAGTCGGCACCGGATGACCCCACTTTTTGTGTCCTTTCCCCTAGTTCCTGGTGTCCTGAGTATCTCTTGTGTTTCCCATGGACCTGGGCCACCGTGTAGCTCAGTGGGCTGAGCTGGTGGCATAGAGGCTGTAGTCCTCTACGTGTGGGTTCGGGTCCAGCCTCATCTGTTTCGTCATTGGTTTTTGGTCATTGTATTTGAGTTCTGTGTATTTCTTGTGTGTTTTTAGTTGCATTTGGTTATTTCTTTATTTCCATGCCTTTTCTGTATTCCTGTGTTCCCAGTGTATAATTCCTGCCATGTTTCCTAGTTCTTGTATTGATAATTGCTCATTGTTTAGTTAATTGGTTTCACTTGGTGGTCATTTTCCTTGTTCTGTAGTTAATTGTTCTGCCTCACACCTGCTCCTGGTTATTCGTTGTGTATTTAAGTGTTTGCACTTGTTCAGTTCCCCCTTGAGTCATTGATTGTGTGTGAGTTTGTTCAAGTGAGTTGAGTGTACCGAATCGTGTCTAGTTTCATGAGTGTAGTTAGTCTTCGTGTGATAGTTGTTAGTTATGTTTGTTCTCTTTTTGCATTGCCCTGCCATTCCCTGGTGCTACCCTGTGTTCCCTATCCCGCGTATCTTTCTGTTTCCGTTGGATCCCCCATGATCCTTTCGATTTTGTAGTTTCCCAGTGTGTGGGAAATAAATCCCAGTGTTACCCCATAGTTGCAAGTGGGTCGTCATCATCCTTCCTGCCAGCGCCATGCCTAGGCGCCGTAACAGAATGACTCAACGGGGAACTGAATAAGGGCAAACACTTAAATATATAATTGATCACCAAGTGAAACCAATTAACTAAACAATGAGCAATTATCAATACAAGAATGCAACGAGAAACACATAAGAAATACACAGAACTGAAAAACGATGACCAAAAACCAATGACGAAACAGATGAGGCTGGACCCAAACCCATGCATAGAGGGCTACAGCCTCTGTGCCACCAGCTCAGCCCACTGAGCTACACGGTGGCCCAGGAACATAGGAAACACAAGGGGTACTCAGGACAACGGGAACTAGGGGAAAGGACACAAAAGGCAGGGTCGGCTGGTGCTGACTGATACAGGAGATAGGAATAGTGAAAACCTTGGTTATATGTATTG
>JAAGVU020000002.1:566423-600635 GCA_011763525.2 Mormyrus iriodes
TTTTTTTCCCCCCGCTTAGTTCCCACCTTTTTACTCTACCCAACTTTCTCCATCAGAGCACATTGTTTTCTCCAAATAAATACCAAACAGAGATTCTTTCACAATAAAATTTCTAAAAGTATTCATACAAAATCTTAAAACAAAAACAAAATAATGTTTCAGGTCTTACCTTTTAACAATGTAATGGGATTCTTCATTTTTAGTCCCATGAACCAGTCCATTGTGCATTTTTTGAATCAGTACACTGTCAGAGTTTGCCCGTAGTTTAATGGATGGTTCCCTCATTAGGGGTAACCGGTATGCATTTTACTGGCCACTCCACTGCTTCATTCTAATTATGGTTGTTTCTGGTTTGGATTACAGAGACCTGTCAGTTGTCAGGTAAGAGATTTTTATTATGCTTTGAAAACACTCTTTATCAAATAGATCAAAAATGTTTGTTTCAAACAATTTGTAAATGAATATCTCAAGCAGCTCTCATTAGCCTGGATTTTTAAAATATTGAGGTCAGACGTGTTAGCCCTTCCTCTATGTGTCCCGTATTGGATCATGGTTATTAGAGTTGCAGAAAAAATACTGAGGACTTGACTTCGGTGTCCTCGGTGGTAGGTAGGGGCATGATCTGGTTTCACTGGCATCACGTGCAGGTTGTACCCCAACTTGGTATCTGGTGTTGCCTCTGATTGACTCCAGGCCCTCTGTGACACTGAACAATATTTCACTGCATATCTTACAATTAAACAAAACCAGTGAGAAAAATTCATTGTGGAGTGTTTTAATTTATTTATTTACCTGTTCATTTTTAATTTTTTTGTCTCTGGTGAACTGTAACATTTGGGGTAGTTTTTATTGCCATGAAGTTTAAGTTAAAAATACCAAATTTTGTTTATGGTCTACAAAACTGACACGAGGGACAGCATAGAAACTCTTTGCATTAAAGCTGTTTGTTTTTAATTTATTTACTTCATTTGCTCATTTAAAAACTCATCAATTTATTCCGTTATTTGTCTGAGTCTTAAATTCCCATTTAGGAAATCGCCCACTGTCGCCAATTTTATAATACAGTAAATGGTTGTCTGGCAACCCATGTAGACAGATTTCTGGACGCCCACGTACACGCAGTGGTCTTGTAGGCAGACCTGCCATCAAAGAGAAACTGCAAACAGGCTTCGCTTTACAGGAGTGGAAACGCAGCCTGTCACAGACGCAATAATTGCAAAGAAACTCCGTAATGAGCAAAATTCACGAGGGACATTTTAAGCATATTTATGTCAGAAATTACAGCTGTTTTAGTAGGAAAATTAATTTAATAGGATGGGAAAAGCACATACCTAATTCTGGTATAAACCCAGCCTTAAAGCTGTGACCTTTTTGAAAATGCAGCTCCGGGGTTTATAAAGCAAGGTTTTGAATCAATTAACTCCATCAAAGGGCACCTTACTGTATCAGTCTGAGATTGCCACAGTTCATACTTTATGCGGTCTGCACAATTTTCTCCAAGGCACTGCAAACATATAAACTCATAAAAGCCTCTCGTTCCTCTGCGTCGCAGACGTGTCACGTCCGCCGTTTATTCCATTGTGTCGGACCTTTACTCCTTTGACTACATCCTATAAACTGATGAGCGACAAAACCTTGGAGCTGAAAAAAAGGCAGGGGGGAAGGGGGGGTATGAATGTAAGTTACGCCCACGAGAAAAATAATGAAAACAAACATTACAAAAACAGTGTGTTCTTTTTTATCGAGTCACACTGGCAGTCTATACAGACATTTTAGCTTTTAATATAAACACTGTCTTTTCCAATTCCAGATCCACACAAATATTTGCCTGCACAGAGGCACCGCGTATATTTTCATAGCGCCTTAGCCTGACGGTGCCCGGCGCCGCCGCCGCGCTCGCTCTTGCTACACTGACACACTGACTATCGCACACAGCGGGGGGCGGGGTGATGCCAGGTAGGCTTATAGGTCTGAGGTCTCTTAATAAAACGATCACCTTCCACCCTTCTCTTTAAACAGACTCCCGCGGTGCCGTCGCTTTAATCTAGATTCACTTTGTAATACTCTCTTCTCGAGCGAAAACTAATTTTCTGGTTTGTCAGATGGGGAGGCGAGGTCGCTCCAGCTGTGCGGAGGATTCAGCGGAACTAGGCAGCGCTTGTTTTGTCTCAACAGATTAGGGGAAGTACCGTGGGCTGGGCATGAACGTTACACCAGTGATCTGGACACGTGACTGATCTCCAACTCATTAAAGTGTTTTGCTCCACATCGACTCCAATATCTTTCTTTCTATCTTTTTTTCCCAATCTTTGTCAACTTGACCCTGCACATAATAATCATTTGAAGACTTAATGAGGACTATTACAAACCAGGGAAGAATTAAGGCCACATAACACATAAGGGGTCCCTGGTGAAACTCATTTTGTTTATTTCCACAAAGCATAAAGAGCACGCTGAAATGAATGGTCCTACCCATAATTCGAAGTCTTCCAGCCACCTGTCCCCAACTCCACTGAACAGTACCTAGGTAAATATTGGGATGTGCAACTGCTTACTGTTTTGGAGGCTCTGATGTCATGTATGCAGGCCACAAAGATAGAAACTGAAATACAAAAAACTAGAAGAGCAATGAAGAGGAACCAAGGCATGGGGACCAGGGCACGGGGGTCAGGGATAGAAAATGAAATGCAAAAAATCTAGAGTAGCTAGGAACACCAACCAGGACAAGGTGACCAGGCCAAAGGGGTCAGGGATAGAAAATGAAATGGAAAAAATCTAGAGTAGCTAGGAACACCAACCAGGACATGGTGACCAGGCCAAAGGGGTCAGGGATAGAAAGTGAAATGCAAAAAATCTAGAGTAGCTAGGAACACCAACCAGGACACGGGGACCAGGCCAAAGGGGTCAGGGATGGAAAATGAAATGAAAAAAAAATCTAGAGTAACTAGACACATGAACCCAGACATGAGGACCAAGCCACAGTGTTCAGGAATAGAAACTGTAATACAAAAAAAACTAGAAGAACTAGGAACACCAACCAGGACACGGGGACTGAGCCAGGGTTCAGAGTTAGAAAATGAAATGCAAAAAAAACAGGAATCAGGCCAAGGCAGGTGGGGGGGTGGGGGTGGAATAGAACCTGAAATACAAAAAAAAAAAAAGCAAACCCGGAAATAAGTAGCCAGCAATAGATCTGCAAACCCAGCAAAGAGGCAGAAACACAGGGCCAAAAGTGTAGCAGATAAAACAGAGCGACATGCCTGGTCCCAAAGCAGATCTCACTGGTCAGTCTAGAGTGAAATGGAAGCCCAAAATTCTAGTTCATTGCAAGGTCACATGACCCTTACTCTGTCCCACGACCAACAAAACAGCTAATAGTAATTGGCATATCTTTCAGTGAATGCATCACTAAGGATATCAAATGCAAATGATTGGTACATTGTTAAACCTTCATAAGGGCTTGCTTGGTATACTCTGTATGATGTAACATGCGGCTAATCTCAAATGGCTGAACACAGTGTTACAGCACCAGTGTCATATTACAGACTGCTAGGAGCTCGAGACAACTGAGGTAAGCGGTAATTTGGCTTCGAGGAAATCAGTGAGACGAGCGATGGGCGTAACACAATATTGTCATTGCCCGTGGAATATATTTACTTATGCTGACATCTGAGATTGCCATTTTTTTTTTCTTTTTTTGCTGAAGTGTTCAAATCGGGGCAGTTGTGGTGTGACAAGTATCATCAGTGGGCCAATTTCGAGGGAGGTTCCCAGGTGCTTATGCCCATGAGGCAGCAGGATTCCACATGAGGTTTCAAGCAAGGGGATGGAAGATGTGTCAGTTTGGGGAGGGAAAGTGAAATGAAGCAAAGTAAAATAAAGTCCAATACTAAACCAAAACACTAAGAAGTTAAGCACGAGTGAGACATACCGGTGCTAAATCAGACTTCTCCCGAGAACAAAAATTAGACTAAATGTCCCAACAATCACCAATGCGTCATCTGAGGTTTTACCACTGAATTTCCTTCGGAAAAAAAGTGCATTTGCACCTCAGATTGGCAGGCTGGCTAGATGAAACTGAAACATAATCTGTTTGTGCTCTGCCGGAATTGAGATGACTTGAAAAGAGGATTACTCTCCTGTCTACCGCATTGAAACTCTCCCACTGCTGATGCTAAATAGTCCTATTAAAACACAGAGATGTGAATTACTGTATCTGAGCATGACCTTCATTTCCATATGGAAAATAACTTGTCTGCTTCAATGTAACATTTATCCACTGGAAAAAAAAAGTATTTAAGCCTCCTTAAATAGATGGATTATTTTGAAAGCAGAACTGTAATGATGGAACAGCATGTTATAATTGTGCTTTCTTAAATTTATATTTTCCTTTCCCAGTTGTTGATTATTATTTTTCACAAACAACATCTCCACAGCATGCCCTTATTGTTATTTTTTATTTGCTTGTTCATTTATTGATGTATTTATTATTTATTTATTTATTTTTTTACCTGTGGCTACCATTCAAGAGAAGCCCTCACTGGCTGAGCGCAGTGGATGGGAAACGCCAGCAAGCTACAATAGCTGAACTGCAATATCGCGGAGTGGAGGCAATATAATCTAAATGTCAGGCCGGTCTATGAACACAATGAAGAGCTTAAAATACTAGTTCAGGTGACATTTATGAGGAGTGTAAAAACCCTATACTGGATTGACTGCTGAGAAGAAACCGGCTTTCTAAAACCGCCAATCCTTAACTGTACCTTTAGCTTCAAATCCACGCTTGCAGTCGTAAGGAAGAGTGGAGATGTTAGCTACAATTTTTTTCTTTTTTGGTCATTTAGAGTCAATATGACTTTAGGCTTCAGGAAAGTATCCATTCAGAAATTGTCATACCTGAAAGATCCTTCGTCAAACTGCAAAATGGCATTTTGTTACGTGTATGCATTATTATTTACAGCACACGTTGTGAGTAAGGAAATATAGAAAGAGTATTATAGAAAACAATAGTTAATAAATTAATAAACAAATAAGTGTGCAGTGGAAAACCGTTTATCATATTTAAGAATTGTTTTATGCAAACCATGGTTTAATCTTTTTCCATTCTGGTATTTTATTACAAAGAAGCATGAGTTGTTTACCCACATTCTTCTGCATATATACATTCCCATTGCCTGCTTTTCCAATTGAGATCGTGGCAAATCCCACTCATCATTAATGTTATGTTTTAAAAGACGCCCAATTATACTGTATTTCATTAATATTTTCATTAATATTGGTGCCATTTTAAAAACATATAAATGGGATTCAAGAAAAATAGTCTGATTTATATTCTCCAGGAAAAAAAAATGGACTTGACGACTATTAGAGGCTTATTTTTAAACTTTTTATTTTTCCTGTCACAATTACTTTAATAAGTATTCACCCGTTTGGAGTTTTTCACATTGTATGTTACTGCGATGTGGAATCAGTAAGGAATTCTTCTCTCATGAAAAAAGGAACCTAAAATATCACAGGAAAAAGGAAACTGAAATTCTGTGTATAACTGTTCACTATTTCATACATGTGCTCACATCGACAGACAGGAAGAGAATCAAATCCAGAGAAGTTCCTGACCAGCCTCGCCTCACATTCTCTTCTGTTTGTAGCCCTGACACAAACCGCCCTCCGTTTATTTGTTTACACTTCAGCACTTCATGTTATTATTGGGGAAATGCTACGATGCAAAAACAGCACCTTGTTTTTCAAACCGGCGCTCCCTCATTACGTCCATTCCGTTGAGTTTCCTGAGGTTGCAACAATCTCACTTTCCAAGGTCTCCACATGAACAAAAATACACCTTTTTCTCATGAAAGGTTTGAGATTTGCCTGATTGTACATGAGGCGGCACATCGAGCGCCTGAATGAATGCCATTTTTGGTGAAAGGGGATCCTCTTGAGTTGCAGGATACGTTTGAAAAGCCGGCCTATTAAAGGTCCCGATATCCTTGGGATACACGCAATGGTGATGCACGGCGGATTAAATTAGTGGAACCTACATCAAAGTGAAAAATGTGGCATCGACCCTAGGTCTCTTTCAGGCACGTTAATAGGGCTGCATACTTCCAAAGTGGATGTAAAGTCAATTTAGGAAGTGTCTGAAGATCTTTAAATTACATTCACACACATTATAACTAATTATGTACTTCTGTTCCATTATCCGTTTCTGTCGTTTTGTCTTTTTTCGCCCGCCGTCTTGAATGTTAGAAAGAGTGGAGCTGTATGCTTCCAGTGATAAAACAGTTAGCAATACATCATTCCCACTTTGCATTAATGTAGGGCAAAATCTACATTAAAACACATTAGGGTCCAGGGTTTGTTCTTTTCTGAAAGCTTTTCAGTCTTTTACCTGGTATTAAATGAGCTGAAATGGGGGAAAAAACAAGCATTTTTGTCGCATTTATTCATGTATTACTACATGATGATTTATAAATCATCATTCTTCACAGACCATTACAATGCTGGGAACAGTTCCGTTCTGTATTTAATTCTTGGCAAAAGTATATTTGCCTGAAGTCTCACAGTGAAACAAAGTGCATTCATATGTCTAGATGTACAGCGCAGAATAAGAAAAAAGGCCAAAACGTAATATTACTGTAATCCATTATTTAAAGGTTATATACACTACTTGTGGAGGGTCATGGGTGCAAATTACATATAATGACTATCTGGTTTGCTTTGTAATTTGACGACTGATTCTTAATTTTAAATGAATGGTTTTAAAAATTTTCAGGAAAAAATTCTATGTTAAGCTGAAGACATACGAAAATAACTGAAGGTCAGATGTTACATAAAGTATGCAAAAACATCAAAACGAAGGCTTCTGCAGCTCTGTGAAGGCAAAGACGTCTAGAACAAGGTCTCAGGAGCACTTTGAAGGCTACTAAATTAGTGCAGGTTCATAAGACTTTGGTGATGGATACTTCTCCTGTAGTGCCACCATTCCTGATTAAAGTCTGGGCACCACATCTTATATGTATTGAATGTCGGCTGTTGAGAGTGAGGCCCGCTCCCTGGGGTTGAGGTGTAGGGTGCACGTGTTTCTTTGACGGATTCGATTTTGCTACGTTTCTTTCCAGTTGAAAGGCGGCTTTGAGTCGGCCCCTGTATGGGTCTTGTGCATTTTCACACGCCATTTTGTCAATAGGATGCTCACCGAATACACTCTAAATACAACAATAGCACAGCAGAAAACACACAGTACCAGTGAAAAATTTTGATACATCTACCCATAGAATGCTTTATTTGTATTATTCTCTACATTTTAGAATTATAAGGACATCAAATAATAACACATATGGAATCATGCACTAACCAAAAAGTATTACACAAAAGAATAATAAATTTGTTGGGGGGAGGGGTGTCTCTGTGAGTTGGGATTCAGAAGGTTGCCAGACTAAATCCCTGGAATTGGCAGAGTGATCCACCATTGGCTCCTTGAACAAGGCCCTTAACCCCAGTTGCACCAAGGACTGGCTGACCCTACTGTCTCCTCTATACCAGTTTCATGAGGTGGTCTCCTGGGATGCTTTTCCAGCTATCGTGAAGGATGTCCCACAAAGGCTGAGCACTCATTAGTCATTTTTCCTTCACTCTCTGGTCAAACTCCTCCAAACCCATTTCTACTGCATTTAGGTCAGGTTGCCAGGTCATGTGATGCGACACTCTATCACTCCCTTTTGTAGGCGGCTTGTCATGTCAAAATCTTTGACTGGTATTGTATCATCTGCCGATTTATAATGTCTTCAAGCTACGAGAGAATCGGCTGAAAAATGAAATGGTGAGCTAATTACCTTGTGTTACCTGCTGGAGAAGATTGAGTTGGTTCATGGTGTTTAATTTAGTAAAACTTCTTGAGAGGAAGACAAAGTTAGGCACATGCAGTAACACTGCTGCAAAATGCAATTCACGGCATACAGTGCTCAAGGTGAGCAAGGATACGGTAACCACAAAAAATGCATAATACTTCCAAAAATGTTGACAAAGGAGGAAAATACTATTTTGAGGAAATACAACACAAACTCTAAATAGTCTTTCGGATGTGTTTTTCTTGTTTGTATGCATTTTCTGCTTGTAAAAACTCAACCGGCACCGTGTATATATGTCTGTGAGGAAAACAAGCCTTGAAGGCAGGAAATTGTGCTTTTGTTAAATGTGTTTCTATTGTTTAATTCATCACTTCGAAATACGAAGCTCACTGCAGTTAGCATAAATCAGGCATGGCGAAGAGGCCTAAGTCTGGTAAGCCAAAGAAAGTAGCTATTCAGTGGATGTAATGAGATGGAGTATGGAATGGGTTTACTAGCCTGAGTTGGATTTTGGCTCACGCATTTGTAGATCAATTATCATAGTGCTGCCAAGTCAATCGGGGTGACAGGACTATGTTTGCTAGAAAGGGAAACAAACATTACAGGTATTGAGGCAATACCAGGCTTTGTGATGTATTAACACATTGTCAATATTTATTTGTTTTCACAGGGACCTTTTGCATTACTTTTGAATAGTTCTATACCCCCACAGTCCAAAAACATGCAAACATTGTTGGGATTAGGGTTTTTCCCACAGAAATGCATGGACAATGAATGGACACAAAGATGTGAATACAAACGTGTGTTTGTGTGCATGTGTTGGGAAGGGGAGGGCGGGGCAAATACTTATTCTAATTTGTTCCCCACAATTTGATAAAAACCCTGTTATTTTGATGTTGTGGGGACCATTTTTTCAGTCCCCACAAGGGGAAACTCAATTTTATTAAAAAAAAATCTGTGACTGCAATCAAAAAACTAAAAAAATTCAAAAACTCTTGTATTTTGTTTGGTTACTTATGTTTAAGGCTATGTACACTGTGATGGGTTGGCTCCCCAACCTTGGTTTTTCCCCGCCTTGATCCATAGCCTCCGGGATAGACTCCGGATCACCGGCAACCCTGAATAGTGATTACCGAAAATGGATGGATGGATGGGTTAAGGCTAGGGCTGGGTAGGGGTTAAGGATGAGTTTACGGTTTTTCCCATAGAAATTAATGGACGGTCCCCACAAAGATATAAATACAAAGTGTGTGTGTGTGTGTGTGTGTCTGTGTGTGTGTGAGAGAGAGAGAGAGAGAATCCTATGATGGACTGGCAATCCAGATCAGGCTGTTCCTTTCTTGAGCACTGTGACCCAATACTGGATTAACAGCATTAAGGATAGATGGATGCTTCTTTCTTACTATGGCTTAGCATGAAATAAAAATCATTTGCAGTAGTTGGGTTTAAACAGAAGAATAAAAAATATCTCCATGACACAGACAAATCCATGGGAATCAGGTATGAGTTAACTGTGAACTAGGAGCACTGAGGTGCAACAGGCTCTTGGAACTGATATCGCAACTTGGGGGGAAAAGAAGACTGGTGAAATAAATCAACATGACTAACTCCAGTCACCTGATCCACCCTCTTGAGGTAGCAAGAGGCCAAGCCCCCTAGCCCACCCCCCACCCTCTTCTCTCATAAGTACATGGCAAGCTTAAGACACAGTTATCTCTTTTTCTTCAACTAATAGATGTTTTTCATGGCTAACACATTCCATTTCACATGAACTACACGACTCTGGAGTGTGACAGAGACACAAAGGGAGAAAAGCACAAACTCCTGGCCGGATTCAAACCTGGAGGCGTCAGGCATGGCTGTTCATCTTCCCTGTAACCTCATTCAAACTACCGTCTTCGACGAACTTCCAAGCGAGTAGAATTACAGCACGATAAAAAGAGGGCCTTTTATGTCCTTCAATGGAACAAAAGTTGAAAGCCTACTGTATAGGCAGCTTTATTTCAACTACATCACCCGTTTTCACTGTTAATTGCTTTTGGCTTATTTACTTTCCAATAAAAAGGGCCTTTTGTGATTTTCAACTTCTCGTATAAACAAGAAGCAATAATTAAATTCAATTTTATAAGCATCGCTTTGTATGGCTGTCAGTAGCTCTACCGTTTCTTAACCTTTTTTGTTGTTCTACAAAAGGAGGCTTTTGAATTATTATCTTTGAACCATCACACTTTGTCAATAAGAGATTAAAGGTGAAGAGGGGAAAAAAGACATATAGCTTCATTAAATGTGATTTAGGATGGCTTTACAAATGCCTTTCAACAAACGATAGACTTATCCTAGCTTGTTAGAGGGGTCTATTGAGTTTGGCTTCCTACTGGCAAGTTTATCAAAATGATATACTACAGGGATTCCACAACATGAATACAGCAGTGAGAATCGTTTTATTTACCATTCGAACACAGTTCTGAGCCTGCACATTTTACAGGGGACATGGGGCAGGCTTTGGGTGACCGTTTGGAGAAAATCCTTCATCGACACTTAGTGACAAGGTGCTGAAAAGGACTCATCTGATTGGCCTTACCATGAGACCCGATTAGTACTTTTTCCAGACATATCTTCGTAAGCATAACAACAACAACAAAAATAACAGCAAAATAACAACAGCAACAACAACAACAACAACAATAGCTGTTCTGTATTATTAATATATGTCTTTCTAAAGTTTTGAACGCGTAGCCTACCCAACCGGTTATCAATATTATACAAAACATGCCAACTGGATCGTATATCAAGATCTGGGCTGCGTTTCTGGAAGCCCTCTACGTCATTTGTAACTTCTACCTTAAGCCGTACTTTAACGTTCTGACGTGTTTCCCGGAACATTCTTAGTTATGCATATCATCCGTAAGATATTCTTTTGTATGGTTGGTCTGAGCTTAAGAACTAAACATCATTTAACTAAAAAAAATAACTGATCCATATGATAGAATGACTTTGTCTGATACTTAACTGCAATCTTCGTTAGGTTTCGTCCTCGCACTCTGAATGCGCAGCGAATTGGCCTCAGTAACGTGCAGATTCATAATGAAACATAAGCAATGTGCTGTAGATTATGTATTTATTTATTTATTAGGAATGAAGGGAGGGGGGTTCTGTCGATATTGAGGCGGACGCGTTCCCCTTAATTCCGACGCCCCTGGAACGCACACACCTTAAATGTGCCAAAGATACAGTATATAAAAACTTTGGTTCATGAGATCGATACAAGCCGACACTGCAGGTTCATTTACGTATAAGTCTAAAATATTTTCCCGAAAAAGTACCCTGGAATAGTCCTTAATATTCAATAATAAAGTACAAAGGACATTCTCTTATGTTATGACAGTAACGCAACTTTTCTTTCGGCTATTGTGTCATTGCTCGTCCCAACATAACAGACACACTCAAATGATATGCACACATATTGGTGCGCACAGGTGAACAAATAAAATTAAAATGGTGTGATACTACAACCTGGGGAGGCAGGTTCCTGTACCCAGTCGGCGAAAAATCATATTTGCGGTTAAATGATTCAATTTGTTAATTTTATATTTTATTTTTAGGTTCTCCAGAGTTCTGCTTAATGCAATACTTTGAAGCATTTCTGCAATGTTAAATTTATGAAAAAACACCACTTTGTCCAACACCGCGGTCCAGCAATTGCGGCATGGAGGTAATAATCAATTCTCAAGTTATCGGTGTCAACCAATCAGGTTTTCCGGTCCCTTTTAAGGTCGCACTTAAGAAGCTCTTCCTTAAACAACCTCTTAAGAGATTGTTCAAGAAACCGACGTAGGAAAGTGAGTACCTTTTTAGATGTACCTTTCGAGTCTTCTTAAGACGCCAAGGGTCTACGTTATCGGGAAATGCACTCCTGTACATTATTAGACTAAAGCTATCTTTTATTTCTGTCTGAAAGTCAATTTCTTCTTTAATGACAGAGGATAGACTGCATAACCTACTTTAACCCTATCCAGCAAAGCATTTGTTCTTTTGTTTGTTTGCTTTGTTATAGACTATACGCAGCCTTAGAGATGTGACCATCCTTATAGCTTTTCAAATAATTCAAAGCATAAACCGTCATAAAGTTTCATTTCCTTTGCAGACCTGATCCATTTAAAATATAGTGACATATTGTGCGCAGAGATCACAGCGGCATACACACCGCAAAGTAAATGTCAACACATAGTTCATCAAATGGAAGAAAAAATGGAAGCGCCGCCAAGATGACCTTCACGAAATGGCTTCTGACTATGTATGCCTGCAATGTTTCTCTCAGACCTACCATAAGGGAAGGTCTTCTTCATCTCAGGTTGTAACTGGTCTGAAGGTTGAAGAATCGCCATATTCATTACTCAGTTAATCTGAACACATCAGCTGACAATGAGGAAGTGAGCTTTATGTGGCCTCTGTGAATAGCTTTCAACATCTTTACTTATTCTGCAATAAAAGATGCTTCTGAGCTGGATGGCTTCTTGTATAATTAAGAAGCAATCATTCAGTCCAGATTTTATGAGAACTGCATCTTACTGCCGTAAGCAGCTGCAATTTTAACCATTGAAGATGAAAAAAACGTAAAATGTGAACATATTATATATATATATTGGCCTAAGATCTGGATCCAAGATGTAATATGCTCGGTAAAAACCTTCAAAATATTCAGTGACATTTTAAAAATAAGCGTACAGGGTCCCCTGAAAACTCATTTGCACCACATTCTGCATATGAAGCTTTAAGTAAAACCTTACCTGTTATATAATGCAAACATCTGAACTACTTACAACTCTTACATAACTATGACTCAGAACATAACTAACCACATCCGACGTGAACATACTGTTAATAAAAAAGTTAAAAGTTCAAAGAGATACTATTATGTCAATAAATACAAAATAAATATATGATAAAGTAGGATGCATACACTATGCATAAACATTGTAAAGATGACAGACAAATAAAACATGTAAAATAACCGAATTGCAAAATATAGTTATTTACAATATTTACAGCTTTATAATTTATTTTTAGGTCCTCTGCTCAATAGTTGGAACAAACCTGCATTGTTCTATAGCAGAAAATTCTATTCACTTTCTTTAACAAATTATTAAAATTAAATGGTAACACTTGTAGGGGCACAAATACTTAGTAATAACTCAGTTACTACTGAAGTACAAATCATGGACAAATATAGTTGCTACTTGAGATAAAATATGTGTCACGATTCATTAAGTATGAATTAACATGAAATCAGTATGTAACTAAGACATACGTAATAGCATGCTACTATATTATTTGTGCCCCGATAAGTAAAGTGTTACTAATTAAATATTTTTACGTAACAAAAATCATTAGACATGAATAATAAATGACATACATTTGTAAATGTAAAACAATATAAAAAATAATTTATTAAATGACATGAATTCTGCTACGCAAAGCTAGAAAACAGTAGATACTTTACTAATATAATTTTATTGAAGCATCTACTAATGTAGAGAACACAAACATGCAAAGAATATACAGATTCTTTTTTAACAAATTACCATAATATTCAAAATGCTTAAGAAAAGTTAATTATCCTTTGACAATGGAAAAAAAAAATTGCCAAGTAACAATATAAAGTAAAATTCTGTCACAATATGCCTTATTCAAAGGAATGAAAAAGACTACATCATTACCTTGAAAAAGAAGTTTAAAAAGCTCTAGTCTTTTCCCTTTTCATTTCTACAAGTACTTAATTGACCAATTATTATTACCACTTTGCCTTAGGGCCCATTTGTCAAGACTGATATGATGGGCAATTAGAATTATTCAACCTTGAAGGATAATGTTATATTCTGATGTGAACAAATTGCAACCGCACCATTTCAAAGTCCAGGAACTTCAGCCATCTGAAGTTCAATTTTGAAATTCAAAATGTAATAAATAAACTTAAGTTCGTATTTTCTCTCCTTCAAACGTTTTCAGTCAGTTATTTCTCAGGTATGCTTTGTCAAGGTTATCGCGAAGGCTGTTCATTGCAACATCGAAAGAGGAACCGATTTTGGGAGTGGAGAAATGTGAAGAACCAAAACATGGGGGCGGAGCAGGCCCATCTCGTAGAAATGGCAACGCCCCGCTTCATGCACTGCAGTATTTATATCTGATTAATTACATGTATACATGTCAGTGGTAATTAAGTTATATGAGTATCCATGATAAGTCATTGCATAACTTTCTGGATTTTTAATGCCTCCTACACACCTCTGAAGTTTTGACCTGTTTTTTTTTTTCCTTTGCTATGTCTAACTCTCATTCTGAGGCAGCGAGATCTGCAGACTAATTCTTATGTTACATTATTTCCAGAATTATTTCCTTCTGGCAGAGAGACACAGACCGAATGTCTACATCGTTCTTGCTGGCTTTAGCTGTAACTCCTCTATTAAAGCCACATGTCCTCCAGGGGTAAGTCTCCACCAACTTTCTACACTGTAGCTGGGATCTTTTTTTTGTTATTATTCTTGGCAGATTTACGTAAGCTCTCTAGGGTTTCGTGGGAATCGCTCATAGACAGCAGTTCAATATTGCATAAATGTAGGGAAACAGCTAGTCAAATTTAATCTTTACAAAAATTTACATTGTTTCATAAATACATTTTCACACTTCCCAAAAACAAATCTGCTGTTGTTGATGCTTATACTAATTTTTAGTACAGTAATATATCTTAGACTGTTACAGGATATTGGATACATATAATGGATATTGGATACTGGATATATTTTAAAATTGCAGGTAAAACACAGCGTATGTAATATGTTCTATGCTACAAAATTTTCAGCTTCCAACAATCCCTACTTCAAAGCTTAGAAATATTGGTTACCAGGGTCACGGTTTCAGTATATTAAATGATACCCCAGAACATTCCAGCCGGTCCCAATATACCAGGTTAAATCTCTCTTTCTAAGAATAACATCATTAGAACATGATACCAGAGAAATACACCTCTATTTCTTGAAAAATTTCATTTTTCATTCAGTTGGACTGATAATGCAAAAGTAAGCCAAAAATGTCAAAAATCAACTTCTACCATGTAAATAGCCATATTGAGTGTTAACAATACAAATGGATAAATACTAGAAATTGCAGTCAGTATAGCCTATTGTGCATGTAGGATGTTTATTAAGGATAGATATAATTTCCTGATGAATACCACATATTAGTTTACATTACACTTCTCAAAACACAAATAAAATAATATATAAATAAAACGATAGAACAAGCGTACTATTGAGTGTGTTGGGTGCTTATAATGTGCAGTCAATTTCATTCATAAACACCAGTCTTCCATTAACGATGGTTGACAAGGCCTTTATTTCAGATCCTGCTTTTAATAGTTATTCTGCCACACAAGTCATCTGTATTGTGTGTGAGGTTTTATGCATTGAAATGTGTTTTTACTTGCTTTTAGAAAGAAACTGTACTCGTCCTTTCACTTTGAAAATGAAAGGAATGTCCTGCAGATTATTAAACATCTACCTTATTGCATTTTCAACTGTAGTTTCCAGACGTATAAAATTGTGAAACATTTGAAAAGGGACTGCATATGAACAAACAAACAAGCAAATAATTTGTTTGTGTGTGTGTGTGTGTGTGTGTGTGTGTGTGTGTGTGTGTGCGCGCGCGTGTGTGTATGTTTGTTTCACAGTCTGATTCAGTGCCATTCTACCTTTTTGTAGTAACACCTTAGGTATGTACTGCACATTAAATGCAGCAAGCTCGGATATACAGTATTATTGCCAATATAACATCACTTACAAAGACAAGCCTAGGAAGTGTAAATTAAATCCTGTTCAAATACAAACATTTGACAATTTTGTCTGCCACCAAGGCATGGATTATTTTAAATTGAGTGTAAATGAATGTTTTTAATAATTTACAATAATGAATGAACTTAAATAAGTGTGCAATGTGTCTGTGGAATATTGTTATATATGCAAAGATCAATATCAGCTAATTGTTCTGCACAGATATCTTATAAATAGTTATAACTATAAAATACACAGATTATTGAATGAACGCTCTATACCAGGAACATACATGAAAACATTTAAGAAAGACCACATAGTCAAGGAAGAATTAGAGTTCAGAGTTATTTGTACCGTCTGCAAAAATATGATCTGATAAACTCCAGATTTACATTTTGTACCTGATACAGTGTTTAAAACATGAAGGAAAAGCAGGTGTATTATGCTATTTGAATGCAAGCTTATTCCAAACCAATACGCAGTAGCCATAAGTTATTTGGACACCCTAATTGAAAAGTGGATAAAAATGAAAAGAAAATAATTAAGTGAAATAGCTTGGGGGGAGCTGGCCTTGTTCGTGCCCTTACTGCATATTGAAAAAAAAGGCAGTTAATGCTAAAGTAATTGGTATGGAAACACATGCATAGTTTTCATACCATAAGTCCGAGCACCCTACATATAAAATCAATGTGATAATTCAGGGTTGCACCTTTTTATGGGTGTTACTTTAGAGCACGCTATTTATTTTGGTTCAAACAGCAGAGGGCACTACAACTTCTGCAGCCTTCCATCTGCGAACAATTAAACTTGTGAAAGCAAGATAATGGGGCTGTCTCATTCCCCCTAATTGAACAGGTACAGCACACAAGCGGAATGGATTAATTAGAACGCATCACAGACTGGAAAGAGCTGAGGCAAAAGCAGGCGGCGCTAACGGCAGGTAGAAAAGGCATGCAGAGAGAAAAAAAATTTAGACACCCGAAAAATTGGGATTCTTGAAGCAGCCTATAAATTCTGGGTAACCAAAGAACAGCGGAAGAAAAGGACATGGATGTATATAGCGAATGTACTGTAAAGTGTGTAGAATTGCCATTGTTAAAACATACAGATCGGTTTTGCTTTTAAAGGAATTCTGGGTAATTTAAGCGTACAATTTACAAAGCTCAGGAAATCCTAGGTATTGCGACAATTTTCCAGAAGTAACTGATCCATGCTAGACAGGATATAGTTTCGATGATTCTTAATGTAAGTGCTCAAGGGGAATAATATATTACTGTTGAAGGGTGTAAAAACAGAAACTGACATACTAATATAATTCATACATAACAAAGGGAGTTCATGGTAGATAGATAGATAGATTGATTGATAAATAGATAGAGAGAAAGAGAGAGAGAGAGAGAGAGGGGATGCAGGAGAGAGGATGAATGAGGACATTCACATGTACTTTGTAAGGAAGCATAGAGCACAAGCCCCCGGGGGGGTTCATTGTCAAATACACACACTTCAGCTGCCCATTAGCAGAGGCATCATTGACAGATACAGCCCATAATTTTCTAAAGTGTGAAGTTACGGTGAAACTTACATAAGAATCAATATTTGTTCATCTCGTTTGTGAGAGGCTAAATTCAATTCAGATAAATAAAGAAAATGTAATACCTCTCTTACATTTATCAGCCATTCAGCTGAATAATAAATAGAATTATATAAAATCTTTAAAATGATGGCTAATTTTCTCGCACATTCATTACTGAAATTATAATTGTGGAGGAGGATATTATACAAATTATAATCGTGGAAGCTATAGACAGACAGACAGATAGACAGATACTTGTAATGAAATGTATTTTAATTATAACTGTGTAATTATTGCATAATGTGTAATTACTGCATGGATGAAGAGGCACGTTGAATATTGACCGAGGTCCCTCATTAAATTACTGTTAGTCTGTATGGTGAAAAACATGTAGCTCCGATACAAGATTATTTTCAAACTAAACAGGCAGTGAAAGCCAAAACTAGAGGTAAAAACTAGCAAGATTTGAAATTGTACTGTGTTTAATCAGTGAAGTTTATAGGCGCTCATTAAATGTAGCTATATATTAGAGGAGGTTTCTTAGCAAAAAAAAAAAGTTACATGAACAAATAAACAAGAGCACAATAATAAATTGTGTTTAAAAAATGTGTTGTTTTAGGAGACTGACAGATGACAAGCAAAAGATAGCTTGGAAAAAAAAACCTCTCTGTCACAATGGAAAACGTTATCTCTCAGTCAAGCGGCCATTTTCAGGCCTCATCAGTGATAGGTGACACCTTTACAGTGCTCTTTTATTTAGCCTGTCATCACCCACTTATCAGTTTCTCAAATGATCTCATCACTGACTTAAGAGCAACGAAAAGAACAATATGAAAAGACGAAAAAATAATAATCTAAAAGAATAACATTTAACCGTTTCTGTTGTGTGTACATTGCTGTATTTTCTGCACTGAATAATTGGCCATTGATTAAGATCTGCATAACTCATAATTCTATATAATTGTAAAGTTTAGATACCCTTCGGCAACAGAGACTCAGGACTATCAAAACCAGAACCGCACACCACAAAAACAGGTTCTTCCTCTCAGCAGCTGAACTCATCAACAAGCCCCCTGACCCCCCCCCCGACACAGTCCCTGCCTCTGCCCCTCCCCCACTCACTCTGCACCCATCCTTGTACATCTTTTTTCATCTACAGCTCGAAATATATTTTCATAATATTTATACTCTATATTCGATACCTCTGTTCACTTACTGTCCTTATAAATATTGTTAGTATATTGTACAGCTTGGACTGTCCACTATTTATTTTATTTCTTTATTCTTTGTATTATCTCTACTTATCCGTTTTGCTCAATTTATGCTCTTCGTTCTTATATGTTGTCTGTGAAACAGCGACACTGCCGAAACACATTCCTAGTACATGCAGTTGTACCTGGCCAATAAAGTGAATTCTGATTCCGATTTACATAAATACGTTTTTATAAAAGGTACCTTGGGTACTTTAAGTGTTTGTAAAGGTAGAATTATGGGCACAGTTATTTACACGGAAATATAAGTCATGACATTAGCGGGGCAAGTCCATCCATCCATTTTCTGAAATCGCTTGTCCTATCATTCCTGACTGTGGCATAAAAGAAAATGCTAAAAAACACCACCTGGAACAGAGAATTACTAAAAGTGATAAAAACCGGTCTTAGAAAGGTCTTTGTGAAAGTTGCAGACCTTTGAATCACAAGACCAGGTGACAGAGAAAACAGCTTCAAACAAATCAACTGGCTGCTAAACATTATGTGGCAAATTTCCAAAAGGCTTCAGCTTTCAGTCTGTGAGGCACCAAGCAAAACCACGTCTGACAAAACAGCCTAATATAAAATGGGCTCACCTCAACTCTATTGTTCACCTCCATATGCATAATTTAGCTTAACTTGGTTGCTTGATAACAAGCTTTCACCCTGCGGACTGGCTTAAATCTAACTAGCTCTGTCTAGTGGGGTGCTATTAAACTGCACTTTACCAAGACAGGGAGATGGATAAAAATCTGTGACAGTAATTTCTTCAAATAGAGACCTGCATCCTCCTCTAGCTTGTGTTAAATTAATTTAAAAATGCTGTTTAAACTGGTGACAAAAGAGATAAGAAAAAAAATCAACCCTCAGATGAGGCCTTAGCACCTAAAATATGAAGCCTGTATCTTTCTAGAAAGTAGTCTATTTGTCTGAAGCCATTTGTCCTAGGCTGGTATCTTAGCGGCTGAGGACAGATCGTCTTTTCCCTGAGGACCTCCGAGGTTTTTGTTGAAGGGGGTGAGGGCACATGGTCTGCAGACAGAAGCTGTGAGGTCTGAGAAACAATTCCTTTTGAGGTGCGTTTGAAGACTGACAAAGGACATCAGGACATCAGCGAATGTGTTTACATAGACATGGTAAGTGTTTTTATCCAGTTTCATTTTGACAGTTGAATGTAAATAAAACACAGCCTTCTTGAAAGAATCTGTGCAAAATCAAATAACCCACACTTTTACCTGTAATATATAACATTAACAGTTTATGTGTTCCTGAATGTACAGATTGTCCTGCTGAAAATATTTGTAAACACCTCAATGTGTATATTAAACATAATATTATTATTATTTTGTTTTTAATTTTATTACTCTTGAACAACCAAAAGAAGCATCCATAAAATGCAAGTAAAAAAAAAAATCAGTGTTTATTGAAATTATTTATTTTCTGTCTGGCCTGATTGAAATACAGAAATCTTATGAATCATAATTATAATTTTCTCTAAAAGGATTTCTGCTCATTATTTCAAAGCCACCTAATGTTTTATGTTTGTAGGTTGCAATACCAAAGGAATTAAAGTCAGTATTAAAGGATCAAGTATGCATGAAAAGCTTCTGAGAAAAGATACATTTCCAGTGCAGACAGCCATTACATGTCAGAAAAGAAGGATTTTAGATTGTACTAATTAAATAAAGCAGTTATTTAATTATTCATCACATTTTAGCCGTGAGCTGGTAATTTGGCAAAAACAAAGCCAAAATTGCAATTACAGATTAAGGAATTTGCTAATTCTCTCAAGTTTTAATCACATGATACAATATGTATCCAACCATCCGTACATACATACATACATACATACATCCACGTGTAGATTAATTCCAGAAACATTCCAGAAATGTTCACTGGCGTTTCTATGCTCTCACTGTGTTGCCACTCACAAAAATGTATTCTATGGTTCTTCCATACCCCACTTGGCATTTAGCCGACTCACCCTTAACGTGTGACTGTGTACTGATGGGTGTGTGCATGATTTCGTGTACTTTCCTGCAAGTCATGTCTCATATTTGTAAAGTTTAGATGATTTGTATAATGTTCAGCTACAAACCGACCTGCAGATTACCTTGTGCCATGAAATTCACATCTGTATCTGAGGAATCACACAACATTTGTAAATGTGCCATTTCATAGTGACGCCTTTTCTGGACATTCATAAATGAAAAGATCTGACCCATGTTATCCATAGGCAACAGTAGGGGTACAAGGTGAGAGAGCCCAACTAGTCACTCATCTAGATAAATAAATTTGTGAGAAAAATAGTAAATACATTTACATTAAATAATTTTTACACATCGATGTTATTAACATAGCCCACATCTTTGAATATAACTTTACAATAAAATTTTATTTCATTGAACGTTCTTGTTGAATTTTATTGATCAGGTGGCATATTAATTTGATGAATAGGGGGTGATGAGCTTGATGAGTTTTCCTAGCTGTCCTGCATGCTTGGTTGATGTTAACTTTTCCTTGTACCTATTCAGTACCTGCTGAAAACCTAAACATATAAATAGTATATGAGGACAAATTCATTGAGCTCAAAAAAGAAAACCCTACCAACAGAATTAAGGACAACTGTCACACGTATCGCATCACAAAATAGAGCACTTGATAACAAAGCTGCAATACCGTATACTTTCAGAAAAAAGAATGCAATTTGCATCCAGATCTATGCGTCTATTCACTGACTGACAATCTATATGTTATTGACTGTTAAAAAAATGCGTCATCTGCAATTAAATCAGCGCAAATGCAACACTTCCTGTTTTGGGAAAGAAACGCAATTATCCAAAGAGAGAATTATAATAGATACAATATTTGTTTTTTTATTAGTCCAACAAATTCTTGTAATATCTAAATAAATAACATACTGTTTCATCATATGAGTGCTGACAAAAATGATCAGCCTTTTCTTAACTTAATTTTACGGCTGTGTAAGAAAGCGGTACCTTGTCTAATCCCCTGAAAAGCTGTCAGTCACGGAATTGCCCCAGCTGATTCCTGGTAAGGCCGATCGATTTTTCATGTGGTTAACTCATCCTCTTGCAGACAAAGACTACAGAGCCTATCAATCATTTCTCATGGTAATTTTACTGGAAGGGACACACTAGGATCATACAAAACATACAGTTGCACTTTGCTAGAAGCTTTCTTTAATACTAGTAAATGTGTCTTACTGTGACAATTGACATTTGAGCAAATATATACACTCTTAATGTTGACTACATTTATGTACAGAATTATACATATATCCACTTTCCATACTCTCCTTATCCAGCACCGGCTCACAGCCTTGATCCCAGCACACGAATGCAAGTCCACTGTAAAACACATTCACCCACAATCATATACTAAAAGCATCATTTTTCCTTTCAACGCATACATCTAGTGATATTTTATTATGACCTGTCACTTGCGATCCTCTAATGGGGATGAATCAGATGATGCACCTTGTACTGCTCTCAAACCATCTATCT
This sequence comes from Mormyrus iriodes, assembly GCA_011763525.2. Classification (NCBI taxonomy): domain Eukaryota; kingdom Metazoa; phylum Chordata; class Actinopteri; order Osteoglossiformes; family Mormyridae; genus Mormyrus; species Mormyrus iriodes. Next base: position 588,444 of record JAAGVU020000002.1, read on the forward strand.
ATTCCCATGTTAGCCCAATATGGTTCTCGGGAAGCCACAGACAGTTCACGTTTTTGCTCCCTCCCTGCTACGTGGGAGCAAAAATGTGGACTATCTGGGAGGGAGCTCAGAGGGAGCAAATTAGGAAACATTGGTCTATTCTGTAATCTGATTTTGGGGAACCTCCTGTGGAATCTGGAAGCTTCAATTGAATTCTTCATGAAATATGTGATTGGTACCTGACCGCACCTGGTGAGGAAGCCTGTTAAATGTGTTTTAATTTTGAAGATTTAATTTATTCTTTTTAATATTAAGTTGTTGATATTGTTGGTAAAACAACTATCATTGTGACCTAAAGGAAAATATTGAAATCTATTTTTTCCCCAGTAGTCAAAGGTTAAAGATTTGTTTATTGTGTGTTGTGTATATACCGTAGACTGTATATTGTTTTTTTCATTTCTGGTCAATATACATACTACCTGTGGTCCTCATCTCATGAGTATAATTCTTCTTTTGGTTGACCATTTAAAAACTATGACTTGCTTTTCCAAAGAGATGAATATTTGTGAAAGCAGATATCATCACAATTGCAAATTAGGTCAAGTGATCATGCCAAAAGACTTGTAAACAAAACAGGACATATACTTGCTCAATAGAAATGTTTTAATCAGAGGTATTGATATGGCCATGAATTAATTAGAAGAATCATAACATAATATTATTTCATCCAGCTATCCCAATAACTGCTCATTCAATAAAGGATTGTATAAAACAGTGTTCAATAAACTGTTTAGTCGCATTAAAAGATAAAAGTTTCTGTCCATATACTACATTAAGACTCCTAATAGCTAACGTGCCACTTTCTGTGCTTCATACTCTCCCTCACATCATTTTACACCTTCCTGATGTAGATTACTTTATGGAAATACATTCACAATTGTCATTACCTTTCATTTTTGTCTTACTTTAATATTATTTAATTTTTATCATTACTGTTATTTTGTTATCATTATTGTTTAATTATTCTATCTTTTTATAAGATAATACATTATATTTCTTCGTATTATGTATGCCCCTTTTGAGCACAATCCAGGAAACAGATGGAAAAAGCATTTCGCTACACACATGTGCACTGTACGTGTAGTTTAATCTGAAATTAAACTAATGAAGGGCTTAACTTTGATATTATAATCGTAATACAATTTTTTAAAAAGCAGATCGATCCATATAACTTTCTATTCATGCCTGTATGCGTATGTTTGATAATTATGAGCATTTATTAGTTTTATATTTTCGGAATGGACTGTTTCTATCCATTCAGTTCTAAGTATAACAAATTTTATAATTCCCACCGTGTTAGTGACTGTCAGCTCTGCCACTATTTTCAGTGTCTGGCAACACTAGCTGCATTATTGTTGTATTGATTTATTTCAAGCTGACATCCTGCAGGTGGTGGGTCCCAGGCCTTTCACACCATCATAGCTCCTGCTCCGTGCCCAAGGGGGGCATGGTGCTGCACAGAGTGTGGGACAGATCTCCTGCCAGTTAGCTAGTTTTGTTTGAGCTCTGTCTCGTGCTTCAGTTCCCACAAGAAAGTGGAAATTATTTCCCATATGGTTAGCCAGCCATTAATTAGAGCAAAAACATAACATGGAGCAACAGTATCAAGCCAACCAAACGGTATGATTGGATTGTTTGTCTGCTGTTATTTTAATGATCACTGAATATGCATGTTAGAGGAAGAGTTTGCAGGGTGGAAATCTTCCAAGATTACTTGTTTTCAATTAGTACGACGCCCTGTTTTAAAAATATGGAATCAGTTAAGGATTTTCATAAATTTTTATTTATGTGACTTTTACCAATAAAGCAAAGCAGATTACTACATGATTGTGATAAAAATACATAAGTTATTAAATTGACTACAGGGGCGGCTTATGGCACAGTGGTTAATACTGTCATCTCACACTTCTGGGATCAGGGTTGGAATTACCAAATTCTGCATGTGCAGGAGTCAATGGTGTGCAAGTATGCCCTGTGATGGTTTGGTGCCCCATCCTGGGTTGTTCCCTGCCGTGTGCCCATAGGCTCTGGACCCCCCGTGACCCTGAATAGGATAAGTGGTTGCAGAAAATGGATGAATGGCTGGACGGATGGAAACGGCTACACAATAGCTTTGGGATTGATGGTGCCAGTCTGCTTAGACTGATCAGATAAATTAGATTTATTGTGATCTGTAAGTTGACGTACGGTGAGTGAGATACACGCCCTAGAGAAATGCACACGTGCAGGGCACCGGGCAGCATGTAAGGTGAGAAATTACAAACCGACGTACGCTGTCATACGGTGGAAAACCCAAGGTTATGGAGCAGGCCCCACAAAACAGCCTTGCTTAGAGGTGGATTTATTAGCAAAGGTCTGGTGGAGAAAACACATGGCTAATTTAGCACACCATCAACGGTGACATTTTGATGAATGGAACAACCTATACTTGCATACACATGCAATATGCTGGTCGATTTACCAAAGCCCACTCCTAGGTACAGAAACTGGGGATTAAGAAGAGGTGCAGTGAGAGGCAATGTTATAATTTCCTTTTCCGCTCAAATGCTAAGTGGGATAAACCAAATCTCATAGATTGCGTCACCTAAAGGTTTCTGGGACCTAGGCAATCTGTTGATTGGGCCTACTCCCTACAAATTGAACCCTAGAAATCGATGCACTGTGAGACTTTGGGGAGGTGGCACATTAGGCTGTCATGCAGAATGGACCTTTTATCTCAAGACCTCAAAAAACCTCATTGAAATCAATATTGTCAGAAATATTGAAGCACTGAAATGGAAAAACTAAATCAAAGGCAAGTTGTCCAAACGTAAGCTGGGCTTAGATGACAGTGTGATAACACCGTGACATTATTTAAATCTGTAAATCATCCAAGCCTGTCTCCTGAACCCCCTGGCACTCCACACATTCTGCCCTACTCTACTCATAGCATACCCTTTTAGCTGTTCGAAGACACATTATTATGGACTTAGTCTAATAAGGGTGTCCGGGCAGTGGGACACAAGACAAATGTGATATAGCTAAATGGTCAGGCACGCATGAATTGTTGGGCGTTACAGATTTTGCCCAGAATTGTTACTACCATTTAAAACAAAACCAACATGGCACAAGTCAGCAACCTAAGTTGTTATGGGATGGAATTACAGCTAGTTGTATTTGATTGCAGTTATGCTACTTTAAAATGATTAACCGGATACTGAAAACACTAATAACATACCATCAGATGTGTCCCCATCACACTAAGAAGTATGATTGCGCCATAAATCCTCCCACATATATATATATATATATATATATATATATATATATGTATATGTGAACTATATATACATTTATAATCATCAACATATTATTATCATTATATATGTATTATGCATGTGTATATTGTGTGTGTGTGTGTGTGTGTGTATATATATATATATATATATATATATATATATATACACGTATGTCATGTATAAAAATCGTCTGCCATGCCAGAAGTTGGCTAATTGGTCCAAGTAGACCTAAAGCGTGTATGACACATGGGTACAGAAAATTGATAGATGGTTGTAAACTAAATTAAAAAATGAAAAGCCGAATAACTAGCCAAAAAAAAACAGCCACGTAAATAGCCAATACAAAGAAATGCACGGATGGGTTAATCTACTTCAAATTAAACAGGCAGGTGTGACCAGTGTGGTTTGTGCTCTTTCCTTACATAATCATCCCTCATTTAGTGAAAAGTTGAAGTATAAATAATTATCTGATTCAAAATCCGAATTCCAAGCCTGCAAAGCTAACTGGGAAACACAGCATGGCTTCCTAATTGGCTTCAAAGAGAGGAATAAATCCCTTACGGGGATTACACGTCAACCTATATCTGTCTCTCAGCTGCGGAAACCTGATGGGAGCTGGTAACCACAGACTGGTGTCAGAGTCTTGTCAATCACAGCAGGAAAAGAGTCCAGCTGCCCACGAGCTGCTGCATTTGCAATTTTAGCAGGTTCTGATACAGCACTGCCGGACGTTATAATGTTCAAATTTACTGTTAGTATTGAGTAATTTGTACATGCAAAGAAAACCGTTTGCCTGGTTTTGAGATTATTATTTCAGGAGTGAATGTTACAGATGTTGTCGGGATGACATGTTTTTGAGGTGAATGCTATCCATAAATTTTTAAAAGAAATCATTGTTACCAAAATGAAAATTTGATACATATGGCAATGCAAGCTTGCTGTGTTTATGTACATTTTCAGAGCGTATTATTTGCAATTATTTTCTGCACTTGCTGTAAAGTTCCAAACATCAACAGCTGCTATTTTTTGACCGTTCCTCCTGGCAAAATTGCTAAGGCTTGCTCAAGTTGCTTAGGGATGGCTTGTGCACAGCTGGTTTCAAGTCTTCGCACAGACCCTCAATAGGATTCCCGGCAGAATTGACCGGGACTCTCAGTCACTCTCTTATTCCTAACACACTCCTGGGTAGCCGTGACTTCTGACTGTAACTCTGAAGGACACTCACTCCCTTACTCCTAACTCAGTCCAGGGTTAGCCTTTAGTCTTGAACTGTGTCTCCCCCCCCCCCTGTTGAAACGTTCATGTTAAATCAGTTCTTCAGCACCCCAAAAATGGATTTTGTTCTAGGATTTACCTGGGGCAGGAAAAAAAGAATGCCTGATGATGTCATGGCTGTAAGCATGTGGCTCATTGGTTAATGTGCACACCATTCTAGCGTCAACCAAGTGTTCTAGTGTGGACTAAGCTGACCACATGCTTGACATTCTCATTTTTAAATAGGACCACTCAGTGCTCAATTGTAGGCCTTAAGAAGGCTCATTCTTTGCAATGCCCTTCTTCGTTAGACCCTACTATACAGATTAATTAAGTAAAGTGTTCTGACTAATGCCAGCTTAGCCCCCGCCCCCCTGCCTCCCTGCCTCCCTGCCTTTGAAGCTGTCAGCCCAGAATAATCATCCATGATCCGTGTGGTAAGTGCAGTACACCCTCAATTTCCAGAACATTGGGTATTGTTAAACATTCCGAAGTATTAGTATTACCTAATTAACCTTTATGCCACTGACCCTAAATATGTTTATTTAGCCTTAAAATTACCCTTTAACCACATTTTGAATATCTAAAGGTGCACTTTGCTTTTGTATCCATTAGTCAGCATGTTTTGCAGTGTAATGTATTTTTTCCGACCACCTTATTTTCCTCCTAAGGCTTAAGGTGTTTATTGTTAACGTATCGGAATGCCCAGCGATGGGTTGGCGCTCCATCCTGGGTTGTTCCCTGCCTTGCGCCTGCAGCATCCGGAATAGGCTCCGGACCCCCCGCGAACCATATGGAATAAGCGGTTCTGGAAAATGGATGGATGGATGGATGTATCAGAATGTCACAATCAGTGTACAATGCAATTTTAAAGTTTTCGCCCTGGAAAGTGCCAATATACTGTATGGTGTTATACATGTTGTTTATATTCCTTTATATATAATGTGAATTTCTACCAGAAAATAAGCGAAAAATAATTAAAATTCACACACTTGGATTGATGTTAATGCTAAAACTATATTCCTTTCATTTGTATATATTTCCCACATACTCGCATGCATTTCTGGGCAGCAGAGTGCCGTTATGTCAGATATAAAACATTCTGTATGCCTTGAATTGCCCAGTTGTTGGTACTAGTGGTAACTAACAATTATTCAGTAACATAGTGTTGACATTCATAACCATTCAGGGATGGCCATCAAAAACGTATCTTCCAACATAAACTAAATCTGTTCCATCGCCACTAAATACAATATAAATAAGACATGTATCCACAAACAAAACAAATCAACGTAACATAAAATAGTGCCCCAGTATCCGCAAAGAGCTACAGAAACAGCAAACCATCTGTGGACCCTCTATATATAACGTGATTTTCCAGTAGGCTAATATACATGTAAAGTTAAATTGATAAATTACACACAGTAAGACAATACCAACATCAAATATAGTAATAATAAAGTACATTGTACAATATTAAACAGCACTGTACTCTTTCAAATTAAAGAGATTCTGACCTTCTCAAGTAGCGATATAGTAATGAAAAAATATAATGCATAAAGTGATGATGGTGCAGTGAAAGTAATGGCTTTTATAACCCATTTCTGGAAATCTTTAACTTCTTTTTAGAACCTCGGCAACTGAAACCTTGGATTGGGGGGGTGGGGGCACTGTAATTACAATTAATGCACATTTGCCTGTCAGGACATCCATCCATCTATCCATCCATCCATACGCCTGCTTACCTGTATGGGGGGGTTCAAACATGACGTTTTCCTTTTTCCCCCTAAAAGAACATAAACAGCACCCGCAATACTGACATTTGTCCATTTGATATTCTCAGCTCCTTCTGACACAAAACCGAATGTCAGTTTAGAGTTTCTCTTCCAGCCATTCTCCAAAAGACCCTCAGCACTGTGTTTACATTGTGTTTACCTCTCTCCCACTGCTGAAGGATTCTTCTCTATAAATATGACACATTTCATGTCTATGCCATTGTATTTCTTTAAGAAAAAAACTGAATAAGACAGGGTTATATGCATAGAAAGCTTTATTTGAAAAGAAATGCATTGTCCATTGACAACTTCATATATAGTCTGCAAGTTCGTGAATATTCGAATGAATGTTAAAAATGTCTATTATTTACTTTTCATTAAATCACTCTGAAAATTTTTTATATAAACCACTGAAAGGCAAATTATGCATCTATACCCAGGTACCTATAATTTACAGAATTTAGACCAGTATAGAAAGTGGTATCGAAGTAAACAATGAAATGAAAGTTTAGTTATCAAATGCACAACAGTGGTAAATGCAAGCAATGAAATGAGTTTCCAATAGTAAGTAATAGAAATATGCAATGAAAATAAGCAAAATCAATAATAAATAAAATAATTAACATTTTTAAATAACGATAATTAAATTTTAAAATGTCATTTTAAATTTCTCCCTTCGTCTCACTTAATATAGGCATATTTTTTCACCTGGCCAGTTCACTTTGTATTTACTTTTAGTGGTTCTTTATTATATAAATGTGTTAGCCTGTACAGTAGCGCTCTTTTTGCTGAATTGTCATTGGACTTAGCCCCACGTTACGCCACCCTGCTGCTTGCTCTCTGAGCTGTCACTCCTCGTCACTCCTCTCTCGCATGTCCACAGCAGACCCCCCTCGGCGTGTCCCTGCCCGCTGTTTGCCACTGCGCGTGAGGGTGCATCAGCATCCGCCCTCAGAATGCCCGTCCAGGCCTAACTCACGCCTCAGCGCCTTTAACAGTTGACGTGGGCCAGATCACCGTGCGATTTAATAACGGCTCAGCAAGTAAAGTCCACAGGGAACATGATTAAAACAATGGGATCATGTCCATCCTCATGTCACTTTCAGTAAATTGCATGGTAAAAAGATTTTCTTGTTAAGCCGTGAAAATTCAACAACGAGCATTAAAAAAAACCCTGAGGTAATGAGCCAAAGACACATGCTTAACACCAGCATGGCAAGAGATACATTCGCCACCCTTGCCTCTCCCTATTCCCTTGAATCATACATCTTTAAAATGTAAAAGGAATTTAGTATCAACACCATTGGTCAAACCAACTCAACCCTAGGTTTAATTGCTATCCAAAGCAACACTGATTTTATGCACATTCATACAGTTGGATATTTCAGATGAACAATTCAGGCTAAATATGCAAGTGCCTGGGAGGTGAACAAATAACCTCCACATGATAAGAACAACTTATTTTGTTTGGTAGATATCACAAGCGTGTCCAGCACTGGGAGCTTCTATGAGAGTCTTCTATGAAAATCAAAAGTGACACAGATAAACACAGACGCCTTTAAGCTCAGCACAGCCACCTGAGCGTTTAGCAAAAGGCTTTAGGTTTCATCCTGTGGAGGATTTCTCATATGTATCCTTCTCAGGTCAAGTCACCTGGCAGAGGTTTAACAGGCTCTGGTACATTATGTGGAGTTAAAGCACACATTATGCTAGGATGCCATTGTAACACAAATGGTGTGTCCTCGGCATGGGATATTGTAAAGTCCCCAGACATATCCGTCTCATTTCAAATGAAAGCAGAAAACAGAGGACTTAAATATTCTTGCTGTCAGGTATCTATAAGACCTGTTTCTATCTAGTATAGATAACATAGATCTGTTACATTGAATCCCATAACGTTCAACTATACTGTACAAGTTTAGGTTCAACTTAATTATACTGCTTACTGTTTCAGCGTCTGACATGATGATTCATTGGGTGGTGTTATCTCCTCCCACTGCAGTCACTCCTCCAGTGAGCAACAGTGAAGCATGCAGAGGGAGATTACTCTGGAGGAATACTCATAGATTGGTACACAACGTTATGAGGTCATATTATTACAGCAGTCCTTAAACATAAAGCACTTGGGCTTCAGTTATTTATTCTACTCAGTATTAAACCTAGATAAACAATACAAGCATGCTGCACATTTAATACCTCAGTATTGTCCCTCATCAAGCAAGTCAGTATCCGAGCTTGCAAGGGATGACACCCTTAATTCAATATACCTCTTCATCAGTTTGGGAGTCAGATTGGTAAGGAGGTATTCGTGCATCCGGCTGCATCTTTATGTGAACCTAGGGGTCCTGCACCATGAGAATCATTAATTTAATAAGTGCTACTTCAATCATTTGCTGTAATAAAAAAGGAAAACAATGAACATTAAACAAACAAACAAAAAACCTGCATCATACCTTTACCCTTTCATCCCCTGTGTTATTTTTGGGGTCGAAGTTTCCCCAGTCCATTTTCAAAATGAGGTTAAATTGTATAGATTCTAGAATTTAGAACGGAAGATGTAAAATCTCACAAGGGTTAAAGGAGGCACAGTCACAGCTGGAAGCAATTTTCCCACTTTTTAGGTCCCGATGAATGATGTTCATATTATCATTCACATTAGCCATCAGTTTAATGTTACATGTCTCAGCCCTAACCTCTCCACCCCAATCAAAAACTAAACCCGATTTATCTGCCCGGTAGCAAACTGTCCAAAAACCGTGTCCATGCGATTTTAAATGATTCCAAGTCTAACTCCTTAATTACTTTTTTGAAAGGTCAATGTGCAAACATTAACAAGTTCAGATCTATTAGGCGTTTACGTAATAAAACCTGACTAGCTACAGTAGATACAGTACAGCCGTATTACATATTCATTATACACCAATATCACTTTACTGTGCAAGGCTTAAACACATTTTCAGTGTTTTAAAGTTATTTATGTCTTATCATAATTATACTTACCATATTTTCAATTAGGACTATATGGCAAAACATAAAACCACATCTCACCTACTCTTCTCAGTATATACGATTCTTTAATAAGGAGAACAGCTGGCAAAACAAAGTAATGACATAATTTAATAAAACATCATACAACATATTCTGCAACACAGCACCATGTGTTATGAATTGAAGATTTTTTCCCCTCAGTATTTCATGACATAATCATCACAGGGCATGGAAATATTATTTGTGTATGTTTACAACAATCAACCATTACTGAAATATTTACATAAATCGACTTAAAATAAAGATATTTCATAGACACAAACATGGAACCACATTTAACATCCACTGAAAGACAAAGGAAGACGTGCAGATTGGTGAATCACTTGTTGACTATCCTTCATTATGGATATGTTTTGTCTAAGATCAAGAAAGAGCCAATCTCTTTAACCGGAACTGCTAATCAAACACCATCTTTATTTAGGGTACAAGCGAATCCTCCGATACTCATCTGCGTATGCAAATGAGATACAAATAGAGCATACAGCATCAGTATAGAACATAGAGCATCAGTAGTTTTACTTCTTTTAAAGTAAATCTACTCAGAAATATCAGTGCACTGCTGCTGCCCTTCACTTCAAGGAGAACCAGCGTTACCTTAATCGGTGGCTTCGATCGTCTTATTGAAGCAATTGTAATGGTCAATGACATCGTTATTACTACCACAAATGGTAAACACGCCCGCCTCTTTTTTTTGTATTAACATTAAACAAACAAATTGCACATTTAGCAATTTCACAACATGGCTGGACTTTCTGTAGATTTAATAGGGAAAATATATATTTAAAGAAGTTTAACAAACTACATCTATAAACGGAAGAGAATTTTGACTGCATTTTCACAGCCTTTTCTCATTTCTTCCAGTCCGATCAACTGCACTCTGCAAATTAATGTTTGACATCGCATCATCTCCAGGCATTTTTAATCCTTATACCGTACACCTCCAACAAGCTCACAATCTATAAATAAAAAACTCAGCAAGGAATATCTTGGCAGTTCTACCTTACAGTGTTCTTATTGTTATTATTTTTAACTAACAGTATGGTTTAGACAGAGCATAAGTTAAAAACTAACTACGTGGAAAAAGTCCGCCTTAACAAACTAAAGTTCCCAGTAGTTTGGTCAAACTTTGACCACGGTAGCCACTATTCCTGCTTCCACGCTGAAGATTAAAAGCAATAGCAAACATCCCCCCACCCCGTAGAAAAACCGAGGTTGGTGAAGCACACAGATACACATGCAGGCACAGGCGCATCAGCATTCTGCGGGCGATCTGCAATTAAGGTGCCTCAATCCCCACTTTGGTTCCCACGGAAGGCAAGAGCCAGAGGGGGAGGGAAAGAAAAGAAAAGGGAAAAACAGCAAAGATTGCCAGGCACTGTGCAGATCAGCGCCGTCAGTGAGCTGAACAAAAACCGAGCTGACGCCGAAAGGGCTCCCCTACCTTACGCGCAAAGCGCCGGCAAAGAGCGCACCGCCGCCTCGTCTCCGCACACAGGCAGGGACAGGAGGAGAAGCAGTAACCAGTATGAGCCGATCGGGGAAAGAAGCGGACTACTAATGAGGTTTTCCTGGGAGATTTTATTTTTAGACGTCTCCCCCCCCCACCCCGACTCACAATGACAAGCAGGTTCAAGGCAGAAGAGCACACTGTTTATCCTGCCTGTGCGGTTGCATTGCATGCATGCATGCATTTGCTCCCTTCAGCACGGTGGCCATGCCGCGAGGTGCATTCAAAAAGGGAGCCGGCGTTAGGAAAACAGGTAGCTGATCCTCATCAGCGTTTGTACAGGGGAAATGGCAAAAGCAAACACAGAGAGTAAGAGCGTGTGTTCATTTGATTCAACTTTTACTGTCACTTGTAGCCTGTTCGGGGGAGGGGGTACAGCGAAATTCACATGCCACAGTCGCATAGGGGGAATAGGACAAGGAGCAGCACAACTCTGAAATAGAATATCTATCAAAATGTAGTGATTAAACGCAAGGCAGAAGTCTCAGCTGTGCATAATACTTCACTCTACACATTTGCGGGGATTTAATGGGAATCGGTCGTACTCTGTAGTGGCCATAGGCCTAATTAGACTGCAAAACCCGAGTTCTCTATTTTAACGTAACACTTACGGAATTGCTTGTAAATGATTGATGACTTTAACATATTTTGGAGAGCTTAAATTTAAGATTAACTATAATTTGGGGGGGGGCACACATGGTTTCGACAACATACAACTTGCGTAAGGAATAACTATAGAACTTTTATATGCCGAGTCACGTTGCAGCACGTTCGGCAATGACTGAAAAATATACGAACTTGTTTAATCATGCAAGAAAATATTATTTCTGACATATTGTCAAAGGTCAAAATAAGTGTATATTTTGGAAGAAAATTAAAGGTATTTTAATAGTATAAGTAACCGTTTTATCACAGTTGGTAATGGTAGCGCTGGGGGTCCCCTTCGGCATCGCGGCATGCTGGACCGGTGCCAGTCTTGTAAATAATGTAAATAGTTGCGTATCGTTAGTGTCTGTTGCGTTATCATTGTGTTTCATTGTAGTGTCATTTATAGTGTTTCATGTTATGTGTTGTACATATGGGGCGTTGTGTGGTGCGTGCGGTAGCACTTGCCTCACGTCTCTGGATTCAGCCGTCTAGTCTCTGCCATGGCCATGGGCGTCGTTAGGCCTATTTAGGGTGGGCTTCAGCCCCCCCAAAATGATTCCAAGCCCCCCCCCCCCCTAAAAATATAGTAATTATCATATTATTTTTTAATTATATATCCATACATTTCATACAAGATATCACT
>JAAGVU020000002.1:600735-614551 GCA_011763525.2 Mormyrus iriodes
GTGTGTGAGTGTGCCCTGTGATGGGTTTGTGCCCCATCCTGGGTTGTTCCCTGCCATGTACCTCTAGGCTCCACCCCCCCCCCCCCTCCCCGATGTCTCTGAATAGGATGAGTGGTTCTAGAAAATGGATGGATGTTGAATATACCATGTGTTGTTGGAACTGTTTGGGCAGTCAGCACAGTGGGCAGAATATGTGAGTGAATTGAGGGTTGTGTCTGTTCTGTTGGAGGGCTGAAAATTAAAGAGCAACCCAGTTCAACCCTTCCTGGGTCTGGTAAGTGCTACAATATTTTAACCAGAAAATCTCATTTTGTTGTCTTATTAAACTGCTTAAATTAACATATCTGCATATTTCTTTTTCATTGTGACCTACCAGTATCAGATCTAGTCTTTGATTTGTTTTGATGTAGGTAAAATGGTCTTCAAAATGGTAACAACGAATGATATCTATGAAATATATCAGAACAGAATAGGAAAGCTTCATCACATAAAAGGGATGGAATCTTTACTTTTCTCAAGAATACATTTAGACCTTTTGCATGTTTTAAGTCAGTTCTATGTCTCACCCTAATATATAGAAAAATATTTTCCATGTGTACTTGTAGGGTTGAATAATCATACCTAATTGTAAAATCCATCCATCTTCAAACCACTTATCCAGTACAGGGCTGAGGTGGCCATGGAGCCGATCCCAGACAGCACTGGGTAAATGGCAGGGGGCACCCAGGATGGGATGCCAGTTCATCATGGGGCACAACGTCACACCCACAATGGGCAAATTAGAGAAACTAATTAGCCTAAGTGCATGTGATTTGACTGCAGGAGGAACCCACACGACATCATGCATGTCGAGAATACTGACAGTGTAATGTAGCTTTTTACTGATAACTGATCAAATGATATACAAGATTCATACATTTCTTTGAGATCATTTGATAGTGTTATTTGCAAAAGTAATACACAGTGCAAAAATAAAATACACTATTAGATAAAATATACTTTTTCCATATATTTTTTGGTTGAGGTCTAAATCCATAAATTGCTACTACAAATTTTTCATCATATTGTTTTTGTTATTACTATTACAACTACACCCGAATTTTTTTTTTTCGTATCTGATCTTCAACCCAAACTACATATTAGAAAAAACTGAACCTGACACAATTCTTTACTATGCCATTTATTTGGAATAAAAGTTATGCAGACCTCACTGTCTTTATACTCAGTAACTGACCTCACCCACATCAGTAGCAATATCTGCAATGAAATGCTTCCTGGGTTAAGTGATTAAAATCTCTCAGTGTTGTTGGTGGCCCACTCCTTCAACAAAGAGCTGCTTTAATCCAGTGACATTTCTAGGTTTACTGAGGTTTCTTTCTTCTTAGAACATCTCATCAGTGTTTAGGTTTAGGTTCCTGTTCTTCAACCCTTCTGTTATACACGTTATAACGTTTTGGATTGTGACCTGTGGATATACTTCTCCACTGAGGCTTGTTGTGAGTGCAGAGAGAGAAACACGTATGAGTACAAATAATATACCAGGGTTACTCAATTATTATTCCTGAGGTCCAAATTCCATCCGCGACACATAGCCAAGTTCCGGGGAGTGGAGGGGCGGGGGTCCTCAGTAAATTTCACCAATCATCGGGGGATCCCCCTTGGTAATTTTTGAGGATCGGAGGGGGGTGGGGGGTCTGACTAGAGGAGGTCTCTTGAACATGTGGTCCGGATTTAATTGCGTTTCGGAGTCTGCCATTTGAGTCCCCCTGCTATAGACAGAAGCATGGCAGAATTTTACTGGCCTCAAATATTTACAATAAAGGGCAATGTCAAATTTCAACAACTCCAGCAACTCCCCTCTTAGAAGCCAGAAGTTGGGTCCAGTGCTGCCCAACTGTTTTATTGTTTAACTCTAATTATCCTAAGTTCTAATGCATAACTAATTAATAATAAATAACAATAATAGAAATTCATTTAATAATAATGTTAATGTATGTTTGTATGTATGTATGTATGTATGTATATGTATCACACTCACACCTCTAGGAGCTTTTTGGTGTCTTCTGTCTTCCCACCCCCACTTTAAAATCAGCCGCCATTAGGGTAACCAACAACCATTACTGACATTACGATAACAGCCACTTCTAAACATTCCTATTTTATCATCTTAATTGGCTCCTCGTTTTGCATCATTCCAAATCAGATAGCTCCTAAAAACTTTTACATTATCAAAGAATGAACTTTCCTCTAAATGCTGAGCGCAGGTACTTACATCCTTTGCTGTTCTCCATTCTTTACGCGGTTTTGCTGGCATTATGTGAAGAGAAAGCTCATCAGAGTGGATTTCACTTTGCTCAAGATGGTCGCAGATTCAGCTTGTGACAGCTGGTAGAGTTTCGTACTGTAGAATGCAGAGTTTGCTTTTCGCAAGAATTAACAGCATGGGTTATGGGTGTTGAATAGGAGTTTTTCAATACAGAATGGTTTTTTTCCACATGGTTTTGTGGAGATGTGAATGGTTATAGCTTTTCGGGTAGTTTTGTCATCAAACCTGAGCTGAGAATTTTTTATTTTTTAGGGTGTAGAGGCTTTTATCTTCTTACTTTAACATGTGTTCCGTTTTCCCCAATGTACTGCCGATGAAGGAGATATAAAGACTGACCTCGGGTGAGATGAGAGCCTTGCTGCTTTCCAGATGTTTCTGTTGCCGTCTTTGTGGTTTTCTTTCAGTTTTACACTCTTTTCTTGCAGAGATTTTGGAAAGAAAAAATATATACTCTTGTAATATCGAACACTCAAGCATTCCTCATTTAGACAACATACTTGTTCTGTTACTAAGTGGAGTAATCCAGCCTTATAGAATAGCAAATGTAACTCTGTGCAGACTCCTACAAATGTCTCCAGGAATTCAATTTGATATTGACATGAGTGTGACTCTAGAAATTGTACTCTGAAACCTTCAATCCAATGGTAAAGGCAAGATTTTTTTTTTTTATATATAACTTAGATTTATTGGAATGATTGCATACTGAAAAACTAAAAGAACTGAAATCTTACCATAATTATTCCTGTATTTGTGCTGATTTACCCACAGAGGGGTCAAAATATTCATACCTGAATAATTTAAATTTGATTATTACACCAAACAAAACCCTTTAAATGAGAATTCGATATGGACATTTGTGACAACTTTCTGTAGCATTCAGCCCAAATAATCCGAATCGTATATGAATGAAGTGCTAATGATAGATATCTTATGACAAAAGGTATTTTTCAATCTAAGAATTTGGCCTTATTTATGCCAAATCCATTATAACTTGTAAAAATAAGGTAAAATTGGAGCAAACCATAAGCTTTCCAACTCTGAAACAGCCGTAAATTTAGAATGCATCTACTGTCTAATTCTGGAAATGCCTTCATGGAAATCACACTATGTTTTATGGAAAGGTGATACAGGTGGTGAAACAAGGTTCTCTTCACAAAGTTTCTGATCTTGTTGCTGAGCAGATTGGCGTATTGAAGATCACAGAGAAATGGTGCTCAACCTTTGTTGACTTTGACAGAGCTTTTAAAGGAGATGGACCTGGCCAAAAACCACAAAAGAAAGTACACAAACCCGCAACACGCCAAGGAGAGCTCAGCTGCACACCGGCACATGCCTTTGAAGTGCAAATAGAGGTTCAATAGGGGTTCCTACAGACTTATTTCCTTTTCCAGTGAGTAATACATTGGTCATTGAAGAAATATCTAAAACCACTGTTAAACCACTAGTTATTTGTTTGTACAAATGAGACGTTGACAATCGTTCGGTTCACACTTACTAATCAAGGTGCTTTGGATGTAAAAGAGGTACCTCACTCTGCCCTGGACGTGAGGTGACCTGGGATGTGAGGAAGTGTGGCAGAAGTGACGGGGAAAATCGAGAAAGCTGAGGCTTTATTTCATGTGCCATCTGGGGACTATTGATGGAGGGCGGTCCCTGAAGATGAGGACTGTTCCCCGGGGAGCAGATTGCCCACACCCTGATGACTGCCATGATTGATGAGAGGATTGGAAAGAGCCAGGTGGGTATAGAACTCCATATTCCCTAAAGAGATGGATAGAAGGAGAAGGTGGAATCTCAACTCCGCAGCCTGGCGCTCTGACCCCCTCTGATTTGCAGGAATAAGACCTGATGCTTCCGAAGCTTGACCTTCAGTCCTACCCAGAATCAGCAACCACAGTAATCGCTATTCCGGTGTGGGAGTGTGGGGAAATCAGCCGGCACCGTTTCAGAAGAGGCCCAGCTGCCGTTGGTGTCGCCAGCCTGGCAAAGGGCCTGCTGTTATGGCTCCTTCCCCCCCCCCGAGAATGCTGACATGAGATCTTTGAAAGCTCCATTAGTGATAAATTAACAACATATCGCCTGTCTCCCCAGGTGCTGAAAGGTATCCTGTGATTGAGTGATCTCCAGAGAGAAAGGCGAAACCACAGCTTTGGATGGAATCCCCACCACTGTCACAACAGGATGCAGAAGTGTGCAAAGACTGACCAGAGGAATGGCCACCACATCTAGATAAGCATGAACCCAATTTCTGCCCTGGGGTAACACTGACCCCGATTTTATAGGTGCTGCCCGGATCCTGAGAGTCTTGCATCGATACCCCTTTCTGGGGGACCTTTCTGTAGCTGTATCCTTTAATAGACAGATTTATATGTGATATTAGTGTGATTATGAAGTGTAACTAATTATCATAATGTAAGCTTGAGCAAAAATTAATTTAGGTTTAACAATTCAAATAATTTTGGAATAGAGAAACTCTTACGGAAATAAAATGTTGAGACTGACCTTGCACATTTCCCTATAAATGACCTCGATAAATTTTGTGCAACTCCCCTGCAAATTGAATGCCTTAGCCCTCTCCTCTGAATTGTGGTATCATTTGAATCTCAAAAAGATATACCTCGTTATCATTTTTTTCTCCAAAAAAAATCATAAATTGATATGTAAAACATAATTCTTACAGCAATGACACTATCCAAAAAAACAAATTATGAGTTCCAAATTTTTCTTTTTCTTATATTGTATTGCATTATAAAAGCACCTTTTGGCTAACCATGCCTACACATATTGATTGCATTTCTTTAATGTAATTTTAGTAACAGAGAACATTTAACATAATAATATTGTATAATGAAAATGTTTTTATTAAATATTAAACAGTTAAGAATTGTGATAATTTAACGTCACTTTTATTGTAATACTTGGCTTTACTTATATTTGACATCCAATAGTCTTAGAAGGGACAGACGTACAGCACTGTATTCCCTGGATGTGTGTGACACGATGTCTGGCACAATTAACATTCTGCACAGCAATAGCAGTGCTGTGAACAGGTTATTTATGTCTGATAAAGGAAGTAATTACATTTATTAAATTGACTTCTGGAAATGTCACCTTCAGTGAGATTCAGAAGTCATGGAAGCTGAAGACACCTGCCTATAAGATATATTGTAAAAATCAGTAGGGGACTTTTCATGACTGAAATTTGACTGTGTTCACGGCTGTGGTTGATGCGGATTTTTGACACACACACACACACACACACACACACACACACACATATATATATATATATATATAGAGAGAGAGAGAGAGAGAGAGAGAGAAAGCCATGTCCACTAACTATGTGTTTGAGTCACAGAAGATGCAGAGATGAGTGTTGATAAGATAAAGATGACAAGTGACAAATAAATACAGAAGAAAGGCTGTTGGCTTATATATGTCTTCTTATAAACATCTCTGCTGCCTCAGGATATTAGATCAGATTATCACCGTTTGTTACTGTAATTTTTATTTGGCACAACCCGGAGATTCACTAGATTAAAGCTGTATATTTCTCGGTCTCCCAGCGGTGGACAGCTGGAGGTGGTCCTGTCTTGGGGGGGGGGGGTGTAGCCCTATTCCATCAGCACGCAAACACGATTGCGGAGAAATTAAGGTAATTAATGACTCACTCCTGGTTGTGTTGCAGCATTGGGGGAGGGGCAGTGGGTCTCAGGTCAGTAGAGCCCTTCAAGAAGCCTGCTGTAATTATAGGGACATATCTGTGCGAAGTGACAGATAGCAGAAAAAATGGCACGCCAGCTACTGCATATTTATATAAACATTGAAGTATCAGAGGTATCAGTTCCAAATGGGTTCATACCAATTGTGTGTAAATCATTATAAATGTTATGGTTAAGTGTATCATCTAGATTTAACCCTAAAAATAAATAGATAGATAGATAGATTTACAATGGATCATACTGCTTAATCAAGAGTGATAAACAAGGAATTCTTTTAAATATATTTAGGCATTAAAAAAAAGACAATCATGGTATTTTTTTATATTTCACTCAAACCCCAGCTAACATAATTACAGGGATTGTAATCAGAGGAACAATATTTAGCCTTTTTAATTCTGTTCCTAATATCTACTAAGAACATGAATTAGATATTGTTTTTTTAGTAGCACATTTTCAGTTAAATTCAAATAAATCTCAGCATTCTTTTAATCACAGATTTCAAATTCCTTACATTTTCAGTTTTTTGCAACAATGACACAAGTTTACTGTGTGGAAAAGGATGTACAAATTACATGCTCAGGTGGAGATCTTTCTAATTTTTGAGTGAATTGTTTTCTTACCAATCTGGGAGGTGCTTGACCTTGTTAATTAAAGGAGAGTTACCAATTCAGTACTTGTAAACATTTATAATACGTGAAAAATTAGTCATTGTAATTAAACAGGATCTATAGTGTCTGCAATATCTGTCCAAAGGTGTAAATCACTGACCCCAAGTGTTCCTACTGAGTCCGTTATTATATTGTCTTGTTTGCTACAAGGTATTGCACAGAACATTTCCCCTTATTAGAGGCTACGAACGTTAATTTTATATCTAGATACTGCTATCTGATCATTTTAATCTTGTTTTAAATTACTGTACTAATGGAGATGAAAGTAAAACATTTAAATTCTATCCATTGCATTCATTTTTTTTTGCCAACATGAACATAGACAAGCGTATAGCATTAAAGTGACAATTTAATAACTGCTTTTCTTTATTACAGTTTTTCTCAGCCACCTTGGTACATTTCTCAAATCAGAAATGAAATTCTCATAACTACTTGTTCAACCTCCATCCAGTCACTTGTGCACATCATAAATGCAAAGTCTTATTCTTTTAGTCAAAATGCAAATGCTTTGGCACATTCATTCAAATGATTATATTCAATCGTCTGCTGATCCCTGCATTGTCTATTGTTTATGTCATGTTGGTAAAAATGTATTGTACTGGTACTCTGTTGGCTAGTCTTACCCCCCAAAACATCTAGGCATTGGTTCATTATATAAGTCATTATGTGCAAAGTTGTTGAACCAGTTGTTATAATCTGTCACGCATATTCTCTATACATCTCTGTTACAGTTTTTTTTTTTTTTGTAAATGCTTCCTGAATTGATGAATTTCTTTCAGTTGAATCTTGACTTTTACCAATAGAAGGGATTGTTTGAAGCATTAGATCGACCAGCGATCAACCAGTTCTCTAAAACGGCTCAGAGGTGCATCTCATGAACCTTCAGTTGGCAAGCGTATACTGACAGAGCACAACACAGCGTTACAATATGGCAAACTGGCGAACATCAAGGAAATGAACAGGGTCCAAAGCCAGTAAGAAGAAGAGGAATAAGACTGTCTGGTGGAAAGGTGGGGAGATAAAACTGAGGATGAGGTAGGAGAGGCCAAGAACAGAGGCACCTTCCTGATGAAATAAGGGTCATGACTGTGGACCATGTCCTCAATTATGGCCTTGCAATGGCCGCGGCTGGTCAAACGGTATGGCTGTATGTTGAGAGAACAACTATGTCCTTGATCAGTAAAAAGACAACAGGTATGTAATGCAGCAGTGTGCACTGTGTTGTAATACTGCATACTTACTGAAGTTACTGTAATGTTTCATGTTACAGTATTACACTTGCATTTCATAGTATACAGTAAATATACTTTATACAGTTACATACTGGACATAGGCTGTAGCACACATTTGTATGCATATTACAGTGTATATATAATATATGTAACTTTGTACTGTTGAAGTTGATATATGCCATACAGAAAAAGTACAACCTTTTGCATGTAGCCTAAGATTTTGTAATTTATACCAATCCTGCTTAATAATTGCATTACTCTTTGCCATTGTACACTGCAAAACCATTCATCCAATTTTGAATTTTGTGTTTTTTCCCTGGCAAATATTCATTTCTTTTGTATTGAAGCTAGCCAGGTACAAATCTCAATGCATACCCTTTCCTCATAGTTTAAATATGACTGTATTTCATAATGTACCACAACATACACACAGTATATCGTTTAATTTGATTCTAAAATTGGCCTAATTGCCCATCACATCAGTGTCAGTTACCTCGTGTCAATGTAAATAGCAAAAATGCACAACTGAAAAACCAAAAAAAAGAACACAATTCTTCCCCAAGCGCTGGTCCCTCACTCCCCCTTCCTGCTCTCATCTAATCAGGCACCTCTTTTGCAATCTTACTCTTTTTCACTACAATAAAACAATCGATATTTCATGGTTGTTTTCGAACTACCACTGCCATGAACACGAGAGCCCTGTCGGCAGGGGTGTATCTTTGACCAAGTGACTTCCCAGAAAATAGCAAATGGCAGTAGTGGTGTTTTGTCTCCTCGGCCCCCCATCAGCGTGATATTTGGCCTCGGCTATACAACACGCAGCTCAAAACACGCTGTCAGCAAAGAAAAGCACAGCCAGACCGATGAAGGACAAAGAAACGTTGTTAGAAAGAAGAAGAAAATGTGTTTGCTTGCTTTCAAACAAATCAATGTGCTAGATTTTGATATTTTAGCTGCTCCTGGACGTTGCAAAATCAATGGTGCTTCTTTAAACATTTCCTGCTTCTTTTATGCAGTCTGTTTTTTGCTAACGCCCCGGAGGTCTGCCGTCAATTCTGTTAGAGGGACATCAGCACCAATAGAGCTGTGGGGAACCTGGTTAGCGATGCTGATAAGACTGATAGTGACCGTTGTTGCTCCTTCTCTCAGGCTGTGATGCCCTTCAAGTCAGTTTGATATGGAGGCTCCTTGTCAGGGAATCTCTTTCATTGTCCGCCACAGGCCACCATAGCTCAGAAAAGCCCTGCCACATGGGTCAGGATCTTTTCAATGCAACTCTCTATCCCAGCATTTAAAGACACTAACTATCGCCATCTAACACACTAAAAACCGCAAGGATTGATTTGGGAACAATTAGTCATTGTAATTAAACAGGATCTATAGTGCATGCAATATCTGTGTGAAGGTCCGCATTACTGACCCCCAAGTGTCCCTTCTGAGTCCGTTATTATATTGTCTTATTTGCCACAAGATATTGCACAGTATGTTTCCCCTTATTAGGCTATGAATATTAAATTTATTTTCACATACTGCTATCATTGTTTTAATGTTTCTTTGAATTACTGTACCAATGGAGATGAAAGAAGAGACATTTAAATTGCATTCACCGCATAATTTTTTTTTTTCTTTGAGTTTTCCCTTTGTGAACTCAATATCTAATTCATTTTTATATATATATTTTATAAACTGGATGGACCGATTTGGGAGGAATGCAGACCAAGCAGTGTACCGGAGCTGGAAGTGGATTCATGTTGTGGCAGAAGACAACTCTACTGAATCCAGCACTCTGCTCTATGTTGCTGAATCCACTCTTCTTATGTAGACTGTGAGAATCCTCCTACACCCTTTATATACCATGTGCTATTCGTAAATGAAAACTCCATTCCCAGTCCAAGTTTCCAAAAGTATGACACGGATTGGTTAATTAAATTCAAAGTAAAAATAAATAACTCAAATGATGCATTAATTATCATTTAATTAAAGCATCACTAAAGGTAAAGAAGCACAATAAAAGGCATTTATTCCCTCAAGCAATGTAACCCACACGTTCTCATTTTTGAATACTGACTCTTCATTCCCGTTTCATTGCTGCCTTCATCTGAATGCTAATGTTTCATCAAACAAAGCTTTCACTGCAAATTAAAAATTTCCAATGAAAATAAGAACAATTTCACTTTGTGGACAGAATGAGAGAAGACTGTAGGAATTTCTTACATTTGTTTCTGGTCGAAAAGCCATCTTTTAGACTTTTCTCTTTAATTCTTTCGGTATGCCTTAAATAAAAAATTAATAAAATGCAAAACAAGGTTGCTGTCACAACTTGGATTCAGAGAGCTCAGTTAAAACATGTTTATTGGCTTTCACAAGTCAGAGCAGTCCAAACCAGGCTGCCCATCCACAACGCCAGATTTTCTGCCTGATGGTAACAGAGACCATTGGACAGCACAATGGAGGAGAGTTAACCCCTGGGACTTGGGGTTGCTGCCTGGACGGACAGACACAGGACGAGGTGTATAAAAAACAGAATCAAATCGGAACACCAGAAAGCGAGCAATCGGAACCAGGAAATGGGACAGTAGTACAAAAACAAGGCAACCATCACAATCCTAATACATGACACTGATTTACAGACTTTGGCTAAAAAAAGCTCAGCAACAGTGGGAAGAATATCCCAGCTATACAGGATCATGAAAATCGAGACAAGATTCTGGCCAACCTAGAACTGCAAACCCGGAAACAAGAGTCCGACATTCAAAAACGCAAACCCAGTGACAATGCTGCCAATACACTAAACCCAGCCTCACAAACCCAGTTTCTAAACGACACCCTGAAAGAGCAATGAGAGCTGAACCCAAAGCAATGCTCACTGCTAAATCAAGTTAAGCCGAATAAGATTTAGGCCTAGCTACCGCTAGCTCAGAGCCAGATAACACAGACCTTTCTCAAACACCTGATCACAGTGCAACAAAGGTATGATGGCTGCTTAATATGCAGTTAATAAAAATAATTATGCAAACAAACAAATAGTGTTTTGAGCCCAAGGTATGCACTTTTAATTACTATTATAACTTCAAGGCCAGGTGTCATGGGTGATTGATTTGAAGTTGGTCGGCACAGCATTGGGCCAGGTCTGAGCAGCTGATTTCTCATGTTTCTGCCTTGGTTGTTTGAAATTAATAAACCGGAGCTTGGGAGAAGGCGATTCTGGGGATCAGCATCATCAATCATTCAATTTTCCAATCTGGACTCTAAAGCATTCTCACAAGTTCTGTATAAACCCCCCTGTACTTCAATAATCTATTTTTCAATGCTTGCCACGTCTCCGCTCAGAAATCACACGCCCATCAAAGACAGTGGGTCGCTAATGCTGAGTTATTCCTCACACGTTGATTTAAAAAGTTATTTAGCTAACACTCTTAAGCATTTCTCCGGCTATCCTGATTATTTCTTCGATAAACTTCAGATAGATATTTGGTGTATATTATGTTGCAAGAGCCATTGATAATGAGCATTTAAGGCATATCCCAACTAATGTTAATAATCAACCAGACATTAACTAATATTGATGTTCATGCACTAAGGAAATTGTGACATGGACGGTTATGATATGAGTAAATTGCTCTAATTCCTGTTCTGTGGGATTCGTTGAAATGACATCATCTGACTATCACTAATCGCAGAGATTTAAGTGCTATTTGAGACATTTAAGCTTACGGCCTGTGTAGTTTGCTCATGTCATTAATCGTTCTTTATCCTCGCTTGTACTGTCCTGTCATTGGTGATTGCCAACAGTAGCGCTATAGCTATCAAAATGTAAAATAGCTAAAGTTAAATTAAATTGCAGTCAGTGAAATTTCTAGATCAAGACCATCAAAATGGATTTGTTCACATCATTACTGCTTCCCAGCATATTTTTCTGGCACATTCTTTTATCACTGAGTGCTACTAAGCTTTGATACAGGTCTCTCATGACATATTGGGTTCAGATAGTAACTTACATCTGGATGTGTACCTGAATCTATGCATGAAAACAGTACATATTCAAAGGGTGTGCTGGTGGTAGCTTCAATCAATGTCCTGGTCTCTTTTCCATTTCTCTCTTTTCCCGCGGACCCTTTTGTCATAAATACTTCAAGCACACTTTAAGTTTAATAAACAGGCCCATACACATTATGGAGGCCATCTTCCTTTCTGAGCTGTCTGGATCCGTCGGTGCACTGCCATCGTGAAGACATGCCACCGTATCCCTGAATTTCTTAATGCTTTATGCCGAATCAGAGAGGGAAATGCAGAAAGCTGCAAAACTACAACGTAATTAGTTGCAAAGCTATGTGGATTTAGGGGCATTACTTAGCAGCTAAGATGATCAAATAAAGAAGTATCTTAGTTCAGTCAATTTATTAACTGGGGCCTTACACTAAATCTGAATTGCAATACTGATTAAGTGGGCCACACGACAATTACAATTATGTAATATCTAAAAGGTGAAAACAACTGTCTCTTTACAAATTTCAATGCAAACAATTAATAATCCAAGAATGCTTTATTTATACCTGAAAGAACACACATTGCTCTTTAATATGACACCAAGGTTATATGGTAATTTGCAAACACAAATTGTTCTTCAGTATGAGACCAAGGTTATATGATATTTGCAATTTAAAATTTTCCATTTGCATTTTTTAGCAATCGTAGATGATAACAACAAGTTAAAAAGAGTAAAGGTTATTCCATTATTTGAAGCATATTTAACAGAAATTATGTATCATATAATCGTGAGGAAAACCTAAAAAGTAGTAACTAAAAGAGGCACCTGTATTTTCGCTGCCATTCATTCGCCTGATGCATCTTAAGAGCCATTTCAATCAATTCTTTTGACACAATATTGCTGATACTGTATAATGTCATGTATGAAGCCATAACTTGCTTATGAATCACAATGCTTAATACATGTTTGATGGAGCCTGGCAGCTCGAGCAGCACTACCAGGTGACACTGGATTTTAGCGAGAGGCTGCAATTTATTGTTCTTTTTCCGTTCTGGGAACACATGGGGTGGAAAAGAAGGAGAGTGTCCTCAGAACAGATTTTATGGTTGAAATTGCAAGTAGAGAGAGAGAGAACAGAAAAAAAACTGTGTTTAAGCAAGGAAGAAAAAAGAAAACACCAAAACTATACAGCTGTTTGTTCAAAGAAAAAAAGATTTGGTCTGGCTGTTACAGTTAGAGGAGCCTCACACAATGAATCATGGGACAGGTGGTATGGATCAAGACAAATTGGGGCGATCACCTGACTCAGCCTCCCGTAACGGATGGAGGCCCCACCCCTCTGCTCACAACAGCTGTACGTTCATTATATTTAAATGTGCTCCACTGTGTGACAAGCATGGTTCATGGTCGCTATAGTTTTATTTGTATATTTTATAATTATATTTATGTTTATAACGTGTTTTTTTTCTGTCAGAAGTACAAATATTGCATTACAAAGAACATCCAGAATGAAAACATTCTGAAAAAGGAAATAGAATATATTTAACCTGCTTGGGTTAAAGGTCACGTTTATTGAACAGCCATGTTTGGTTTATATGTGACAAGCTTCCACAGATTATAGGAAATATATGATTTTACTTATAGCTTATAAAGTGAAAGATATAGCTTGAAAATTGGTGAACAGCATAGTAATAGTGATTACTGGACTGACATTCTGTGGACATATAAATGATGACTAAGGATTTTCATGAGTGATTGCCATAGATTTTCTTTTATCTACCTTTTACACTTTAAACTTAAATATAATAGAAAATAAAATAGAAAAGATGGAGTTAATGTTTATATATATATATATGTGTATATATATATGTATATATATA
>JAAGVU020000002.1:619400-636522 GCA_011763525.2 Mormyrus iriodes
CCCTAAAAATATAGTAATTATCATATTATTTTTTAATTATATATCCATACATTTCATACAAGATATCACTGAGCGCAAGTACGCACTTAACAAATAGAAGCAAAACTACAAATTGAAATGAAAAATAATACTGTAAGTCTAGCTATCATTATTTAATTAAAATTAGGTACTGGCTGTTTAAGCTGCTATAGGTAGAAGGGGGCCTTAGGACCCAGGCGGGAGCTACATGTCGCTGCTTGTTAGCGAGTAGCGACGTTTACCCGCAGTTCAACAGAAAGAAGCGGCCAGATAATTTCATTGTCAGGGATTGTGAGTAGGTGTTAGTAACTGGTAATTGCTTAACTTTACTTATGTTTTCTTAAATGAACTTGAAACTACATATCTTTAGATATTATGTTTCACATTTAATATTATTAAATGCATTGCTAGATATATTGGCTAGCATGTTTTTAATGAACACAACCCCAACATGTAGGCTGTTAAAAAAAAAAAACTCATGGACTCATTTAGACTGTAATTAACAAAAAAAAAAGGTAGACATCCCATAGACTAAGGAAACCAAAGGTAGGGAATCTTCCAGAGAAGCCAGTGAAATAAAGTGAGCCAGATAACAGCATAATTGCTGTACATGAGATAATAAAATTAAAGAAGCCTGTTTAGGTTTGGTGAAAAATTTTCAGCCCTCTATACGCGTTAATTCCTTCCTACAACCCTGGGGGCTAAGCCCCCCTTGTCTTTCAATCCTAGTGACGTCCCTGCTTAAGATCAATCATAAGGTGTCTGGTTTTACCATTTAATGACACATTTAGTTATGGGCTGAAAATCTGTGCAAAGTCCTGCAAATTTTCATGCAAATCATGCACAGACTTTGATTTCTTCTCCTGGTTACTCCTGCATTTCTGAAACAATAATTCATATAAAAATATAACTAACAAATGCAAGGTTATTCCCTGCCTGGCATCCATAACTTCAATGATTAGCTCTGGACCCCCACAATCCTGCATAGGACAAACGGTGCAGATGATGTCATTTAAGACTTTTCAGTAGCTGCATATGTGTGCATCTCCATATCATGTTTATATGAAAGATTATTTTAGGATATCCTGTAAATACATTTAATAAATCACAACAGATCTAATTCTCAGCATATTCACCATTTGGGGAGCGAAATACTTGAAACTGCATTAGTGTCCTTTTCTAGTAAAATGGTTTTTTTATCTGTCAGAAAATCTTATTACTGTATTATGACTCAGACATATCTTCATCCAACTTGATTGAGTTCCTTATTCATGCCTTTCCTTAATAAGTTCTTTAAAATCACGGCCAGTGGAATAAATATTAATTCCCTGTGATCATCTGTGACAGATTTTGTAGTGATAGTCCTTTTTTCAAATACAGTCCTGGCTATTACTGACAGTAACACAGACAGCATCGGGGCTGTAGCACCCAGGACAACCATGGACCACTGTAGACCACACAGCTTTGCACCTTTACAGCTAAAATGCTACCTGCTACCTGTCAAGATACTCCCCCGTCTGTTACAACATGCTCATTTTATAATAACTTCAGACTAAAAACACAGACTTCCCCACTCTCAAAAGCACCTCTGCAATGCTATGAATCTTCCACATAAGAAACAAAAAATCATTTTGGAGCAGAAAACTCTTTTTTGCAATTGCAAATGTCACCCCTTCTTTTAGTCATAAAACACTGTTGATTGGGAATTGAATGTTGCACACACAAATGAGAATCTTGGGATCAGGGCGATTAGTGTAATGAACCGAAGACTGTATTGTAACTATAATGATACAATAATTATATAATTAGATTCAGCATTACCAAAGGATTCTAACAACTGGTACAATCCCATGGGTACATGACTTCATTAAAACAATTGTATTTAAGTAAAAGTCAGGGGGAAAAGTATCAGAAATGAAAGAAGGATAAAATTATATGACTGCACTAGACATATGAATAAAATATTAAGTCTTATAATAATTTGGCTGAACTCAACTGAAAACAAATGAAATCGTTTTGATATAGATGAGGAAGAATGATTGCAAGACAAAGATATCACAGCCAGATTGATAACATAAATGATACATTAAACTGAATTAAGAATGTAGTCCATTTTATAACAGCTAAGATACATAGTTAGAAAAAATATTTAACAGGAATAAAGTCAAGAGCAGCTGATAACCTGGGGGACGTTTTCACAAGATAATATAACAATAGTGAGGAAAGTATATGGTTGAGTAGGTAGTACAAGATCCCGATAAGTTGCAAAATGCTTTGAGGATTAAATCTCAAAAGTGAGCAAAGCAAAGGTGACAGCTGTGGGCAGAGATACGGTCGATACTGACCACATGCATGGAATAGTTGATGGAAGTTTCGACTAGATATGAAAGGAGAAGTTAGACCAGGGGTGGAGGTTGAGGAACTTTGACTGAAGGAAAGTTTCTTAGCAAAAGAATCTCCTTAACTTGCAATCAGATACCTTCTAGCTGTACACCGGCAATAATCCTAATTTATTTCAGCGTTCGTTTGCTAGAGGATAACAAGGGATTTCTGAGCAAAAAAACTCAAGTTTCAGGTAGTAGTCAAGAAGTTTTAGGCTACGAAAATACAAGGCAATAATGAACAATGAAAACCTGAGTATAACTGATCGTCGTTTTCGTCACTGAATAATAAATTATCTGCTTTTCTAACATATGATTTATTGGGACCGGTTTTATGTACAAGGAATCTCGTATGTCCTTAATCCAGTTTTGCCTGACTATAATATAATTATTACTGTTTGTCAGTTTTTGACAGCTGACATATAATTAGCCATTCCCTTGCTCCATTATGTTAATTGATCATTTGTCTTGCCGCATTCCTGTTCTGTGGGCTGCAAAATTGATACAGAGCTTTATACAGCTGAACTACAATGCATGGATCAAGAAGGAAATGGCCTCCTATACCTATGACAACTGGTTAATCATTGGAGTGGCCCAAAATTAATTTATAAAACCACAATACAATTGAAATTATGAGTGTGGTATGTGATGGAACAATTCTCATGGCAATTTTATTAGCAGTATTTAGTTTTAGGAATATCTTCGACCCGATGCCAGCACAAGGAGAAAAAATGCCCCATATTTGTAGACAGGACGAATGAATTTCCAGGTGCCCTATATTTCTCAAGGCTTAAAGGTAGCGCTCCTGTTTGCCACCACTCAAACCAAGCATTTTCACAGAGCCCCTTAGGTGACAAACAATCACAACACTAAATATTATTTGGACTAATCAGCTAGCTAGCTACGATCTTCTGACTCCATTCGCTAATTAACGTTAATGTTATATGCAACCTCAAAGCGATCATATCGCAGCGGAGCCAGGAAAAGAAAGGAAATCAAAAAAAGGAAGTCTCTAGCAGAAAATTTGCCTCAGTTGACCAGTTTTCCTTTTCACCACAAACAATAAAATGCCTGGTGAGGATGCGGCAAACTTTACAAACAGCCCAAAGTGACTTTTTGAGTGGGGCCCGAGAAACAACAAACCCACCCCGGAAATTTATATGTTCAGAAAAGATTCTTTCATCAGGTATGAACAGGGTATCTTGGAAACCAATCGAAATCTGATGTAGATTATAAATCTGCAGAATAAAAAAAAAAAATCCTATCTCATTGATTGTCATTCTCTACTATCAAAAGCACATTTCACCATAATGTGTGTTCTTTCTAAGTTCAGTGGGCACAGCCATTATCCCATAACACAAGTTCCATAATATTACAAAGTACATGTGGAAACTGCTCCTGTTCAGGCTCTATTCTATCTGCAGACAAAATTTGACTTTTTTTGACTGACCGATCGAAATATGCATGTGTGAACGATCAAAGTACAATGAAGCCCAGATGCTTCGATTCAGATTCATTGTCATGCTAAATATGAGTAAGAGACAGAAGTGGGTGACGGTGGGCACGATTCTAAAATGAATGGATATAGGATAAGATAAAAGGTGTATTTTACTCATCCTGGAAGATATAGTATGTCGTATATTGCAGGGTGGGACATTCTAGGCACTGTGATCTGTACACCAATCATATGGTTTGGTGAAGGACGCTCTGGCAGAGTCTGCTTGTTGAGGATCCGATTCTCTGATAGCACATTCCAGTGGGAGTATTCATTCAGCATTTCAACAGAGAAAGGACCATAGCTGAATGATAAATGCAGATAAGAAGCAGCTAGGCTAAAATGATTGCAGAATTGGGTTTTACTTGGTGGTCTTAGTGGCACCAATGTAGTATCAGTAACCAGAGAGGTGCAAAGGAAGCAGATTTAATTACTGTGCGATGATAAGACCTTGGACATCTAGGTGAGAAGTCAACATCAATTCCGCCGGTGAAGGAAACCATGGGGTGAACAATTAAATGGCCCCTTCAATCATCTACAATTGCAAAAGTTAGAGATAGAACGACTGACACTGTGGTTGACGAAAAGAAACCTGGAAAATCAGCTAAAATAGATATTTATGGATGCCA
The DNA here is from genome assembly GCA_011763525.2 of Mormyrus iriodes. NCBI lineage: Eukaryota > Metazoa > Chordata > Actinopteri > Osteoglossiformes > Mormyridae > Mormyrus > Mormyrus iriodes. The sequence goes on from JAAGVU020000002.1 coordinate 623,924, forward strand.
CCAACAAAGGATCTGCATGGAATTTCAGTACCGGTAAACAAAGTGTTAATTGTGTATAAAACGTCCACATCCAGCTGTCAAGATTTTTGCATGTTTCTGGATATATTACTTGGACATTTCCCCAAAAATTATGCTGGCCGTAGTCCTGGTATTTTCCTGGAGGGGTCTGGGGAATTCATCAGTACTAGAGGTACAGCTGTGGAGCTGATTTTCCTTAAAACACCCCGAAATGTTTGCTTTGGAATAATGTTCTTTCATACCAAATTTACATTCATTTTACATTTTCTGTATAATCCGGCTTCACATTATGTACATTTATATAATGACCTAAAAGGATTTCAAAATGTCTTATTTTTTGGTAATTATAACATAAATTGGATGGGAATGTTACTAACTGATATTGTTGAATTCTACATTTCGGTAACAGGGTATGGCCCCAGAGGTTCAATAAACAAAGTAAACATAAACTGGTACGATTTTCACTAAAGGCTCGATTTGATTACATAACAGGCAGCATATTTATACTGTTCAGTATAAATTGGAGTGGATGTGGTTGGTGTAGTGAATCAGGTGACAACACAGAAAAATCTATGTTCAAGATAAGCTAGCTATTCCATATGCTGTAACAGCAATATTAAAACAACTATATAATGCAAGTCATGAGTAGAACTGAATGTACAACTTTGAAAACTCTGAACAATTTGATTATATTCCTAATAGTCTTCACAGAAGAAACTAGAAATTGTCAGAAAATATTAAATTCATATTAACACTTTTGTGGGGAATGTTTTTATAAGAATTCAAAGCCACCCCTATTTTATTATTCTGTACAAATATGCCAAATGTCAGTGTTACAAAGCATCTGCATTATATTTTAAATTAAAATAGCACTCACATAGAAAGATGCCAAAAAATAGCATTAGCGAGTTACATTCTGCTGCATGTCGTCACTGTTTGACAGGCTAATTTTTGTTTCACTCTTTCCTTGTCCTGTCTTGTCTTGCCCCTTTCTGTCTTCACTTGCCTCCATAGTCATGTGTCAGTTTTTTGCTTATATTACTATTGTTATTTGTGTTACTGTGGCTGTTATTTTTGATTGATTAAAAATGTATAGTCATCATTCTAATCATTCTTAACTGCTTTAGACAAGTGTAATACTAAGATTAAAGGAGGGGATTAAAATTTTTTTTAATAACGTTTAAAACTATTTATCTGGGTAGTAAGTGTATGTCTGCTCAGAAAATAACACAATTTACTACTAGACTGCAAACATTAGAATGCAAATTAAAAGTTTCACAACAGAAATGAGCAAGAAGTTCTCCAAAAGATTACAGATATCTTTTTGGATGGCTAGATGAAAAATGCTTCAGTTCCCAAACCTCATCTCAGGGGCACCAGAGCCATTCCATGCATTCCTTAAATTTCACCATCAGCTCACATTAATTATTGCAGTTAGTTATATAAGCTGACACACTTTGACAGACATAATATCATAGTTTTACACCGTGAAGATCATTTAAACATCACTTTCTTTGGCTGCCTAAGACTTCTGCATAGTAATCTATGTTATACAGCTCTTTAGTAACCTATGTAGGGATGGTATCCCAACAAAAGTAGGGATTTACTTCACGCCCCATGCTTACGGGGATAGTCTTACCTAGACCTTGAACCACATAAGCAGTTATATAAAATGCATGAATGGATCGATATACAGCTCTTATATGTAAAGTTGATCATCCATATTCTTCAGAGCAATTTTCATTCATACCTTTGTCTTCTAACCCCTTATTCTTGTCAGGGTCGTAGGGGGGTGGGGGGGGGAGGGGGCTGGAACATATTCCAGGCAGGACAGAGCAAAAGACTGCGACACCACCCAAACAGGACGCCAGTCCACCAGCAGGCACACACATGCTTCTCTGCACACAGCAGGCAATTTGGAAACACCAGTTCACCTAACTGCATGTCTTTTGACTGCAGTGGGAAACCTGAGAGCCCAGAGGAAGCCCACAGACGACTGGAAGAACAAGCAAGACCACTCACACACAGAGAGTGGGGTGGGTTTGCAGCCATGGAGCCTGCAGGTGTGGGCTGACAGTGCTATGCTCCGCACCACCCTAACATCGCATGGTGCGTCTCACTTTGCTGAATCTCTTCCTATTGTCTAAGCCTTATTTTCAGCCCTGTTTCCAAACTGCAGCTCTTGCCCACTCGTTTATATGCTACTCATTTGTTTTTTATATTTTTTCTAAAACACATTACCAGCTTTTTACCTCGAGACAGCACCAGCAATAGGAGTAACAAAGCTTTTGAAGGTAGTGCAGGATTACTCTGCCCTGTCAGTCATCAAGTGGTTTAACCCACGTTCCATTAGTTACTTTGTTGGTTCCCACCGGGTTAAATCAGCTGGTGATTGACAGGTGCATGGCTAATCCCCCCCCTGTGGGTTTTAAAAGCCTTAACGTAGTAGCACTTAGATCCATTATGTTAATTGTTATGAAACTGTGTGCCGGTACAAATTTATAATTTTTTGTCCCATAATTAGACATTTTAATTGAGCAGCAGATCTGTGAGGTAATTTCTCCTTACAATTCTAAGGTCAGACGCGTTTTAAATGTAGCATCAATGACGTTGAGCTGATGGCTATGAAAAAAGCAGAAGTAAACTTCACTGGTTCAAGGGTCCAGCACCGCCTCGGAGGGGATTTGCCTGCCCATTGTATAAACAAAAAACTGTAATAGATGCAGAAAAAGATACATGACATAATGACACTCCTTTTGGCACATAATGGGTGAGGACTTAATTGGAATCAAATATCTATGTATCAGCAGTTCAATCTGGCTCAGTCGGGGAATCAGTCTTGATTCTCTCACGTCATTAAGGCATATCAATAAGTAACGATTTTTATTGAAGCCTCTGAGGGCCCTACCAAGCACACAATGGGACACAATGTTTGCAGTTGAGAAGATTATTCATGGTCATTATTATTTTTTGATATTAAAGGTAAGATGCGACTATATATTTGCATTATTATTATTATTATTATAAAATTTTCTTCTTTTGAGAAGTTCACATTCACATAGATCCATTACTGGTTTGCATGGATCCATTTGTGTTTAACTTTAGCGTCTTGCATCAATGAGTTAATAGATACAAATATCCAGTGCTCAAGTTGTAATGGGATGCATGTGGGTGTCAGAATGACTAAAGCCCCCCGTTTATAATACACCATTCCCCCTCACCATCCCCCAAAAGTTCTGTGTAGTTTCACACATTTAAAGGTAAATCTTCCAACTCATTCAGGGATACTCCTGACTGAAACACAATTTAACCTGGACCCCCCAGCAAATTTTATCGCCAGGGACCCCCCCATTCCCTCCCCTGTCAAATTTTAACGTGCTCCCCCTACCATCCCCCTTAACCCCCACCATCCACCTTGAAATGTATTTACAACTTGACCACTGCATGAAACCCTATATAAAATGCATGTTGATAGGGAAAAATGTAAGTCCTCTGCTAGCATAATGCCTCTTTATATTTCCTGAATGTTATTATGTTGCACTTCTTGTCTTTGGGTAACATTTCATTTGAGGGGGCACAAATAGCTTAGTTACTCAGTTACTACTCAAGAACAAATTATGAACTAATATAATTCCTGCATGAAATACGTAAACCATCACGATTGATTACTGATGATTGAACATGGATTCAATACATAACTAACACTTAGTTACTGGTTAATTAACACATTAAATAGGTGTGTACTATTACATTATTTGTGCCCCCACAAGTAAAGTGTTACTGGTGGTTGAATAGTCTTATTAGATTCTTGCTTTGCTAGAAGTTGTTGTGTAGCTCCTACTCTAATACTGTTTACACTTTTGCACCTGGCCATTAATTAGAAGCTCAGCTTAGCTACACTTATGCCTAGTCGATTCCTTGACAGAACGTAGGTTTGTAACGTGCCATTGGCCTCAATCTTACGTTGCTTTGGGCGAAAGCATCTGTTTAATATACAAAATGTAAATTTAAGTCAAACTCATCATCAGTAAGCAATGAATGTAATGTCACACCAAACATCTAACTTATAAGGAGCACCTGCTTGTTACCACAACCAGCGTCTTCCTCCAAGCAGAAAGGCATGTGGCTGCAGCTGAATAGGTATGGAGGCATGTAGATAGAATCAAGAGGTAGACAAATACAGTCATGAGTATCAGTTGCTGTTTGGCTGAGCAGTAGAATGGTTAAGATGCTCGATCTTAGTGATTTTGAACGTGGTGTGATTTTGGTGCCAGATGTGGTAGTCCCAGCATTTCAGAAACAGACACTTATAATGTGATTTTCACAAACTACAATGTCTTGAGTTGACAGAGAATGGAGTGATGAACAACAAAAAAGAACATCCAGTCAATGGTAGTTCTGTTGGTGAAAACACTCTGTTAATGAGAGAGGTCAGAGGAGAATGCCCAGACTTGTTAAAGCTAACAGGAAGGCCACAAGTGCAACAATAACAGCTCAGGACAGCAGTGTTGTTCAGAAAGGCAAGTCTGAAAGCACAACTGGCCTGCCCTTGAAGTGGTGCTGGAGACATAAGGAGGCCCTATCTGGTACTACACAGAGATACCTAATGCTGTAGCCCCTGGGGAAACACTGAGCAAATGTGTTTCATGTGGTGAGATAGGATAAACACTGATTCATCATAGGAAGACAATGTTTCAAATGTATAACTTGGGGTATTTGTTTGTTTGCATATATTGCAAATATGAGCTGATCTTGCTTTTGACTAACTTTGCTTTTAGGCTATTGAAATAACTGAAAGTTCGCTAAATCAGAAGCAACATCTTACCTAACCACTTGCAACGTTTTGCACTATGTTGTACTACATAGCCTAGAAAGAGAGCCAAACAAAATGGACTCAAAGCTGGGTGTCATACATCTCAAATGCTGCTGTCAGAGAAAGCATTATATATAATGTTTAGAAGCTATAAATGCACACAGTCACCCGCACACACGTGTGTGTGTATGTATATATATATATATGCCATTGAACTCCTGTCTTTAACGCTGTTTTTTTTTTACTGACTGATCATTATATTCTCCAAATCTATGCCAGCTGCAAAGTTATTTTTTTTGCTTGTTTGTTCATTTAGTATTCCTTCCTGTGCTCTCTCTGTGTTTTCAGTGAAAATACATATGGATTGCCTTTAACTGTCTTTCGTATATGATTATACAGGACTGACTGGAACTAGCTTAATAAAAGTACTGAGGTTATGCGTTATGTATACTTTACTGTGTTTTAAAGGCATATTCCGCTACAGCTATAGCCTCTGTGGAAGTGTGAGCTTTGCTGTGAGTAACTGGGTACTTAATGTTGAAATTTCACAGTCTGCACAGACCCAAGACCCTGGGGTGGGGGGTGGGGTAGTGGCAATGGTTGTAGCTTGTTCTGTTGGTACCACAGCACTGATTTACAATTTCATGTGATCAGGTAATGTAATAAACTGCTGTGAGCTCTGCCTGCACCCCTGCACCAGAATTTGATGGGAGCGATGTCCAGGGTCACATTTTCTGCCCTGAATTTGATACATGCTCCTCCACCCGACACCCTACGGAACGCACAGCCAGGTGCATTACTTGCTTGTTAAGGGCACAGGGAATCCTTCCGGGTCCCTGAAACTTGCAGATAATAATCAGTTTACTTGACATGGGGTGCTCAGTGCAGGCAGGTGGCAGTCACAGGCACCATATATCACCGCAGGCTGCTTGGAGTGGGTACGAAATGTGTGTGACACAAAGTATGATTTCAACATGTCAATGTACGCATCATACGTAAAAATATGCAATCTGTTAGAAAGACCCAAAAAGGTATATGTGTGTATATATATACACACATACACACACATACATATATTGAATATAACATATATATAATCCAGGCAATAATTTGTGCAATTATTTATATAGTATATATATGTATAAACTGCATCATATATACAGGACTCTGGCATGTTGACAGCTGATGTTGGCAGCTGATTCTTGCTAGGTTTTCAGGACCATTGGTCAGTTGACGCAATTGCTACAAGCATGAAAATAAGGGAGCGGCTCGATGTAGAGAAGCAGATAATAAGAGCCACGGATCTGGCGAGGATGTGGGATCCTCTCTCGGAATACTGTCACTAAGCAGATGTTCGGGTATTGCTGGAGGTCTACGATGGCGGGACCAGATGTCCAAAGCGGCTGGCAGGAGCTGAAGGAGCAAAGGGACTCAGAGTGGGTTTATGCGCAGTAATTAATGTATGCCGCATGTACAGTATGTACATAATGCATGTCTTCTGTCCCATCCCTGTCTGCTGTGATACTCGTCACACACTTTATGTAGGAAAAAAAAGCAGACTCACAAATAGAGCCGGATTTTACAAGACAACAAAGGGAGATACACTAGCATTTGCTATTCCCTTTACTTTCCAGCCAATTAATTGTTCTCATTCTGACATGCTGAAAATGCGGTGTATGCCGAACGTGGTTCAATTGTGTGTTGGATGTGATCCCTCAAGAAATACTGGACTGACACAATCAAAGCTCACTTGTCAGAGCTTGAGTTAATCAAGAGTGTGAACAGTTAATCAGGTTAGCGCTTTCTGCTAACACCTGCCATCCATTCTGCTTAGGATTTCCTCTGTGTTCAATGAAAGCATTTTATTTCAATTAGCTTGTTATCAGAGTTTAGCACATTCAGAGAAGTTTCTTTGAACTTTCCCAAAGATAAAGGAAGATTCTGTAACCATGTAGAATTTTAAACAGGCAACCAGAAATAATGATATTTGAAAAATTACATTGGATTTTGGCTTTTAAAGTCAAAGTTAAGGATTTTAAAATGTATTATTATTATTATTTATTTTTATTTTTGTATGAATCACTTAATGGCCCTTTAGCAAGTGACATTTTTTTGTGCCTGAAATACAAAGAAAGCTACTGACATTTTAAATATATTGAATATCCAGTTATAGCACATTGTTCACATTACTCCTGTTGGTTTAAGCTACCACAGAAATTCAATGCCATGGCAGTCTTAATGGGCATATGTCTAATTGTTCAAGTATCACACTATTCTTTAAGATGTGTATTGTGCGACCTGTGTCAATGCTCAAAATCATATGAATTCATAGCAGAAATGAACCCAAATATGTAATTTCTCATTCTTTGTTTTGACACAGTACATGATCTTAAGTACAAAAAAGCAGAATAGACTACTGGTTGGATGTGCTGTTGAATTTAGTATTGTAGAGCGGTTCCTGCTGACAGATTTTTGCTTTATTAACACTTGTGTATTTTACTTCTTCCATTCTAAATTCTAGATTCTGTAGAATTTAGCCTCATTTTGAAAATGGACTGGGGTAACTTTGACCCCAAAAATAACACAGGTGTTCATCTGGCCGGTTTAGGAGGATAAAGACCGTGGCTTCGTTTAGCTTGCCTGTCTTGTTTGGTATTCATCAAATTGAAAATAAAATACTTTAATACTTGCCTCAGTATGAGTCTTTGTAAAAGTTAAAACAGTACATTCATCAGAAATGTATTTACACAGGAAAAAATGCAAAACGTTTTGGACAGTGCGGTCAGCGTGCCGAACAAATCTTTAACGGAGGCAGGATTTCAAAACTCTTTGGATAACAACCGCCCTGCTGTGAAGACATGAGTAGGAGTCAACGGATGTTCTCTGATTGACTGCCCCCTAGGCAAAAATTTATGTAGGATTTTAGATGAAAAAAAGAGAGTTAAGCTAAAGAAACCAGTGGGGTACAGATTACCGACAAAGCGCCGCTGAGCAGCTCCTGCGGTGCAGAGACAGGAGAATGGGGAATAGGGAGGTGTGAAAGGGGAAGAGCAAGAAATCAGAATCCCAGGTTTATTGGATTTCCTGACCTGCTCGGCTCAGGGTGCATGGGATGGATTGTACCCAAAGGACCCAAGGAGACTAAGGTGATCCGGGTGAATAATGAAGATTTTCTATAGGCATATGGATCGCACTTGGTTTCTGGATGTTCTCTGCTTAAGGATTTCCAGAATCAACAAGGATGCATCTGAGATGGATTGCCAAGAAAAGTAGCACAGAGTTCTGCATGACATTGCAAGGTCCATGCAGCTTTTACTCTTTGAAATAATTGCAGTATAAAGGTTACAAGATGTTGTTATAAGCCATAAATGGTAATAAGAACAGTAACCACCAGCTGACCAATTGGAGGTGTGAATATAAAATGACACACGTACAAGCACAGGTGCATAGAAATTCTTTAGCTTTCACATATCCCATGATGCTCTCCTTTGAGACATACACACATATAGAGGTAAGAACGAAGCACGGCCTCAGAGCCGTAGGGTCAGTCATTTATCTGCCCCTGGAGCATTTTTTGGGGGGTTTAAGGGTCTTTCAGCAATACAATTACTCTACTGACTGTGGGATTTGAACTGGTGACCTTCTGGTATGGAATGCTTCACAAATATTTATGTCATCCTTGCTCAAGAGCCATGCTAATCTCTGCATTGTTACAATTTTAGTATATGTGCAACCATATATGTACATATATGTGCGTGTGTGTTTAAACGCGTGATGCTAATTGTAAAGTCTTATGTCACTTCGTCACATTTGAGACAAGTTCCCAAGATGCTAGTGTGATATTTATGTCATGCTAGCTTATGAAAACTTTCAATTGATAATCATTCCTTACTCTATGATATAGATATCTATGTTACCCTTATTGCTCAGGCAGCTTGCCTTTGTTCAAAACTTGTATTTATCAAAATATACCCATAAACGTTTTTGGCTGGTTTGTTTTTGGTTAGAGAGCCAAACGACCCCTTTCGCATACTTTCTTGCTTGCTTGCCACCTCATAATCGAAGGTTCCCAGTAAAATACCCCATTTCATCCTCCATTTCCTGTGGTGCAGAAAAATGCTTGATAGGGTCGATGCATCTGGCTTACACCTGTTTTTGAAACCTCCATGAAATCAGAAATAGCTTAGTATTACATCTTAACTTATGATATTCCATTAATCGGTAGCCTAACATAATTTCAGGTTTTTTTAATATTTTTAAATGGTTTAAAAAGTTTTAAAAGGCTTTACATGTATGTTTTCTTAAGATTACCATTAAACCAAATCACCGCTTCCTTTCAGCATAAAGCTTATGTGTTTAAATGTCCTCTAAAAAATTTAGAAGACTTGCACTGTATTGACCTGAATGAAAATCAATATTGGCATCGATCACGTACAGTATCACGTGATGCATTTATTCACTTACATACCTAATTGAATATTTAAGCAATTCATTAAGAGACGTTAATAACATTTGCATAAGCTGACTGTACATCTCTAATAAAGATGCGGCAGACACCTTAAGAGAGCAATGAAAGGAGAGAGTCTCCAGACAGTAGATTACTAGACTTCATCTGACTCCTGAGAGAAATAAGACATTTCCTCACTCTTTCCCACATTTGTTTCACCAGCCCAGCTTATCCCCAAGGGAGAACAATCTCCAATGTGAGATAATCTGCAAATCAATGGAGGTGGTTGTAAAACTCCAGATAATCCATGTAGCCCCAGCTGGGGGTAAATTCACTGGCCTGCAAAGTAAAATTCCTAATTGCCAAAACATGTATTACTAATTTATTTGTTTGATTTATGTATGCATATTAGCAATATATGTCTGTGGGTATATATATATATATACACACACATGCACGCACACACATAAAAGAAATTTAACAACAAATTCTGAACAAGAAATGACTGTTTGTTTGAGATATATGCTGTTGTCCCATGAGAGAGGTAGACAAGGTTGTAAGGACAGTGAAAATGATGTGTTAAATACATCATTTAAACAAAAATGCCCTAGTGACCATTCTTTGGCAATGAAGTTCATTAGGTGCAATGCAAAGTTTAGACAGTGTAGCTTTCCAGTTGCCACATTATTAAAAAACATATTTCTGTTGGTTTCCAAAAGGATTATAGCCCATGTATATAAATACATTACTGCACAAGTACAGTCATGCTAGGAAGTTTGTAAACCATTTAGAATTTTCTGTTTTTAAATAAAAGTGACTTAAAGTGTGACTAGATAATACTCTGTCATAAAATAAAGACAACTGAATACTTTTCATTCATTCATTCATACTTTTCATTCATTTATTGATCAAAATGATCTTTGTTGGAAAAATTATGTGAACCTCTAGGATTATTAATTCATTTAAAGGGGATAATTAGAGTGAGGAGCATCAATCAGTGGGATGACAATTGCATGTGTGTTTGGGTGGCCTTGTCGTATTTACAAAACTTGAGTCCTCAGTGTGAAAGACTCGTCTTCACCACACAGGTTTGTGAACACCTGCCTCTACCAAAAGAGATGTCCGAGAACCTCAGAAAAAAAACTGCCATTGCCCATCGGGCTAGAAAACGTACAAAACAATTTCTACAGACCTTGGGCTTTGCTAGTCTACTGTCAGGCAAATTGTGTACGAATGGAGGAAATTCAGCATCTCTCTTACTCTCCCCAGGAGTGGTTGTCCAGCGAAGAAAGGCACTGCAAGAACAAGACATATACTATTCCTGGAGATCACAAAGATGCACAGGGTAACATCTCACAGACTACCACCATCAGACAAACACTGAACAAGAATATTGTGTAAGGGAGGACAGCACGATGGATGCCGCTACTCTCCAAGTAAAACATTGCTGTCCATTTAAATTTGCTAAAGACCACAATGCTGAGCCTGGAGACTACTGGAAGAATGGTCTGGTGACAGATGAGTCAAAAATACAACTTTTTCATGTAATTTTAGCAGTGTAGATTTCTAGTGAAAACATTTATTGAATAGTACAGCTATCAACGTCAGGGTATCTGTTTGTGGACTAAAGCTCAGTGGGAGGTGGGGTCTTGCAGCACGATAACTACCATAAGTATATAAGTTTACCAAACGATGGTTTATATACAGCAAATTTTGTATTTTGGAAGCCAAAGTCCCAGACTATAATCCGACAGAAATCTTGTGGCAGGAAGTGAAGATATGAGCTCATGCAAGTAAGCCCATTAACATCACAGAGTTCTCTAAGGAGGAGTAAGCCAAAAACATCTGATGAAATGGACATGCAGAATTGAACATATGGGCCGTGCTGTGTTATCATTGTACTGAAATTACTACAAGGTTTATTGCAGTCTCTTTTGACAGACAGCTGTTGTATCCTATAATTTTTCTGACAAGGAAATGGTCACACTGTGAAAATAAAGCTTACAAGTGAATTTCAGGAATGTATTGTGCTATTATTGTAACTCTGTATTAACAGTTTAAATTATTTATGTTCATGAAGATGCCATTGTTCCAGGTAAATTGACCAAGTAATTAGCAAAGGAAGGGTGTTGAATATCTTTTTAAAATAAATACATACATTAAATTTATCAGCCATAATGGCTGTGTGTATAATTCATGAGGTGCTTATAAGGATAAACACTATGTTTAGTGTCAATACAAGTACACATACACATCTACCATAAGTTTACATGTTTAAGCCCGAAATGCTTTCAGCTAACACACTCTGCCATTCACTGTGTTAAAGATCAGACCTTGGGTTGTTTATGCAGATGGTGGCCTTTATGTAATCCAAGCATTTCCCCTGTTTGTCCCAAAAGAACTGATTGCCTTTAAGAAGACAAATAAAGTATATCCCTAAATTCCCCTTGGATCAAGCTTGTCCAATAATTATTCTACCTCTGGACAAAGAACAAGTGATGTTGAGCGGACCTGCCCATCTCAGTACAGACAGTCGATAAATCAGGCAATTTACAGATTTCATTTCTCACGTCTTGAAAATCAGCCTTTCAGTCTTTGTCTCAGGACAGAATTAATTCCACACACCTAGTTTTATCATTCCATGCTTAATTAGTGACATGTAAATGTGATTGCTTCATTGAGATGTACCAGAGGCCTGTCCCTGATAGACCTATAGTGCATAAGAGAGAGATTTGAGAGAGAGATCTCTAAAAATCTGTCTGTGTAAACAAGAAGTAATACCTAAGGACACAACTTTTATATAATAAACAACATGCATGTTTATTTTTTAATTCAATATTCAGACAAAAAGTGTTTCTCACTAGATAAATGAATCAAAATGAATCCTCATTATTATATATACAATTTAAACAAATGTAAAGAGGTCATCTACTGGAGGTTGAAAAAGGACTCAGGAGATCGTGAGGAAAAGGAAAATCCTGCAGAGTGGAACTCGAGTCATTAATAAAGCTCCACATCTCGTAATATATCTCTGTGGGGCTTTGCAGTTTGGAGGAAGGTGAGGTGATGAAAAGGAGCATCTGATCCAAGCATGACAGCTCTCTCTGACTCTTCATTAATGAGTCTTATGTTACGACGACTTCTTCTGAGGCTTATACTTTTTTTTTTCGTGTTTGTTGCTACAGTTCACCCTCAAAAGATTACCGAGCTTTTGAAAAGTCTATAAAAGTAGAATTTTAGCTTTTCCTACGTCACTACCGCGCCCCGCCCCCCCCCCCCCCTCCCCCCACGTCTCCTTCCCACCCCGCTCTCCGCCCATCA
>JAAGVU020000002.1:653357-673995 GCA_011763525.2 Mormyrus iriodes
CCGCCCTCGTTCAAAACTATTCTATATGTATTTGGGGGAGAAAATGCAGTACATTGCTACATATTTATTGGTTAAGTGTATAGTGCTCACAGTCTTGGGTGCTTTTTTATATCAGTAAAAATACTGCAGATTTATTGGTTATATAACAAAAGTCATTTACTTCATTTATTTGTTTACAAAAAATATATATCACATTAGAAACAGCCAGAAGTTATAAGAAAATCATCTGTTTCAATTCATAAATTGAAACCCCCAAATTTTAGTTCTGAAAGAGCTGCTACCCAACCACAACCAATTCTGGTGTGTTCACATACTGGCAATAAAGTGTTCTGAGTGTTCTGAGTTAAAAGAATGCATTGACAAGCAATCTCTTTGGGTGCTTTTTAATTAGTAACACCTTTCAATAACATAAAATACCAAACATTTGTCTTTAGTATCCCTTTGGAAGTCAGTGACTACAATTGCAATTAATAGCAAAATGGCAAGAACAGAGATGAGTGAATCAGTCAAAAAAACAGCACTTAGTAAAAAGAAAATATCTGTGCAGAAGATATGTGCAGATATTGTTAAGCATTGCTTATCAATGGACTTTTGTTATACTTTTTATTGTTTTCGTTATGAAATGTCTTTACAGAATAGATCAAGCATTCTGAGTTGTGTTTTTTTGAAGGAATCGTCTTTTAAATGTGAACCAATATTACTGCAGGTTATTATGCCATGATATATAATTCAAAGCTGAAAACTCCTTAAGTCCTTAAATTTACCTTTCCAATATTTATGCATGACTGTTAATAAATTAGTACAGTGGCAGTCCATCCTAAGACAATTAAAATGAGTATTGTTAACATATCTCTAACAGATTTGTTCAAACTTCTCCTGGAACATAATTTTACTTAAGGATCTCTTACTGAGCTTATGTGTCAAGACTTCTTGTCCTCAAGGACACTTTGCTATCACTTTGTATAATGTTCCTGAGAAAATTACCATCTCACTTTTGATTATCCCTTTTGATTCACCTTTCAAAGGCTACTCAACCTGAAGCACTTCATAAGACAAAGCGTCAATTACACGGATTAAAAGAAAGTACTTTGCTGACAAACTGACCTTTTACTGTAGTCAGATCGGACCCAGTTCCATAGTGTGTGTGTGTGTGTGTGTGTGTGTGTGTGTGTGTATCAAGCCTTTGGGCCCTGTGCTTCCTGAGGTGTCCTGCTTCCCTGGATGGCTGGATGAATGGAAGGATGGATGAATGGATGTAAGTAGTATAGAAATGAATACACAAGCTAATCATGCCGGAAAAAAATATATGCATATTATACTGATGTTAGCCAAACAAAAACAAATTATGCAATAATGGTAGGCTATCAGTGCTCATTCAAAGAGAGGGAAAAAACCAAGTGCATCATTTTACGCATAACGAAAAAGTTTGATAGGTATTTTTTACACATGATGAAAAAATAATATGTATATAGTGTGCTGTATACATATGTGTGTGTGTATATACACACACACACACACACACACACACATACATACATGGGTGGGGGGGGTGTTGTTTCTGAACCAGCCCAGCTGAATCTTTGCATCATTAGTTTTTGAGAGAAGGTGTTTGATAGAATTTAATTGTTGTTGTTTCACCACAATGTTCTCAAGCTTGTTAATTACAGGAAACAAGGGCAAACTATTTACAAATATCAAGTTCATGTACAGAGTGCAATTTTTTTTTTTTTTTGCTAAGTCCTATATGGCTGTAAACAGCACGGTGACCATAATCCCCCTTAGTCATACCTGTCACAGCTTATCCAGCTGAAACATTTGATCATGTCCGTTTGAACCTTCCCCTCAGCGCTTTTGGCACTATATTTACAGCATTCTGGCTCTACCCCATCACCTTTGGGTACTGTCAGTGAATCCCGCAGGCGAGTCCATTCCCTGTGGGTATTCCCTGAGGTCCTAGTCACAAGAGTTATTCTTTTCTTCCAGTCACTTCTAGGCAATTTCTGTCTGGCTTGGAGACGCCTTAAATAAAGCTTAATTTTTCTAAGTATAAATTGTATATGCATGGGACAACAATCGCCTGCAGGGGAACTCTTTGTCCCAGAAAAGTCTTCAGTTGGATTTAAATACAATTTTGCACTTTGCTATATTGAATTTTTTTAAAAGAAAAAAAAAACACATGCACACAAATCATCAAAACCTATTTAATGGAACCCAGGGTTTTACAGTAAAATAATACAAGTTCAACAAAATGAACAGGCATATTACATCATGCTTGGAGGACTAGAAACAAAATTTTATGTTCATTTTTAGCAAAAAAAAAAAAAAACACTCCCGCAATAAACAAATTACAGAAAATGCAGGGCCCCTGAAATGGTATAGTGACTGGCTGTCCAACGAGCCCACCATTATTTTAAAAAACACCTCCAAAATAAAATGGCTGTGTACCCACCATGCAGCACCCTGCCTGTTCCACGGCATCAATTATGTCCATCTTTGTCAAGGTGAATTAGAATAACATTAAAATGTGTCCTCTAATAAACAAGTTCATTTGGCTGGGATTTCAGGAGTAGTGGCTGAAAAAAAAACAGACATTTCACATTTGGTCACCATTTACGTACTTAATGTAAAAGTCCATTAGCTGAACATTACCTATTCTTGCTTACATTTTAATCAGGATGTCATTAATTCCCCCTGTTGCAAAAACACGATTTTACAGTGAAATCTACAGGCCGGCCAGTTTTTTGTTCTTTAACTATTGTCTGTAATCTTCGCATAAAACAATAGAGGATATAATTAAAGTCCTCAAATGAAGTCTCCTTCCATTGCCACCTTGGAACGAATGAATGGCAATAATTCTGTGAGGAGGCCGGGTAAAGTCACTGCGTTCAGCACTCTGCTTTGCTCAGACACAAGCGATGACATTCACACCAAAAAGGAAGTCACAAAAGCTGTCGGGTGAAAAATAAATAAAAGCCCCCTTTTACATTTCAAACCCATACAGAAAGAAGACTGAATTAATTAGCACTAACAAAAGCACCTTTTCATATTGCTATGCAAGGGCGCTGTCAAATCAACAAGACAGTACATGCACACATATATAATACCATACAATACGTGCTTAAAAACCAAGTGTTTAACACTAATCAGTGCAATAAACCAAGGTACTACTACAGACATATGCCACAACTGTACTATAAGAACCAATAAAAACATGTCATATCATAATATTTCAGAAAATATTTCT
Source organism: Mormyrus iriodes (assembly GCA_011763525.2). Lineage (NCBI taxonomy): Eukaryota > Metazoa > Chordata > Actinopteri > Osteoglossiformes > Mormyridae > Mormyrus > Mormyrus iriodes. The sequence goes on from JAAGVU020000002.1 coordinate 656,602, forward strand.
TTGTGTAAAAAGACTTCTGAGTTGTACTAGCTAAAAGGGGGATGTAAGCATTCTTTGCCAGCTCTTCTTTTTCATACCCTTAAACGGTCTGTTGCTTTTTATCTGTATTGTCTGGTTTTTATTTGGGGAATACAGAAACACTATGAAAGACATGACTGATATTGAACTCTAATGCACTGTCCACCTTGTATGCAGATTCTGGATCCCTCCTTGTTTCTGTGTCCCCAGTATTGTGACATAAACATCCTGGCTCTGCAGGTCACAATGCAGTCGAAGGGTACAGCAGAGACCTTGATGTAATTTGCCTTATTTGTTATGTAACACATTTCTTTGGAACATAGTTTTGCTTTCCCAAACCAGAGCTCACAAAGTACCTATTATTCACTTTAAAGTATCTGTAAGGCAGTAACAACATGTATTCACTTATTTATCCGCAAGTTGTAATGTTTTATATGAATGAAATGTTTTTATGTGGATTTTATTACTTTTTGATGGGTGTAATAGAGTACAGTATTTATGTTCATATCACTTTAAGAACCTAAGGAACAAGATAAGAGTAGTTTTAATAAAATCAAAATTTATCTAATTTGGTTATTAGGGGTGAGGAGGAATTAAAACGAGTGCCTTCTGGCCCTTCAAGGTCAGGGTTGTGTACTTCTCTGTGGATCTGATTAAAATTTAATCTGTAAATACTGCCGCAGATTTATATTAATTACACATAAGTGTGCCCTTAAAATATGGGATCGTATAAATTTGTGTTCTTGACACATGCTTCTGTTTTAAAATTGAATAATGCCCTGTTGTAGAAAATTTTATTCACACAAGATCAAGACCACTTAGCGTACCGTTATTAATAAGTATCTTAATTAGCATGAAGACGGGGGACACGATGGAAGTCAACGAATAACTGCGATATTAATGAGTGCTGAAGAAGGCAAACTGTAAAACTTCTCCGAACACAGATAAATTGGTAGGTCCCATAAGTGCACTAAATACCTAATTAAATGGACAAATTAATTAAAAACGGAAGGATAAAGGGTCAATTAAACTTTTGAAAACCTCTTATTTCGTTATAAAATATATAGGATTTCCTAAATCCCAGATTCAGTGAACTGTTGTATTGGCTGTAATATTAATTTTGAATAGCTTCCCCCACCATTTATATGTCGTCTCAGTTTTAAGTAAGTCTATATATTATTCAGGATTATTAAAAAAAAAAGTTCTTACATTTCATTTGTACGCGCAAAAACCAACTAGGAAATGACGTGGCGTGGCCATTGCAGTAAATTAAATGTTATAGCGCTTGAATAATAAAGTGAAAATGCAAGGCAATTACCAGGTGGTTAACAGATACATTAGTCTTCTTGTCAGAAAACGAGGAGGCGGGATAGACTGGAGGAGGTGACCAGGGAATTGAGAAAGCAGCAGGTTTCCGTGTGGATAAGCCACAGAAGACCCAAATAGGGCGGTATGAAGTAGCGTGTCCTTCCATCGCTTTTGCAGTGTAGTAGTGGCTGGGTTAGCGATGGGCCTTTATGGATCACTGTACTTCATGGCCTGTTCTCTGTCGATTGTTGACCAACTGTTCCTCTTTTTCTACATGTAGAACAAGTCCTGGGTTAACAATTGGCTAAAACCTTAAAAATATCAGTGTGATAACAGTCTGCCAACAGAGCCGTTTCTGACCATTTTGGCGCCCTAGGTGCAGAGGTGGGTAATCCAGACCAAGATTTTGTTTCAACCAATCAATCGAGTACTCTGACTGTAACTCTTTATAATCAACTGGCTGGTTGAAACAAAATCCTGGTCTGGACTTTTACTTTCTGCACCTGAATTACCCACCTCTGCCTAGATGAGAGTCCAAATGGCGGCTCTTCCCCATTCATCATCAATATACAATTTATGGGCGCTTTTCCACAGCCACCAAGAACCAAGCCGTACCGAGAAGTACCGGTACGTTACCGGGCAGTTTTACATCACAACGTATCCGAGCCGGAACTGGCAATGTAAACCAACGCGGGGATAGATGTGTTCTGCACATGGATTATCGGAAGGAAAACGCGCATATTCTGTATATTATTCATCATTTGTGGTATGGCACATCATGTTGTATTGATGCATTCCCGAAAAATTCCAACCTTCTACTTAAAAAAACTACTATAGAAAGCTGAATCGAATGTATTCTTTATGCAAATTTACACAAGTGAATGGCAGTTGCGCTAGCTTTTGATACTTGCACAGCACGGCGATTCTCATAGACGTGCTAGTGAAATTAGCACAGTAAAATAATAATAATTCACACAGAAATTTATGATGTACACCATGTGAACAGTAAATAAGTGTCACTTTGGTTTTACGTGACTGTCGCTCTCCAAACAGGGCAACGCCTTCACCGAGCCGGATCTTCTGCTGCAGAAACCCGAAGATTGCTGGAACCGTGCTGTATTTAGTCTCTCTCTGTGGTTCGGTTCGGGTACGGGTCGGTTCCTGTGTGCCAGTGGAAAAGCGCTATATGACGGCTTGACTATGGCTGAGTAACTGGTCATGCAAGCCTTCCATTAGTCGCTGTGGGTATGTCTTCACTTGATGCCGGTTGTATCAGATATAAACAACCATTTCATTACATATCACACACAAATTTTGCAAATGGCATGAAAACAATACTATATGGAGCAAACAAAATGACAGAGATGCAGTGGAAACTTCAAACCCCTGTTTGTAATGTCAGACTCAGAAGATTTATAACCTCCTTCAGCAGCAGTAGTGGTGCTTGTTGTGCTTGTTGCCCATAAATTTTCTTAGTGCATCTGTAAAATTTATCATAGATATTAATTTACTGCCTAAACAAAACCTAGGAACTAAATGCTGATAGCTTGTATTTGTCGATACAGAGAGTATACACTTCATACTTTAATTTTGTTTAGTGTTGTGGTGAATTACAGGTATATTAATCTGCCATCATTTGGGCACTGTATGTAAAGTTATACCGTTATCTCATTTCTGTATTCAGTTTTTGATGTCAGATGTTTGCCAGGATAGCTAACCATTGTTACTAAATTCACTTGTTAAAATGGTGACAAAAACCCAGGAGACAATGTTCGAACTTAACATGTTTGCATCTATATTGGCCTTTTTTTCCTTTGTTCTTTTACCTGGGTTTCCTATATTTCCCTCCAGATGACTTTAATCATTTTATTATTAATTGATTGCTTGGCTACCGTTAAACACGAACAACCACACAGCGCGGGGAGGGTTAAGCTCAGCATCCCCTGCCTGCACCAGGGCACCCCTTCCCCACCTTCAGGCTCTGCTGTCAGTCTCTCTCAGGGCATCACAGTCACAGGTCTGTATGTAGTCTGCATGATCTACTTATCTGAAAATTAAACGTGGGCATTGAACGTAATTTTATTGAATATTAACAGAGAAAGACAAATGAAACTAGTCTTCTGCACCAAATAAATACATATTTTTAAATGCTTCTCTCTGGCGCCCCCTGGAGCTGGCTGTGTCCTAGGCGACTGGCTAGTTCGGCTAGATGCCTATTAATGGCTATCTGTCAATATAGGAACGAATGGTCCAAACTATAAATGAATGTGTGACTGGTTTTTACCTCTTCCATGCTTTTATTCAGTTTTTATTAGAATCCTGCAAACACAATTTATCCTGGTTCTATGCATTTATGCTGTACTCAGCACCGCTCGTTCTTGACACAAGGGGACTAAAGATTTGATACTATAAAACCATTAAATGGTCAGGGCTATGTAAACGATGTGTGCCCTTCTGAAGCTCTTCGTATTGTTGGGTGGAGAGACAGCTCTGTAGTGTTCCTCTATTGGTGTCCTTATGTATCGTGTATCATTTGAAGATGAATGAGAGGTGATTTCTGAATGGTCATACTTAGCCATTCCAGCTACTTATTAAGAGAGCAATGCTCACAGACACAGTGGCTTTGCGAGACCATTTAAATGTGCACATGCAAATATTGGGTCCAGGATGAATTTCTCTGCTTTAAGCCGTTACGCTGCCTTTTCCCCTCCCTTGGAAATTAGTTCAAAGGCCGGTGCTCTCTGTGCCTTTGTGTTCTGCATTCTCATATTTTGAAGGAGACTCTGATGAAGTAGGCAAAAGGGCACTTTATTTTATTGTGAGAAAAAGTTGAACCCTCATTTTGGAGGTATGGCACGGCAAGGATGTCTCAGATTTAAGTGGATTCAGGTGGGAAATTAGAACCCATGACTGGGAAATGAATCCGGCACAAAGGCATACAATTCAATGTGAGTGTTCGATAACAGAATAGCAAAGGCAGTCACACAAACATTGTGAGTGAATGAAGAAACACAGCGGATAACATCAATTAAAAAGGTATTTATCTCCTAATATAGGCAGTTCCCTAAGTCAGATTTGTAGGTAAGTCGGAACAGGTACATACGGTTCTTATTTAGAGTCAATGAGTCATATGTTTGTCTTTGTATGTAGGTTATGTTTTGTTTTATTACCTTTATATGCATATATAAACTTAAGAAACACCAAATACACAAAAGGATAATATTTTAGGATTCATTTTGGCTAAATAAATTTCTATACATACCCTGGTGAGATAACAGGAAATTTATTTCTTTTCAGGTATCTTCATATCAGTTAACACGGCTAGAATTCGTAGCAATTTGTGCTACCTACATTAATATTGCGGGAGAATTTTTGATACTTGACAGGGCACAAATACTTGGCATTATTGCAGTTACTACTGAAGTACAAATCATGAACAAATATAGTCGCTACTTGAGATAAAAGATGTATCACGATTCATTAATGATGAACAAACATAAGCTCAGTATGCAACTTGTGTTATTCATGACTTGTTCCTTCAGTAGTTCACAGAGGTTTACAGAATTGACAGATATAGTAACAAGTATAGTAACTGCTTGAGGTAACAATTAATAAATAATTAATATAAATAAATAATATAGTATTATGTTATTAGTTGTAAATAAATATCACAGGTGAAATACTGATCTCATATTTGTTCATTGTTCACTGAGTTAATACTAAGTATTTGTGCACTTTTAAGTAAAGTGTTACCAAGTTTTTTTCTCAGTATGCTTCCAGAGATATATATTTAATCAAGCTGCAGAATATTATTCATTCTTGTTTTTCTACAATTCTGTATTAAGACCCTTAGATACTGTTTCTCAGACACAGGGCCAAAAGCATGAAATTGAGACAGACATAATAAAAACACAGCAACATATTTTATAAACTCTAGAGAATGCTTGAGTACCAGTGTAGTCCTTGCCAGGATGGTTTAATTACACATTAGTATACATTTAACTTTTGTTTTCCTTTTTGTGAAAAAAAAAAAAACATATATATAAAATAATTTTAAATTCCATCCATTTTCCATAACCGCTTATTCCATATAGGTCGTGGGGGGTCCGGAGCCTATCCCAGAAACTGCGGGCGCAAGGCAGGGAACAACTCAGGATGGGGCATCAGCCCATCGCTGGGCACACTCACACACCATTCACACCTATGGGCAATTTGGCAACTCCAATCAGCCTCAGCATGTTTTCAGACTGTGGGGGGAAACCCCACGACAACACGGGGAGAACATGCAAACTCCACACACAGAACCCAGGTGGAGACGTGAACCCCGATCCCCGAGGAGTGCGGCAACAGTGCTAACCACCGCACCACCGTGCCGCCCTAATTTTAAACTGTCTGTTTGTATAGGGTAAAACATTTTCATTACTCTTAAATCTAATTTCTTTCAATTTTCTTAAAGTGTGGCTTCAGATCACCCCAATAGATATAAAAGACAATAAGTTTACAGGTGTTATGAAGTAAACAGTCTGTATTATGTCAAACACTAGCCGCTACTGTTCATGTGAACTGCCGTACTTTCACTTGTATAAACAGGCAATATTCTTTCAATACCAGAAATGACTAGAGTGTTCTGATAAATAAGTCTGAAATGTCAATAAGGTTATTGTCATGACTACGGCCTTCACAGATGCATTATGCAGATTATGGATTTGCCATTCTAAGGAAATGCAAAAGAACCCAACACACTTAAAAAGAAAATGTATGCAGACAATGCAGACCAATAAATCACCACTAACAGCACCCAGAAGCCTCACTAATTTACTTTGAAGACAATGAATGAGACCTCCAACTCAATGACCATCTTGAGACAGCTAAATAATCCCAAACATCCCTTTCCAAGGATTGTTGGGAAGATGGATTCATTGAACACATAAAGGTATTTATGGGGAAAAAAAGCAAACTGCTTCCATTTCCTGACTAAAATCCTGAAACCCAAGTGGTGTTATTTTTGTTACCATCTGACTGATCTTTTGCTAATGTTTTTGTAATTCCTTACAGATTAAAATGCTGTGTATAACTGTATTTCATCTGTTGTTTCTCAAATGCTATCTCTGTAATACTGGACAATACCTATACTAAATTTAATATTATAAGAGGGTCTGGACTGACATATCGCCAGGTTGTATTTTCAGCTGTTGAATATTTTGTTATTCCAGCCCTGAATTTGAACTTAAATGCTTAACCATTAGTAGCCCTCTTTATTAACTTTGACTTTCAAGTAACAGTATTAACAAAAAATCCATTGCTTTGCATCAGTTTTCCCTGCCGATAGGAATTACTCAGCTTTTTTAGATTTTACTTCAGCCCTGCGCTTTTTAATGAGTTGTGTGATTTTTTTTTTACCCCCCAGACAATAAAAGCCATCACCACAGTCTCTGCAACCAACAGAACTCCCAGGAACCTGTTGAGCACAGCAATAGCCCACATGCTAATATTTGCACTATTTTCTTTACACCGAAGTCCTCAAGCTCTCCTCAACCTCAGAAATCACTGAAGGATACAATGCCTTTTATCAGGGAGCATGCTGAAAAGGATCTACCTTTTCAACAAACTAGAAACTCAAAGTCTGTGGGGCAGCTTAATCTGAATACGCTATAGTCTAGAACTTTTTCTAGACAAGTCACTCAAAAAAATAAGTCTCTGGTTTATCTCTAAAACCACATTCAACACATTGTTTTATACTTCCTCTTCAGGCATCTGTTTAATGATCAGTTGGGCCGGTAAAGAAAATCGAACGCGGCATGTTTCTTATAATGAACTTGTTAATCAAATCATTATCCCTCACAATCAGCTCTCCACCTGCCCACAGTTTGGCTGTCAGCTCCCTGGCTTTAATAAGCAGCCTCAGAATATTGCTTATTTTTCCTGCCAAATAGAATGAGATCAGTCTTGAAGTGTAATGAGTTGTGTTATTGGTCGTTTTATTGCTCTTACATTCTGTCACAAAATCTGTGCAACTCTATAATATCACTGTTGCAATGGCCATAAGATGAATTTTTGATAATCTGGATGCATCGCACAAAACTGTAAGGATTCATAGGAGCCCATTCATACTACTGAGTTTTCTACAACTCAGATCCCAGTCCCCCGAGAAGCAACACGAGATACCTTGTTAGATTCGTGTCATCTACGTCTTTATTAGTCAGCTCACGAAGAACACACCATCATTATCATCTTATTTTAATTACTGGCTCTTCGCTTCGGAGCAGTGCGCCATCGTTTTGTCACTGCTGTTAAAGGATAGATTTACTTATGTTGTGTAGAAAAAGATAATCCTTGTAGATGCTTGTTGCTTATCGCGTGGCCATATAACCAGAATCCTTTACGTAAGTACTTACTGCGAGTAAGGACTGCTTGAGCTGGTCTGTTCCGTAGCTGCTCCAAACATGCAGATTTCATTGCACAGCAGCTATTGTTTGGTCAGATTATCTGGATTTGGACTTGAAGTGTAACATCCAAAAAAAAAATACACTCAGTCCAGTCCTACAAAAGACTTAGCATCAGAACCTATCTTAGCGTTGGACGATTATTTTGGATTATCCTCTATGATTTAAATAGAAATTCTATGTACAATCTAAGTGTTTAGCTTTTCTTTAAAGCTCTCTTCTACAACCAGCTAGGGGCAAAATCTCTTCTACATTCCACTCAAAGTGAGCTCTCTGATTTGGAAGTCAGATTTCAGCTATGGATGGAAGCCCTCTGACTCTTCATTGACCTGCAAGGAAACGGGTCAGGAGGATACCTGGATAATCATAAGCCCCGAGCTGACTGTTGGAATACTGGAGCTCTTCCCAGAGGGTCATTCCAACATGATCTTTCATGGTGTGTTTGCAAGCAAACAGTTTTAGTGGCCAGTTACTTTGGAGAGTTTAAAACAGGAGGCACGCCAGCATGTGAAAAGTGGGAGATGAACCATTTAACTAATTTTTAAATGCATGATTTTGTTATTCTTTTTGAAGCTGTACATGTATTTTGCCTCAATTTGAAATTTGTAGCATGGAAACATTCTTTTTCATTATTTGCCTAATCACTGAAGGGTCCCAGTAATCAACTGTACAGCTTGGAGAAGAGACCAGCCCATCCCAAGGTACTCAGACAGAGATTAACACATAATTATGGGTAAAATCACCAACGGAGTCAGAAGAGGGAGGTACCCAGAACAGCCGTGATCCTAAAAGCGCTTGGCAGTAATTTCACTTGCTGTGTGACTGTGTCGCACTCCTCCATTTGTCTTAATTGGATATCACACAAGTGCTAGCACTGATTGAACAGTGCTCCAAGTAACTGTTAATGTAACTGTTAGTGGGGCGGCATGGTGGCGCAGTGGTTAGCACTGTTGCCTCACACTTCAGGGACCTGGTCTCCAGTCTCTGCCATGGCTTCATGTGTGTGGGTTTTGCATAGTCCCCCCGTGTCGCTGTGGGTTTTCCTCTGGGTGCTCTGCTTTCCCCCCACAGTCCCAAAACATGCTGAGGTTAACTGGCGTTACCAAATTGCCCATAGGTATGCGTGTAAGTGTGTCCTGTTAGCATGACTGTCCATATATTAAACATTTTGCTAATGTATATTATTAATAGCATTCTTCCTCTTTCATATTATAACTGTTTATGCTGGTCAGGGTCATAGAGTTTCTCCTATTATGCTTTTTTTGCTTTTAAGTACAAGTGCATTTCAGCTGAGAAATTAATTCACTTATTATTATTATTATTATTATTATTATTATTATTATTATTATTATTATTATTATTATTATAAGAGAGCAAATTCATTATTGTCACATGGACACCTCCAAGACCCACACGTGCTGCTCTGATCTGATGGTTAGGTGGGTTTTTCCTCAGTACAGGACCCTGGACAGCAAATACCTATCAAACTTCAGAATCAGTGTTTTGGACAGCGGGCCAGCATGCTTCCAGAGCGCCCCACCCACAAGAGAGTGAGCTGGAACTCGCTGACAGAATCTCTGACAAAATCTCTTGACAGAATCGATGACGGAATCTCTGGGGGAATCTCTGACACTTTTATTGTTTTCATTCAAAGCCTAATTGTATTGGTATATGTAAATGACCAATGGCATTATGGAAAACAAATAGCAGTTAACCATTGGCCCCAAAATTATAAGAAATTTACATTACAAATATTAGTCTGATATTGTATGGTACACCTGCATTGCCCGTGTCCCAGACAGAATGTGGATTGCTCACTGATCTGACAGATTTTAAGTGAAGGTCGTTCTCCAGAGGTAGGCCTCTCGTCTTCTCATTAACATCAGCTGAAGGCCTCCTGCAAACTCAGGCTTAGGTGCTGTGGCATCCCTCCCACCAGCTGGGCGCCCTAAATTGAAATCCACAAGGACTGAAAACGCACAATATGAATAAAAACACAAGTGTATGCATAGATGCCCATGCATGCTCGTCCTCTTTCCATCCTGCTAAATAATCCTTCAGTTTTCACCCACTGCATTATTATTGCACGGTCATTCTCCAAATATACTTTATTAAATATGGCATTCAGTTTCTCTCACCTCAGTAGCTGCATGACCAAACATCAGACTTCGCAATCATTTGCATTGCTAAATTACTGCCAAACATCATGTTGGTCCAGTAAATAACACCATGTGGAACAATATCGTCCCTGTCCCAAGAAATCAGAATGTTATCCGAACTGTTTCCTTGTGGGTGCAAAAAAAAACTCAATTTCATCTTATAAATAATAAAGGCTATCCTTACCTTTACTATTGTGGGTCAAACTGCATAGATCCATGTTAGATAAATCAATATCTTAAGATAAAATCTCTATCATATACTTCATAGTAACAGCATATAGTTTTATATATTAAAATAAATACATTTTGGAAATCTGCAATCTTATGGAATCAGGGATTACTAGATGGCAAACTGAAATACGGTAAGCCATTTTTTCCTTATAATATTGCACAACTCAACATCATCCAAAGAGCTGGTATTGATTGTGAAAAAGGGTTATTAAATCTGAATTATTCATTTGGTATCTTGGTACAGCTTTTATCGCATAAAAAAGTAATCCATGTTTTCATAACAATTTAATATAATTTAATTTGAGAAGCTCAATAAGTATCTAGTTATTTCTTTGTAATTCACAATTATGCTTGTAACATGCCCATCAAACCTAGAACTACAAAAAAGAATGTTAGCAAGAAGAAATTGCATACCGCTAGTCGCTGAAAGTGAGGAACAGATTTCGGCAAGACATTCTCCTTCTTAAAAACTATTAAAACCTGATGGCTAAAAGAGGACACCATCAGTACTTCTCTGCTAATCCATATAGTTTGTGTGGAGTCCCTCTGTATTCTTTGAAAAGAACATCACACTCAAATTCACTCCAAATTGTCAGTTATGTACAGCTGGTATGACACTTCTCCAGCAACCCCCCCCACACCCATCCCCTCTAATCCCCCATATTGTAAGAAAGTCTGTGATATCCCATCTGGCCTTGAGAAAGCCATGTCTCACATTTCTCTGCGCTGCCTGTCCTCCTGTCGATGCTGTAGTCACAGGTCTGTAATGATTCTCGTGGGGCGGGGGCATGATGAATCTATGCGGCGCTCTCATGCAGTCACCTCTGATCACCTGGCGCCCCCCCAGCTGGGGGGGGGTTACCTCAGGGGCGGTACAGGACACGCCTCATCAGCATTTCGCATTAGATGTGCATCAGACGCCCCTGGAATTTACGGTAAGGCCTCACACATGGATCACATGCTTTGTTTGCTTTCAGTTTTAGTTCTCTGATGATTTATGTAATTATCAAGTTCTTTGCCTTTTGGAAAAAAGACTTACGGAATTTTAAAAGACAGTCAAGCAACAGAACCAATGCTTATAGACCTTTGTGCTGTGCTGACTATTTCATTTCAAGGCATATAAATTCAGGTCTCCCCCAGGCGAATTAAAGTATAAATGAAACGATTAAAAACAATATGTGTATACTGAGCTCCCTCTCAACTAAAACCTGAAAAAAAAACAACAATATGACCTTGATATATTAAAAGGCGAAATATTAATTAGTGTTCAAATACATTTAACGTTTTTAAGAATGATACCATTGATAGGTTGTTTATTTATATATGGTGACATATACAAACAAAACATCTCTGATATGATGTTCAGAAGAGATGCCTAAACAGCCACGCAGGGTTTATTTTTAAGTTTATCCTCTAATAAGGTAGGATGCCAAAGGGATAGTGAGTAGATTCAGCTGCTGAGGGGGCCCGCCATTGATCATCCATCCATTGCGGGGATTTGTAAATGTGTATTGATCACTAAACATCTTTGAATTATATAATAATATGCAGGTATTTTTGTTCATAAATTCTTGTGAAATCACTCGCTGTAGCACCTATATTCCCAATGCTGGAAATAATGTCTATTCAGCACTGATATATTTGAAAAAGAATCAGGTATTTCACCGCAGTAGAAATTGTGTACGCTAGGGTGGAACAGGAACATTACTCTAACACATAAAATGCATATTTTATGCCTTGTGGAATATTTTGAAAGAAAAAAAATGTTTTTTTTTTTTTCCCAGCTAGGGCTGGGTTGCTCTAACCATGATAATGCTGTGCAATTGTCAGCCCACCTAGCACACATCTCTCAGTGCCACATTTTATCATGTTGCTAAGCAACAGAGTTTGCAATTAACCTCAGCTAAATACATCAGTGGATAAAAATCTTACATTCTGATGGCACAATACAGGGCTCCAAAACTGATCTGTAATATTAGAAAAGTTATTAATGACATGCACCATTGATATACAATTATCCTTCAAGTTGGATAGTAGATGTGACAAGAACTTGAGAAAACAAGCCACATTTGGACTATTTTGTGCAAATTTTGTCTTAAGACTTCATTTTGGCCCAGGACCCTGACCAGGACAGGCAGTTGGAACATGGATGGACTTAATTTTGCACACTAAAACCACTTTTCCTGTTAATAACGTGGTAAACAATCAACTCAAAAAGAATGCAATGAGTTTGTTTAAAAAAATGACTATATTTAGAAAAAAAAGAGCACATACATTGTAGGAAATCACATGAATGTAGGTCATCGACATGGAAATATAACAGCAGTTTAGTGTCAATGATTAATTTAAGCAGCGTCTCCTTTAATGGTGGAGGCCAAGATCTGTGTAGACATATAAAGTGTGTGTGGGGGGGCCTGCGGTCCCAGAGGGAGAACAGCAACCCCTGAATTTTCAAGCAGCAATGCTAGCGGCTGCGCTCCCAGGCTACGCTCTGCTCCTGAAACTGATGCACCAGTCAGATCACTTACAACTGAAACGGACCGAACACAATTTATACTTTGAACATTTTCCTGAAGCCTTTCGTATCAGAAGCAAGAACTCTTATATGTGTAATAGATTTTCTTCAGCTCACAATAAACATTTTTCTAAATATGCTCCACACACATGCATGTCAGCTGTAATTTCAGCTTCGTTCCCGGCCTCATTTGTATCAGACAAGGCAGGGTTAAAGCAGCGGCAATGCAAGTGCCCTCTCGCGTGTCTGTCGTTTCAGTCAGGATCATACAAACATGGGTATATTAGTAGGTTTACGGTATATTTAATAAGCAGTGTGCTGGAGGCTAGTGTGTGACTGAGCCACTGCAGAAGTGATCGCCGGGAGAGGGTTGCGTCTCAGCATGGCTGTTCTGCATATTCTGCTTGAGGCCACCGCTGCTGTGCTCGCATTGATGTGCGCAGATTCGTACCTGCGGCGCAGTGTGGCCATTTTCCACTTAGTGCCGGGCCATGCAGAAATATCACTTTCCCGGTGTCTTATCTCTAACCTCAAGTCAGCTTTGATGAAGGAGCGTCTACTACAAACAGTGGAACTAGCGAAACATAAACATCCCACTTTGCCAAATACACTCAGTATTAAAACCTGCTAACATGCAATATAGATTCACACCTGCAATTCAAATATTACAGGATGTCACTAAATGATTAAATTTGCGGTAATATTTTCATTTGATGAAGCAGGGGAGGAAATTTAGCATAATGCAAATATTCGTAAATTCCCATTAACTAAACCTGAATGTCATGATTAATATGAATGTATGCCAATAATTCTCTATCACTTTATCAGTAACTTACAAATGATTTAACGGAAAAAAATAATCAATATACTAATAGCATTTTGCGTTCTCTTCCACAGTACATCACAGCTTTCATTGTATGATTAAAAATTAATCTTCAGATTCAATATAGATTTTCCAAAAATATGACAAACAAAAAGAACCACTTGACATGTCAGAACAAAGAATAATAAAAAATAAATAAAATGTTAATCTCACTCTGTTTTATTTATGTAGTAATGGTGTGGCTTTTGCTTTCAGTATAATTTATATAATGGTAAGCACTTTGGACTGTGTCTGTATTCAGAAATTAAAACTGCCTTCTAAGGGACGATATTTGAAGTAACTAAGCTGGTATAGTAGTCGTCACTAGTATGGTAGTAGTCTTTAATAGTATGGTAGTAGTCTTCACTAGTATGGTAGTAGTCTTTATTAGTATGGTAGTAGTCTTTACTAGTATGGTAGTAGTCTTCACTAGTATGGTAGTAGTCTTTATTAGTATGGTAGTAGTCTTTACTAGTATGGTAGTCTTCAAACTGTGATCTCTCAGTATTAATATCAGATGTGGTCTTTGCTAAAGAGCCGTGCTCACTCATATTCTACAAGGTCATATGTTTTGTTCCTGTTCTACTCATAATCAAGAAGCTTCTATAAGATGCTGTCCTGTTCTATTTCAGGCAAAGGTAAAATCTGAATTTTAGGGAATAGGGGAGGCTAAAGGTGTATTTAGGTGGATCCACCAAAAGCCTTTTTTGTACTTCTATAAATACAAATAAATACCATACAAAATATTATTTAAAAATATTGATGAACTTTGGTATATTGTCATAGTGACTCTGGTGCTGGCTCTTCTTTCAGGAGTTGGCTCACTCTCACCATACCATGTTTCAGCTATTTGTTTATGTGTATGTGCAAGATGATGTTTTCTTTTGAAGGTGGTTGGATGGATGGATGGATGGATGACATCTGCACATAGCAGACATGAACACAAATGTGGGTTGAGACTCTTGATACAAAGAGTAGACCATCGACTTTCTGCAGCACCATATTCTACACTCTTTATATCCCATTATGGTGCACTATACTGAATGAAACATTTGATCTTCTGATGCTGGCAGTCCTGATAGATATGTGTTCTGTACCAGGTTTCCACATAACTCATGTGTATAGAATGGTACAGCTATGCTTGAAACAATAAATTAATCATAAGCTTTCTTTGAAACATACACACATGTTTGAATTCACATCTTTGTGGGGACTGTTCATTCATTTCTATGAGAAAAACCCTAATCCCAGCAATGACAATCTTAACCCCTACCCAGCTCTAACCTTAATCATATGTAACCAAACAAAACACAACACTTTTGGCAATTTAAATTTTTTGATTGTGTATACAGATTTTTATAAAATTGAGTTTCCCTTTGGGGTACCAAAGAAATGTCCCCACAAGGTCAAAATAACAGGTTTTTGGGTCCCTGCAATGTTGTATAAACCCTACCACAGATACACACCCATCTTCTGAAATCAATTATCCTATTCAGGGTCACGCGCCTATGTTCAAGGCTACAGGCAGGGAACAACCCAGGATGGGGTGCCAACCAAACACAGGGCACACTCCAACATGCATAGTTATGGTCAATTTGGTAACTCCAGTTAACTTCAACCTTTTTTGACTGTTTGGGGAAACCAGAGTACCCAGATGAAACCCCACTATGACACAGGGAGAACATGCAAACTCCACACACATGGAGCCATGGCAGAGACTCAAACCCTGATCCTAGCAATGCGAGGCAACAGCGCTAACCACTGCACCACCCCTATATAATCATACATTGCCACTGCATATATACTGATAAACCTCTCTTGAATGAAAAAAAAAACATCAAATTACAGCTTTAAGTAATACATTTATTAAGTATCTTTATGTTACAGATGATCCTGATTTTAAACACATATTAAATATATTATAACATTTCATCAACCATGAAACCATTTTTAAAAATTGCCTGTGCTCTCATCCAGTATTGATATCGATTCACTACCTTGACACTGTAACATTCCTTAAACATCCCTCTGCTAGTGCTGAACGCTTAAACTTGAATAATGACAAATCTCACGTTCAAGCAGCACATCAACAACAACATGTGCAGGTGCAGATTGACTTTAAATTACCATTATTGGCATACAAGGCTTAAAACAGTTTTCTCTGTCTTGTTTAAATGAGTTACCTACTTCTTTCGATCTTGTGCAGTTCCTTCGGTCACTAGGGAGAGACTATCAGTTAGTCCCCGATGTTTAGAGAATGAGCTGAACAGACTTTGTGTTTTCATCAAGAGATTTCTCTGCTAAATCTGTTTACATGAGCTACTCAACATTTCCATTTTTGTATTTATCTTTTAATTATAAATGAGGTGTTTGAGATTTTGACTGTTTTCTTGACCATCCCTGACCACTCAAGCAATCCTAATCAAAACATCTATGATAATCCACAGCTGGAAACCTTAAGATAACAGTCCGAACACTTTACTCTACCCATGCATAATAATTGCCAGCATGAATGTAACTCATACTCACAGCAAGACATATTAGTGGGGCCCTGCCTGACCCCTCTTCGACTTCTGAATCAGGCCTGTGTTATCTTGTTATTTGAGGAGATTTTTAAATGAGTGTGTCCTGACAAGTCTGTAGTGTCAAACAATCCATTAGATTATCTGACCAGACATGTTTACTCATTTGCATTCCTCAATGCAAGAGAAAAAAAGAAATTGGAAACCTCAGTGAAGTCCTGAATTACCTGAACTAGCCCAGAAGATCGGAGAAGGCAGTGGAAGTTTGCCCAGTAATATTAACCTGAACGAACAAGAGAAGCGGAGTCTTGTCAGCATTTGTGGTGTCATTACCCTTGGTATGAACAGTGTAAATGGCCTGAAACAGCCTGCAATGTTCTCCCAGTGATTGGTTTTGCATTATCCAAAATGTAGTTAGGGAACAATCCTTAGACACAAAACCCCTCATTTGTTGTCAGAAATACACTGCCCACAAACAAGCGGGGGAAGTTTTAGTGCACGGTGAGGAAATGATGAGATGCATTTAGCCACAAACTCTGCACGACACAATCACCAAAGAAGGACATCAACGTCAAGAAAATAAATGTAGCAAATAATATAATGCGAGTGGGGCTGGTTTGAATTTTTTGTCTTGTATTACCTTATCTTTGGCACTCAATTTGCTTGTTCATTACCGAGACATCACAATGCCCGGCATCTTCTGGGCAAGTCCGCAGACAGCTTTCGTGTTATTCCAAAGGCATTTCTAGGTTATAGCTAAACATGACCCCATAAAAGTGAATTTTGCTTAATCTACACAGAAAAAAAAGAACTGTCACGTTTTCACGCTTGCTATTGTCTGAAATGATTTGAACCTTACAAATCTCCCACAAAAAAGCTGAGGAAACCATATTATTTATTTCAAACCTTCAGTATATCCACTAATACTTAACACCTGAACTCTACTTAATTCTGTGAGAGTCTTATAAGCAGCACATCTTGAAATGCTGTTTTTAATTTTGTATAATTAAGTTTATACAGGTAAATTAATGAGACTCTCTGTACACTACTGATACATTCTCAATCAGGATTATTGCTTGCTATCATATTAGACTGAGCTTCTTCCCATTTGATATTCTTTTGAATTTTCTTTTGAAAATAGATCGTACTGCACAAGAATACCAAACAGTTTTCAAAAGTATCATTGCATGATTACCTACTATTTTAGGCTACATTATACGAACATCTGGACTAGGGGCGTAGTTAGAGGTGAATGAATAGGGGGGCTGAGTCTTTACTGGGGAGGGGGGGTGGCAAACATATATATATATATATATATATATATATATATATATAT
>JAAGVU020000002.1:679615-693625 GCA_011763525.2 Mormyrus iriodes
TTATACTATAAACATAACAGCCAACCTCCTGTTAATAACAAGACTGAGGGTTTTTTTGTGTGTGTGGGTGGTGGGTGGTGTGGGGGGGGGGGGGGGGGGGGGGGCAGTGGATGTATAGATTACATTGTAGGCACTAAATGTCCTCACAATATGATTAAAAACCTGTTTTTCTGATGTTGTGGGGACCATTTTTTCGGTCCCCACAAGGTGAAACTGAATTTTATAAGAATTCAAAGACATGAATTACAAAAAATAAAAAGTCAAGTCTTACATTTTGTTTGGTTACTTATGATTAAGGTTAGGGCTGAGTAGGGCTTAAGCTTGTCATTGTGGGGATTAGGGTTTTTCCCATAGAAATTAATGGATGGTCTCTGCAAAGAATACAAAAATCAATGCATGCGTGCATGTATGTTTGTCTGTGTGACTGACACCTCCCTTCGTCATGCAGGTTTATTCCAAGATATCCCAGCTTCCTCCTGTAGTTCAAAGACATGATGATCATTAGCATATCTTAATTGACCATACTGTGTGGGTGTGCTATGTGATAGACAGGCAGCTTGTCCAGGATGTACCCCTGCCTTGTGCCCTATGCTGCCTGGGATGGGCTCCAGCCCCCCTTCCATGACCCTGACTAGCATAATGAACAGGTATAAATAATCCGTGCCTATGTGTACTTGATTTTTTTTTTTCCCGTATTGAAGAATGTTTTGGAATCTTGCATCAGAAAGCATCATCTCACAGCTCATCCGTCTGCCTGCCTTTTTGATGCCGGCATGAATTACATTGCACCGGGGTAGGTCTCTGTTTTAATATGTTCAGCTAGAGGCAGCTGGCCGGCTCCTCACGTGCCATGGCATCAACCACTGGCGTTGTCACACCCATGCATCCAGGATTTAATTGCAGCCTTGTGTTATTGAAGTGACAGGGATCATTTTGCTTTGTCAACACTCGAAATGAACTTCCAGTACCACTTTTCAAGCATAGGTTTGCTGTGAGCCTGGAACCTGTCACACAAAGCACAGGGGATGAGGGAGGGGACCAGGGGACACCCTGGATGGAATTTCAGTCCATTTCAGGACACACACATACGAATAAGAAACAGGGGTGCCCAACACAGACCAATCCAATTATATTTCAAATTTTTAGAGCCCTTGTTATTCATGGGCCCTTGGAATGATCCTAATTCCCCCCCACCCCCATCACGAGACGACAGTTCACATAACTACAAATTTTTGGACTATGGGAGGAAACTGCATGGGGCAGAACATGAAAACTCCACACAGAGGAGAACAGGAGGTGGGGATCTGAATCCCCATTCCCGGAGGCGTGAGGCTACAGAGCTACCCACTGAGCCACTGATTGTGGCACATCTGTGATTATTAAAACTGTACTGAACACAACACAGACCCTATCCCAGGCTGCACAGTACACAAGGCAGGGAAACTGTCTCATTGGGATACCAGTCCATCATATGGCACTTAGGCCCATGCACAATAACGGGAGGCTTTGTGCTGTATAATTTCATCAACAAAGATTATTATGTGGGACATGCTTAATCCAGATAGTCCCGCCCACAGCGAAACAGCACACTGGACAGATCAGCAAAGCGTGCACATGGCTTAAATTATTAACACAACTAGTGACGAGCGCTTCATGCACGAGGAAGAATGAAAGCACTGATGAAAACAAAGAAAATGACATCCAGACGGCTATCAGACGGAGCCTGTCCAAACGGTGACTAACTCTGTGGTCCTTCGGTGACAGGCTTTAAAGAAAAAGCTAGCTGGAGACCTGAGACGTCCTCCTGTGGTTTCCAGTGCACGGCTAGAAGTGGGCTGAAGCAAGGCCTGGCCTTCTGGAGTGCTGCTAAAAATACATTAACAGTGGCTTAAAAAAATAAATAAATAAAATGTAAAAAAAAAAAACTGGCAACACAGGTGAGAAAAGGGAAAAAGCACAGATGGTGAAAAACAGCCTTAGGGAAGCCTCAGCCCGCTGTGCCCTTCCCGCTGGAAATATCGTAAAGAGTAACTTAAAAATGAACGAGACAGGCAGTCAGGAGGGAAAATTGAATCTGCCGAGTAGAACGCGGCCGACGGATTTTGGATTTTGCTCTCTCTCCATCGCAAACAAAAGGATTCCCCTCCTTACAGTTCCAGAGCCAGAGGAAAGACAGAGCAAGGAGTTTCTCATGCAGGGCTGTAGTGGTTACTACGGCGACTGCACCACAAAGGATCCACTAGCTGATTGCCCCAACAAATAGCTCTGTAAGCGGGTCTGCACCGAAGGTGGGTGGATACAGGCGCCACCGATGGAGAACTGTGAAAATAATATGGCTCAATCAACTCTGTGGAACAGGTGGTCCCCTAGAAGTCCAGAAAGGATGTCTGATGTCGTGTCACGCAGAGTCAAGGTGAGCAGCAAGAGGAACATGACGAGGCCGGGCCAAAGTAGATAAGACCGTAACAGGACTGCAATCATTGCAGGTCATGTGCTAGTGGTCACTGGTAATAACAGCAGCATTATGTACTAGGACCTTATAGCCGGCATATATACAGAACGTTTATGTTGGTTGTTGAACATGTTGTTTAAGACGGTTCAGTCTTGGATATAAATTCATGAAAATGGCAACTGCGCATTAACCATCAGCAGTTGTAGATCGTGGGCATTAACTTCCGAGCAATAAAATCTCTGCATGGTTGGCTCTACTGCAGAAAGTGCCTTGTTAACATTAGCATTATAATGCAATAAACTTTCTCTATAAGCTATCGGCGAAAAAAGAATGACGAACATAAAAGAGGCAGAAAATAACTCTCGCTGCAGTTTGCTAGCTAATGTTGATGCGAGCGTGTTACCTATCGATCATTCAGTCTTTAAACAGTTTACAGAATTAGAGAAGCTTTATAAGCTGAGATGTTTAAATACAAGTGTTGTCGTACAATGGCTAAACACGTAATGCTAGTTTTTCTTTTTTCAAATAAAAGTTGCAAAAAAAAAGAAACAGCTTAAGAGTGATTCAATGAATCATAGAGAGGTGTAAATATCAATTTCTCCTATACAATATTATATATTATGTAATATATAATGTATAATTTCATACCAATTTCATACTATACTGGACTATGGAATGACTTCCCTTGCCCATTATCTGCTTGAAGCTTCCTGACCAAAATCTTTAATGAGTCAGAATACAAATCAATAGAATGCAAATCAAAGACCCATTAACATTTATCCCACAGAATAGAATGAAGTCTCATAAAGTATTAAATTGTTGTATAAATGTTTTTGACAGTGGGCAGCCTGAGCTGCGGGGTAAAGGATGATTATCAGACGGGTGTAGAGCCACTTCCCGAGGATGAGCCAGGTGATCAGGCGTCACAACGTCAGGACACAGCTAGGCAACATCCAAACTTTAAAAGCAAACGGGCACACCATGATCTTTATACCCTGGTAAATCCTCAGTGCTTACAGGACTTGGGAAGTTCACTGTCAGGTACACAGACAAGGCAGCTGAGCAGGACAAAAGTACTGAGCACAAAAGAGCCAAACCAAACAAAACCAAAGAACCAAGAGATCAGCAGCTGAGTGAAAATAATAGTCATTATATATTCCCACAGTCCTTACACTAGTCTTATGACCTGATGTAGTCTACTGTGCATTGCCTGTTTAACTCCCAAAGGCCTACACGCAGTTTTCTTTTTCTTTTTTCTTATTCACTGAAAGTTTTTTTTTTTTTATTTACTGTACTGCATGGATTCCATGCACATTTCCCATAATTCCTGCCCACTCTTTATATCACATGCTTCTGTTTAGCAACCCTACCAAAATAATTCTCACAAAACAATTATATACACAGAACACACATGACAGACTAGCTCTTTAAGAACCTTATTCACAAAGGGAAAACAGCCGTATGTTAATTATGTGGTTGCAGACTGGATGCCATTAATATCGATCAAGGGTGCAGAGCTGAATTTCTGTGAAGACACAGAACTCCAGGCCCCAAGCTGATGTGCCTTCCCCTGTTGGCTCATACTTGCATTTAAATGAATTTACATGGGCTGAGAAGACCAGAGACTTAATGAGTGGAATGATATTTCACAACCTCTTTCCAACTTTGAAGGGTCCCACTCAAGGTAGCAGTGTTCGTACACTCACCACAGGCGGTAATCGTCCTCAGTGTCAAGGACTTCGGTTATGGGATTAAAGAAGAGGACTCAGACCTCTTACCAAAATGCAAACAGCAGAGTTGACCGCTCAGTGGCACCATGTGAAGTTCTATCTCAGACATATAACAAGGTTGTAGAAAAACAGAACAGCTAAAAGCTTTTGAAGAACACAGCCTTCATCATTTTAAACTAGGAAATCACAATGAAAAACTGTCAAAAGCTTTTAGCAAGCTATTATTTTTATAAACACTGTCTTTTATAAACAAAGTGAAGAAGAACTGTTGTGGAATTGAATCTGTTAGGACTTATTTGACCAGCTTGACTTATCACAATGGATCATGTGGAATGAATGGTGTTTATGTCGTCAATAAATCCATCCATCTTCTACTGCTTATCCAGTGCGAGGTCATGGCCAGCCTGGACACCATCCCAGGGATTAGAGGGCTGGAGAACACAGTGGATGAGATGCCAGTCTATTGCAGGGAACACACACACACACACACACACACACACACAAACAGACACACACATACACACACACACAGACATACGTTTGTATTTATATCTTTGTGGAGACCGTCCGTTTATTTCCATGGCCAGAACCCTAATCCCAAAATCGACAACCTTATCCCCTACCCAGCCCCAACCTTAACCATAAGTAACCAAACAAAATACTTTTGGTATTTTTAGTTTTTTTATTACAGTCACAGATTTTTAGAAAGCTGAATTTCCCCTACTGGGAGCCGAAAAAATGGTTCCCACAACATCAAAACAGGTCTTTATCACATGGTGGGGACATTTTGCAAAGCAATGGAATTTGAAACCCCTATCCCCAGAGGTGTGGACCAGGGTACTCCCCCCTCAGCCATCACACCACCCTGTGTCATAAAATACATAAAGGAATCTAATAATACGTGATGTACTTGCGGGAAACATGGTTCATGAACAATGACATGAACTCAGGAGAGCGTTTAGAAGATAAGGCATGGAACAGAGCCTCTGTAACAGCAAAACTACATTCTGTTAGTTGCAAGGAGAAAAGGAAAAGAAGGTCTTTTGTTGTTAACAAAGCTATTATTGTGTGTATGTCCTAGAGCACAATGATTTGTGTGAGTTATGAAACCTACAGATAGCAAAAAGACTTCAAAATGAGAATGGTACGACTGTGGAAAGGGAAATGATCCACCAGCTCCAAAAGCGATTCTGTTAGGGTTCACATCCGAGCTGCTTTTAAGACTTACACATTTGATCGAAACCAAGTTTAGCAGGTTTATATCCATTTTCACACCTGAAAGTGAATTAAATAAACACAAAGACAGAGATTCCTTATAGAAGCAAATGTAATGACAAAGGAGCAGTACCCAAGACAGGCAATGTGTGGTTGAGATGCCCAGATTAATGCCTAAGGTAGTTAGAGTGGAAGTTAGGATGATTCCATGGACCCTGGGTTGGGGGCCCAATACCATATGCTTTCATGGGGCCAAAAATCCCTAATAGCACCCCTGATCATATACCACAGATAACTTAGCGATTTCATTTATGCCCACTTCATATCTTTGACATTTCAGTTAGCCTAACTGCATGTCTTTGGATTGTGTAAGGGAGCCAGAGTTCCTGGAGGAAACTCACACAACATGGAAAGAACATGCAAACTCCATACCTTACTGTTAAAACGCAGAAACAAAACAGGAAATTCATAGTTGAATTCTTGATTCATAACTGCCTGCTTCATAACTGTCTTCTAAGGGATCCATGATTTATTTTGTTGTTATTATAATTATTATTATTATTGTTGTTATTTTTTATTATCATCATTCCTTATAACTCTCACTCTGAACCTTGAGATTATCCTCTGTCATCTTGAACGGAAACCTTCCATCATCATTGGTGCAAAACATCTTTATCACTAAAACCTTCGGCCACAGAAGAGCAGCGGTACAATTCATTCAAATTACAGTGAGCAGGTGCAGTGGGTGTCTGACAGTGATTATTTAAGGATGTTTAGTGACGTCATCATTGTTGATCAAGGTCATCATAAAGTCACATTGATTCACATTTATATGACAATTTCTGTCACATTGCTAACCAAATGGATTAAGCTGCTGTTTAATGGTTCATTACCGTTCCTTTATCACTATTTTTTTTAAATCCCCAATTCACAATTGCCATTAAACCACTTTACAGGGTTAAAGACAAGGTAACAACACTGATTGATGAGAGCCGCTTTTGGGAAAAAAAACTACTCTCAAGGATGGTCCACAAGTATTGAAGGGCAATTAGCTGAAGAAAGCATTAACTGTGTATACTCCTATGAAGACCTGGCTGCCTGGAGAAGGTGCCACAAGCATAAGGTGTAACTGACACTAAAACAGGGCCCAGCTTTGTGTATCTGTGTGAGCCAGCTTCTAAAGGTTTTTTTTTCCCCAGGCTTTCTTGACAACACCAAAGGCTTTTTTGATGTTTTGAAGCAGTATAAAGTATTACATCTGAGACAGGGCTTTTATTTGATTGCCTGAGATTATTTAGGCTGCTTTGTGCATTTGGCCGCTCAGCACCCCATGAAACAAATTCATTTTCACCCAACAGATCAACCTGTTGGCATGCAGGCAACCTGAAGGCACCACGTAGGTCTCCAAAGGGCAGTTATGTAACCTTCTGGCAAAAATAGAATGGTGCACTTCAGCTATCTCTCCTGCAGTGAAACATTAACAGATCCTAGTCGGAACTGCTGGTGGAAAGACTTTAACCATAGTCTAAAATGGGGATTCAGTCTGGCCTCATGAACAACACCTGTAAGTCACTCTGGATGTGACAAAAACCCTGTATCACAGGGTTTTTCGTCACTCCATATTATTCTGGCCTGTTGTTATCCATTGCCATTCTGTAACTCTGGCAAACGGTTCCATCCAGAGAAGACTAGAGAGGATTATTGTGGTGAAATTACAAATTTGGTCCCTTTGGAAGAAAAAAAAAAGAACATTTATCAGCCGTAATTTTCTCAGAACTATAGCAACCAAATTAAACTGATACTTCACTGCGACTACCTCTACTGAAAAAAATTTCTGTGGTCTATGTTCTATGTGCATTTCTATGTTCTTTAGTATAACCACTAACGGAATGACATCTTATTTATTTAAAAGAGGCTTTTATCCAAAGCAATGTATTTAGGTAAGCAGGACTGGACAATCCCTGGAGCGACTGGGAGTTAAGGGCCATGCTCAAAGGGTTCAATGACTCTTGTATTTGAGCCAGCAACCTTCCCCTCATTGGCACAGTCTCCTGACCCACTGAGCCACGCACCACATCATACAGCGCTCCATAAATTAGATACAGCATGTCCTGCAGGGTGATGCTCTTGATGGTGACTCCAGGTCTTTATGTGTGGAGTTGCAAGTTCTCCCCATGTACCTGGTTTACTCCCACAGTACAGAAACATGCAGCTTCCTGTCCAGCCCCATCCCATGTCTTTAAAATACAGGGGGAACTTTAGAGGCTACACTAAAAAAGAAGCTCATTATTAAAATGAAATAAATCTCTTTCATCTACTGAATTAAGGCTGTTCAAATTATTGAATCCATCATAGGCATTTATTCACAGTTCCGCCAGTCAGCCTCATTTGTATATTCATGTAATGTGAGCCATTCACATGACATTACGAATTACGAATTCAACCCAGATAACAAGATGAGTGTAATTATTGCGATGGAAAATACCTGGAAACAAACTAAAAACAAACAAAAGCTCTCCGCATTGCTCATTTCATATAAACTTCTGTGCCTCATTCTCCCGTTAATTAAAATCAAAGACATTTGGCATCGAAAGAAGAATATTTGCAACTGCTGCAAATAAAACACACCTCTAATTTAAATTTAATGAATTCAGGACCTAGAAAAAAGAAGATCAGAAATGGAAATTAACTTTCAGTTTTAATTAATAGTACTGTAAGAAAAAGAAGGGTCAACTAAAATTCAAGCTAATCAATTAAACCTGATTTAAACTGGGGAATATTTTCACTTTAAAAACAGTATTTTTTGCTTGAATTATTTGGTATATTTTTCAGGTTGGAGTCACAAATAGGAATGAGACCTGCATCATGGATCTCGAACAAACTTCCTTTGGGATGTTAAAATTGGAGAAGGATGTAGTGATGGGTGGGTGGATGCTCTGTACAGCTAACAGGATCACCAACGTATGTGATCCATTGAAGGGAGTATGAGAGCTCTTCTGTTTAACCTTTATTGGAATGCTCTTTTTCGCAAATCCTATCTCTCTGTCCTTTGAGAAATACACACAACTACAGGTGAGAGTGCAGTGTTCCTGGAACAATCAGGGGTTAAGGGTCTGGCTCAAGGGCCCGATGGTGGCATCACTCTCCCTGCCCTGGGATCACGGGCACAGAGTCCCAACCTGCAGAGCCACACACCACCCCCCACAGTATAGGTGTCCCTCCCTTCAGTGAGTCGAAATAAATTTGGCTTCATTATCAGTGACCACTTATCCAGTCAGGGTTGCAGTCTGTCCCACCAAGCATATGGCAGATGGAGATGAACCAGGATGCTTTGCCAAAGCTTCACAGGACACTCATGCCCGTGTTGAAATGCCGAAGGGCTGGTCCCACCTGAACAGCGGGGCTTTTGGCCTGAGGAAGGAGAGCAGAGAATTCCATAGAGAAGCACGTGGACCTGAGGAGACCCTGGGGCTGAGGCTAAGCTCCAAAGCCAAGACCCTGGAATTCTAGTGAATTCTTCAGTACATGTGAATGTGGTAATACTACCAAAGGAGACACTGTGGATCTCTAAATATGTTATGTAACTCTATTTATTTACCTTTATCTGGAAAATGAGTCACCCTCATTTGACTAGCAAATGTCAATGCCACACCAACAAACAACCATCGCAATAAACAGTCGCGGTACGTCAAGTGGACTGTTATAAAACAACACTCCCGATTAAAGTGTTAAAGGGGCTGGACATCCCACCATCCTTCCAGAGCGGTTACAGTGGGTATGCTATTGCTTTAGCAAGAGATGGGTATATACAAAAGACATACATCACAAAGGCCTAGATTCATAAATGGAAACATGACTGTCAGACGACCCTGTTGCTAGGTAACCCTGTTGCCAGTTACGCAGGACTAAGACTTGTTATGCTATTAGCAACTCATCCTGGACTTGCTTACCTACTCAAAATAGATTAGACAATGGTTAGATTAAGCTAATCCTGTATGAGTTGTTGAAAGAAGCCTCCCTAGTTACGTTTCCCAATTTTTGGACAAGTGCATGTAAAATTGAAAGTGTTTAAATTATTTTTTAAGTGCCCCATCTGTCGTTGCAGCGTGTTGCAGTTCTTCAGATTTGTGCTGCATATTTTGCTATCTAGCATTTAATGAGAACTGAAGGACATGGTTAAGGAAAGGATATTTGTGCAACTTGAGTCGTTTTCACTTTTTCGAAATAGCAAAGAAAAGTGTTGGTTGTGGCTGTCACAGCGAGCTGGCAGCAGTCAATGTGTTTGTTGATAAGAAACGATAGTGTGGCTGAGTGTAGTTAATAAGCACATTTTGCAGGCCCCTAAAGCGTGTAGAGACGTCATAAACAGCCGGGAAACCGTGGCAGTCACTCCGCCTTCAAGTCTTCAAGTGACATGTGTCACCGTCGACAATACCCCGCGCGCCCATTGCTAGTTATTACCTGCCAAGTAGGCAGCTAGGGGAGATTTAGCCACAGGCTGACCATTCAGTGGTTCTGATGTACAAAAGTTCGGCCTACGTCTGGCCGTCAGCTGCTCTTCCTGGGAATCAAGGCTGTCCGAATGATCTAAAATTATTTTCTGCCTGTCAGTTTTACAACAGCGGCTCTTTACCTTTCTGTCACACTGTGCCCCAGATGCATTTCTTTGAAAATGCACATTTGGTGATATTTCAGAAATAACAGTCCATAAAAAAAACAATAAATGGACCAGCACCTGATGGGGATAATTGCATTTTATTGCGGTGTTAGATTGCCATTTATTTCAAGAAAAGAGCATCACAGGTAACAGTAATAAAATGACAAAAAACAATCCACTTCACATTGAAAAATAAAGTTTCACTGTAGTAACCATGTCAAACTGAAAATTCCAGGTCTGTGTGTCTTACCTTGACGCAACACTTGGAAATTATTTCATTGTTAACATCCTTGGTGGAAAAAAGGGCAACTTTGGAAATGCAAAGCATGTGGCATTCTCCCAGCACTCAAAATGACATCAAAACAACTAACCCGTAAAAATAAATAAAAATGTGGAAGCTGAGAACTTCCTGGCAGATATAAGGGGAACCTGAGATATGTGTCATTGCATCTGTGGATCAAGCGGAACAGTTCTTTTCCTCTTCTTTTTCTACAAGCGTCTTGCAGTTGTTAATGTGCAGGCAGAGTTTTGCTTTTGAGTGTCACTGTTTCAGTCCCTGGCTTGGCTTTTATGGCTTTCCTCTGGTCAGGAGATCACCCAGAAACAACGTAAATAAAGTAAGTAAGTAAAATAGGTCACCCTGAACTAAAAGTGTAATAACAATATAAGATAATTTAATATTTAATTTAACCCCAGTGTTATTTTGGGGTCGAAGTGACCCCAGTCCATTTTCAAAATGATGTTAAATTCTATCGATTCTAGAAATTAGAATGTAAAGTAAAATACACAAGGGTTAAGCAGTTCGAATCTCTTATAGTGTATAGCATGCATATTCTCACACAGTCCGCAGACATGCAATTAGGTCCACGGAAATTTCACAGATTTCCCATAGAATATGCTTTTGAGTGTATATACCCTGTAATGGACCAGCTTCCCATAAATGATGTACCCCAGCCTTGTGTCCTGTGCTGCCTGAGGTAGGGTCCAGGGCCACTGCAACCTAAACCCCGATGAGAATTTTGATGATGAATTCTGTGTTTCTGCAAACACCCTCATTCTCTAAATTTGTTAAGCTTTATTAGGGTCTCAAAAAACGAATTGTTTCCTAATCACGTTGACTAAAAGTTCCCTCAATTTTTGTCTCCTGTAAAAATCTCAGTCCCATGTGTTTCTGTCTTTCACCTTTTTCGCAGCTTATTTCAGGATGAACCCTCTGCATCATTAAGCATCGCCTATACTGCGACCCAGCATTATTTATTTATGTGTTTTACATTTTGTAATGTTCGGTGGGTATATTGTAGCAGTGAAATCACAATGATTTCACTGTGAACTGTGAACTGATGTTTTGAGGACATAGATTAGAATTGTTATTAACTTCAGGGCGCTATAAACAGACACCTGCTTCAGGTCGAGTTCCTGCATAACTTCACCAGTCAAGATGGAAGTGAAGAAATCTCAAACACTCACAAATACTGATATATTACTGAGATCAACAAAACAAGAGCCTGGTCACTGATGTATCGCTCTAGGGCAAATTAGAAATTTAGAGGTTACATGACCTAACTAGAGGGAGATGCAGTTAAAACCTTGTTGACAATAATTAGTAACAAAAGTCAAATTATGATTCAGCAAAGCACAGAACAGAGAACAGATATCTGAATGTTATAATAAGCATTCATTGCACGATTGTCAGTAATTTGAGATGCCTACAAACAGAGAAAACACCTTTAGGTATAAAATTGACGATAATTAAACGTTACAAGTGCACCCCCAAAATGAGGAAATAAACAAATACACCGTGTCCCTTTTCAGCACAAATTCTTTGCACCTGTCAACCTGAGTATATGTGTTTCCGCTGCCGTTTGAACTTTGAAAAACAATGTTACGCAACCTAAACGCCGGACTGAGAATGTGCCGCTAGATGTCAGGAGAGCATCAGGATTCAGAAGCGGAACTTGCTCGCCAATATCACAGCACAAAGCATGCAGACCTGTGCAAAGACTCATATCAGATTTGGCCGTTCCATACACATGCGATCCATTCTATATATTTATTGTTCTTTGCGACAAAATGTATTACACACTTTCCTCACGGAAAAACAACTTTTAAACACAATGCTAACTTATTTGAACGTTCTACAATGGTTTCAGAATAACAGCTTTATGAAGAAACACGCCTTTTTACAAATCCCCGTAAAATTAAATCATATACAGTCTTGAGTTAATACGGTCAGTTACAGCGGATCAGCTGATCTGCTTCTGTTACTGATAGTTTTGTGTAATTTTGTTTTTTATCCACATAAAAAAATTACCAGATTTACACACAAGACTACATTTTTTAAAATGATCTCCATAAGTTATGATAATATGAGGCGATTAAGAGTATAGTATGAGATAATTTGTGTAAAAGATATTCAGTTAAGACAGTAAAATGTCTTTAAATATCTGGGAGCAGTTTTTGTGTTGGACAAACAAAATTTTGTGTTGCACAAACTAAATAAATTTTATACTGTAATTCCCATTCTATGCATTTTTTTAAATAGTCACTTTAGAAGTGCTTAAGAAGGTGACCGGATTTACGTGGAAATACATCTCCAGGTGGGATGGAGCTCCAATTAAGCCGAGCATATGCCCAGTTTCCAGAAATCCCACGGTGCCATCTGCAGACAGTCCCTCGTGACCCCGCCCCCCCCCCCACCAGCCTCAACAACAGCTTGAGAAACGGAGAATATCACATTTCACTAGGAGTCATCATATTTTGAAATAGATGTGGACTGAAATAATAAACAGCCCTCCCAGAATTCCTTTGTATACCTTGCAATTTAAAATAAAACTGAACTGCTTTTTTCATGAATCATATCCCTAAAATAAAATGGGGATCAGGCGTTATAAAAGTGCAATAAAAATAAATAAAAACAGCACACAAGGAAGATGGTTTCAGTGTAATACAAGTATAGTATGTCATGACTCTCACATAATCTAGTAACCAGTCTGCTTTCACTTGGGCAATGGATCTCGTGATTTCTCGACCCCAAGTAACCCATCATAAACTGACCTCTACCAGCTACTTCTCTGAAATGTTGATTACCCTCTTGCCGTTTCCTTCTTTTTTATTAGACCCTCACAATAACGGTTCCTGCTGGCAGTAGTTTCCCTTTGTCTGTCACAGGCATGTCCCCGCACGCACGCGGAGCCGCCGTGACAATTTCAGCTCGCGCCGGTCACATGACCCAGCCTCCACTGACAGATGTCTCACTTTCGGCGTTTTCCACATGTCTGCTGCTGTGTTTGTAAAATATCCTGATCATGTGCTTTGCTGAGCAAGTGTATTGTCTTTTGACTAGTGGGTGTGGGTCTCGTTTACTCTCTCTCTCTCTCTCTCTCTGTAGCTTAGTCTGTTTCTTTTTTTCAGCGTGATCAATGGCTTGACTTCCTTCTTTGGCACTATCAGTGCTGGGTAGCACAGAAATTTGACTGGTGCTACTCGGTTTTTACACGGCATCGAAATCTCCAGCGATACAGGTCACGCACCGGATCGCCTCAGCCCCGGTGCTCAGTCGATAAGATGAGTGCAGAGGATGTGGTCTTCACGGGCTGGCTCATCAAATCCCCTCCCGAGAAGAAATTAAAGAGATATGTGAGTATCGAAACGAGGAGGGATGCGTGGGTAGGGGATATCCGTGATGGGTCCTTGAGATGCTTTCTGATCGGCGGCTGTTATACTAGTTACTGCACCAAATGTGTGCAAACCGCGCGGTCATCAACAGTACATCACTGCCGTGCTTGTAGTGAGAAGAGTCACTTTCTCTTTCAAACGATTGTGCAGTCCTGGGCAGTGTTTTTTTAAAATTTATTTTCGGTACAATGTGCTCTCAGGTAGTCTAAATATCTAACGTTCAAATACTGTAGCAACTGTGATAAAGGGACACACGCACGCGCGCGCACACACACATACAT
>JAAGVU020000002.1:700238-727342 GCA_011763525.2 Mormyrus iriodes
GTTATAAGCATCATTAGTTTTTCTTGAATAATAGTGAGGCAAAGTGGATTCCTAACAATGAATATTCTTTTTCACACAATTTTTACCCCAAGCCCAAAACGAATACTGACCCATCTGGGGGTCTGCAACCCATGTACCCCTAGTGGGGTCCTAAAGAACCCCAAGTGGATGTGAGGGTTAAGATGTTATAATTAATAGCTAAGAGCAATTTAAGTTGCTTTGTATAAACATCCCTGCTGGATAATCCGATGTATGCAAAACCATCACCCAGATACTTGCACCTTATCTGCACATTCTAGTTATTTTACTGGATTATTTTAGGATCAGTATCTGTGGGTAACGGTGTAACAAAACAGCATCTACATTTATGAAGATGTGTAGCAGGCAACCTTCAGATCGCGAGTCTGTGTCCTTAGCCACCCTCTGATACAGAAGATCATGATTTGGCATGCATAGAGCAACAGCCAAAGACTTTCCTGTCAGAAAATCAACAGAAAGATAAATGTGGTATAAGCGCCAAAGCGCGTGTCAATTGCGTAACCACAGCCGACCCAGAGAAACCGCTTCACTGACGTTTGACATTTCGCATAATTACTGCAAAATCACACTTTGACTTATCGCGGTGGTTAGCGATGGAGCATGTGAATGCAGCAGCAGTGCGTCTTATCTTTAAGGCATGGAGCACTGTGTACGCCTGTATTATGACATGAACTTTCAAAAGTGCTGCTGGCAAATATTTACATAATGTAAGAATGAGTGTAGTGATTTCATCAAGCAGTGTATAAATGCAGCTTTCAAATGGAGAGCAGGTGTCAAACGGCCTACAGGCTATGTGACGCCAGGGAAACCCCTTGAAAAGTTACGCAGTGTGCTGCATATATAGAGAGAGAGCTTTAAAAAGTCTGGCTGTTCTCCTCTGACCTCTCTAATTAAGAAGATGTATTTTAGCCACAGAGCTGGCCCTGCCTCATATCTCTTCACTACACCATTCGCCACAAACTAGAAACTGTATTGCAGTCTGTGTGATACTGGAACCACCATTTCTGGCACCAGCAGTCGCACAACATTCAAAATAGCATCGTAGATGCTTTACTGCTTAGTCGGACAGCAAGTCTTGGCCCTGTGCAAGCTGTAAGTATTCGGTTGCTAGTTAATTGGTCATTGAATGTGTATATACAGCTAAAACTGTAGTATATTTTCAAAATTTCTCAAGGAATTGGTATGCATAGGAAACATAGCAACCTAGCTAAGAATACTCAGTTTAGGACAATATATTTTCAGATTTTACTGGTTATACTCATTGGTTTTGATACTGCTTTGGTACAGTCAGAAAAAAGGGTATAGCCCTGGTATCATAGTAGAAGGCACGAAAGCAGGCAGGAGTGGTTCAAACAAGGCGATTCTTTAACTGGAGCCCTCAAAAAGGCCGTACACAAATAACCACACTCCAACACGCAAAAGATGGAAACCCAAGGTCTGATGCTGGACTGTAAGGCACATGCATGGTAACTATTTACAGAGGGAACGGAAACACGCGAATCACTTGCACAGATCGGGGCACACACAGGTAAATACTCATACATACACCCAGGACACTGCACAAGTATTTACATCAGCAAATACACACAGGCTATTTACACTGATATTGAGCATGCCGGGGAAATCTAATGGACGCCACTATGTGGAGCCACCTCACTGGCTCTTCAATATTAACATGTTTTTTAAATAGTTTTACATAACTATACAGTGAATTTATTAATATTAGCCCTTGGTTTTGGCTAGTATTAATAATACTAATGCCGCCCTGGCATATACAAGCAGCATTTCTGTTTGTGTCAGATATATGGCGGCTTGCATATCATACTGTCATATAAGCTTAGACTCGAATCCTGATCTTCTTGCCAGTCTAGCCATCGCCTCTCTCGCAGTCACCCTTCCTGCAGCACTCAGATAAAAAGCACTCATCCTACCAGCTGCAGTGAAACCCGAACCAATTAAATGCCCTCTGCACTACTGATAGCAGGACAGTAAAGCAGGCATGCGCAGGAGAGGCGAGCGTGCGTGAGAGGACCTCCTTGCAGAGGAGGGCCGAGCACGCATGAGAGGATTTCCTTGAGGATGAGGGTCGAATGCACGTGAAAAGAGCTGCCTGTGGACAAGGGCTGAGCTTGTGTGAGAGGATCTCCCTGCGAACAGGGACCAAGCGCGCGTGAGAGGGCATCCTTGCGGACAGGGACTGAGTGTGCGTAAGAGGACCACACAGCAGACAGGGACTGAGCACGCGTGAGAAGACCTCCCTGCGGATGGGGACCAAGCATGCGTGAGAGGACCTCCCTGCGGATGGGGACCGAGCGCGAGTGAGAGGACCTCCCTGCGGATGGGGACCGAGTACGCGTGAGAGGACCTGCCTGCGGACAGGGACCAAGCACGTGTGAGAGGACCTCCCTGCGGACTGGGACCGAGCGTGCATGAAAGGGCCTCCCTGCGGATGGGGACCACGTACGTGAGAGAACCTCCCTGCGGATGGGGACCGAGCACGTGTGAGAGGACCTCCCTGCAGACGGGGACCAAGCATATTTGAGAGGACCGAGCGTGCGTGAGAGGACCTTCCTGCGGATGGGGACCGAGCACGCATGAGAGGGCTTCCGTGCGGACAGGGACCGAGCGTGCGTGAGAGGACCACCCTGCAGATGGGGACTGAGCACACGTGAGAGGACCTCCCTGCGGATGGGGACCGAGCGCAAGTGAAAGGACCTCCCTGCGGATGGGGACCGAGCGCGCGTGAGAGGACCTCCCTGCAGATGGGGACCGAACATGTGTGAGAGAACCTCCCTGCAGATGGGAACCGAGCGCACGTGAGAATACCTCCCTGCAGATGGGGACCGAGCGCGCGTGAGAGGACCTCCCTGCGGATGGGGACCGAGCGCGTGTGAGACGACCTCCCTGCAGATGGGGACCAAGCGCGCGTGAGAGGACCTCCCTGCGGATGGGGACCGAGCGCGTGTGAGATGACCTCCCAGCGGATGGGGACCGAGCACGTGTGAGAGGACCTCCCTGTAGATAGGGACTGAGCATGTGTGAGAGGACCTCCCTGCGGATGGGGACCGAGCACGTGTGAGAGGACCTCCCTGTAGACAGGGACCGAGCGTGCGTGAGAGGACCTCCCTGCGGATGGGGACTCAGCGTGCGTTAGAGGACCTTCCTGCGAACGAGGGCCAAGCACGCATGAAAAGACCTGCACTCTTTGTAGTCTAAGCGTCGCAGCTTAAAGCCATGAAACATTCACAAGCGGGACTGCCGTGATTTTGTTTCAGTGTGCTGCCCTGGCTTAAAACGGGTCTGTTCAACTCGGAAACGTAAGAATTACACATAGTCAGTGTCTACCTTTTCCCCAGAATATGTTTTCAGAATTTCTGTATATTGTGCACTGATGTTTATATATATATATATATATATATATATATATATATATATATATATATATATATATATATATCTCCATACCCATGTCCATCCATGGGCAGAAGAAGGATGGATATGTACATTCAACCTTTAGGTCAGCTGTTGAAACCCAGGTTTTGCATATCGTATCGTACTCTCACACACATATACCGGTGACAGTGAAACTTGGGGTCAGAGAGAGAGTCAGCTATTTTTGCGACACCTCTGAAATTTTCTTTGCTCTAAAGGCCTTGGCTCAAAAGCTGAGCAGTGAGATAATCTCATGAGATTTGGACCTATAATCTATCAATTATGGGCACAGAGTCCTAATCCACCCCATCCCATGCTATTTGTGCTATATGTTGAAGGTTTCATTTTTTCAGTATGGTATGGTACAGCATTGGGGTAGGACAGTATCTGTAGATGTGTGGGTTAAGCTTCAAACCCTCCTGTGAGCCTGACCAGGATGCGCGGACAGAAGATGGTTGGATTGCACTGATATGAAAATAAGCACATACGTTATTATGCAATGCCTCACACTTTTTTTACAGAAGAAATAAAAAAAAATGCACTAAACAGATGTGAGCTTAATATTCATTGAACTGCAAGCATAATTTAAATAGTACAGCACAATGTTCAAGGTGAGAACTGCCCAGTAAATGAATTTTTCAAATTTTATCGGGGTGGGCTTTTCAATGGTGTGAACTAATTTTCCAGCACTTTTGCAACATTTTCTGTCATATGATAAAAAGTCATGTGACAGATGCTATTTTCATTCAAGGTCAGAAAAAGACAACAGTGTCACTTCTGAGAGAGAAAAATGCTAAAGCTATGAGAGATAATAATTGAGCAGTAAGTTAGTTTAATAATGTATAATAATGGATATTACTAGCTGTGCAAGTGTTTCAAAAGATGTGTAGGACACCTCAGGTCCTGTGTGAATGTAATTTGTTATAAGCAAACGGTTACTTTTAAGCCGGCAATCCCTGCCCCACCTGGAGTCTGTTAGGTTACCCCCCCCCCCCCTGCTCCATGGCCAGTCCTGTGAAGTCACATCACAGTTTTTGCTCAAATGGGAGGCACAGTTGCCATCACCGGAAACAAAGTCAGCAAGTATTAAATCACGTCATGTTTCAGTTTTCCACTCACCTACGGGAATAGCTACCACACCCTACGGACAGCAGATATGTCCTCACCTTGTTTAATCCACAGTCCATTGCCTGTATCTGTAATTGTATTTTGTTGTCCCCTACAGTTTTGGACATAGATATGTAAAAAAAAAATAAAAAAAAAAAAGAAGTGAATGTTGGCTGGCAGAAATGTTTCATGTTGTAATCTTAGTAAATGCTTTTAAATATAGTGACTTACGTACCTTGTAGTTTCGCTATAAAGCAGTCCAGCTTTGTTCTGGAATTTGCAGAGCAGATGGCCTGTTAAACTTGAACTTAAGCTTAAAATTTGCAACATTTAGTTTAGCGGTTTTTAAATAGCTGCTCTTATGCTGCTTGAAATAAGCCCCGCCAACTTACTAACGGTACAGATGTGTACGCATTTATCCATGCACCCCCAGTCCTGGAGGTGTGAAGCAGCATTGCTTACCCACTGAGCCACCATGCCACCCTGTAGGCTGTTATGTGTGGGCAATATGATTCATTTTATAATGTTCTGGCTGGATCTCACTGTGTGTTTTTTTTTTTTTGCAGCTGATAAAGGTTGAGCACGTCAACATTTATCAAACAGTTCCTGTAAATAGCCTGTTTACCGAGCCTACATTTGAGCAAACATACAAATAGTGTTTACTCAGAGAGTGGGGGCTTAATCTCATTAGCTGTAATATCCAGACCTTTTTGTGAAAGCTAAACACTCATCCTGATATACCCCAAAACAGGCACCTGCACCCTCTGGTGGATGGTATAGGGAACTTCATGCAAGAAAGTCAACAATCATTTTACCTCCAAGTTCCTGATACACTGAGATACCATATGGCCACTCTACAATATTTCTCATCTCAACTTAATGATCACATTTTGTTAATAATGTGTTACAAAACCTAATTAAAGTAATGAGAGGTAATACAACCGACTGACCTTTGTACTCCCTCTTTTTTTGAAAAATGTTAACTAGTCATCAACTTGTTCTTCCAGCTCATCTTCAGTGTCTGTCGGTTTGTATTTCACAGAGTCCACAGACATTTTCTCTCATGCCCCGTCGTCCCCTCAGCCATCACCCACCGGATCCGCCCGTGTGTCCCGCGCCACCAGCCACGACCTCTTCGCCGACGCCAGCGCGACGGAGGACAGCCGCAGCGAGTCCGAGTCCAGCTTGCCGCCAGATTACCTCGTCCTGTCACAGTGTGAGACCGGCAGGGTTAAAGTTAACAGGCAAGTCGCTGTGGTCCCGCGTTCTGTGAGTAGACGTGTCTAGCGACTGACCCTGGTAAGGGCAAGATGGGTAATTTCCCAGGGTTTCATCCTCAACGGAGATTCCCCGTGGACTCCCCCCGCCCAGTTGACAGCTTTTTCCATTTCCCCCCACCTACACAATTTTTTATCACCCATCTGACTGTTTTCACTGCATCTAGGTTGGAATATGTGTGCCAAAGCCAAATTAAAATGTATGATTCTCCAGGGATGGGGATGTGAAGCTTGCCTAGGGTGCCACTGGGCAGGTTATAAAAGATGCAGAATGGCAAACGTTCCTTAAATCACACTTTCTTGCATCCATCTGTACAGTTTTGAGGAAGGTTCACTTTACTATTTTGTTACATGGTAATGCAGCTGTAAGGAATCATGCCAAGACATGTGCAGTGCAATCCATGGTGGTTTATTCACAAAATGCCAAAACTTTTTCGTTTTTATCAAAAAAACATCAAAAACCATAAGGGGTCATAGTCACACCAAAATCATAATCCAGAAATGAGTTAAAGGGGCAGTTCACCGAAAAAAAGGAAAAAAGATACGTTTTAGTGGGACTTTAGTGCTATCTATCCGCTGTTCTGCTGGGCGATGCCTAGTTCTGTTGATATCGGCCATAGAAATGTCAGGCATTTCTCAAATATAACGGAAGTGAACGGCATTCTCTTTGTGGTGATTAAAATGCCAAAAAATACATTCGAAAAATTCGACGCCAATGTCTCTTACCAGAAATCATGACCCAATTCATGATAGATTCATGATAATCAACATACTTTGTAGTGAACAGTTTAACGCAGGAATTATGTTTTTTTACTGAGCTCCACACACCAATCGTATCACTGTGCAGAGGATCCAAGCACGAGCACCCCGGCGATATCTTCTGTGCAGTGAGATCCCTTTAAGAAATCAGGCACTATGTTGGCACATGTTGACAGTACGAGCAAAGAAAAAAATTTCAAGGAAAACGCTCACTATGGAAACAAACTCACAGTGCCTCACAGAGAACTGCTGAGCGGATTGGACGTTTAAATGATTACACAGGAAATATATTATAGGTCATGTCAGAGGTGTGTGCTGCCTCCTAGATCCGCAGCTAGACCAATTAAGAAACACGACAGCAGCAGGGTGCTTTTCTGGGTCTTGAACATTAGTTTTCTTTGATTTTTAAAAGTCATCTCAATTTCAGGCTCCGGGAAATTATTTGTTATGTTTACTCTTAATTGCCTATACAGTGATGCATGACCGAGTGATTTTTTTTTTTTAGTTTTAACAGCTGTTCGAACTCGGAGAGGTCGCTGGAGCAGAACTCATCCGACAACGCCTTTGAGGATGTCTTCGTCTCACCCCTCAGCGCGAGTCAGACCCTCTCTCCCTTCAGCTGTGGGAGACCCCAGGAGCTGCCCCTCAGCACCTCCTGTTGCTCAACCCCTCTGGGCAGGACACTCAGCCATCACGCCTCTGCCACCTCCTCGCCGGCTTCAGATGTTTTTCAGTTCGACAAGCCGCCATGTCCCCTGCCCCTGGGAGGGAAGATGGATGGTCACACGCCTCCCCCCCGACCCCCGAAGCCTGGCCGTTTTCCGGAACGCTGCATGGACGAGGCAGTCCACTACGTCGCCCTCAGGAGCGCTGATGGGCCGTTATCTGTGCGGCCTGCTCCCATTCCTAGGAGAATTTCACTGCCGGGCCCCGATCACATTCGGAGAGGTATAGCAAACCTTGTGAACGACAGAATCTGTGTTCTGGCCCACTTGCCGCGTACGTGTCTCAAAACTCTATATAAGGTCTTTAAGCAGACACTGTTAATTTCAGTCTAACCAATTTGGAAAAGATCTGCATTTTTTTTTTAAATCAAGAGTTGCTGTACTTGTACTTACTGTAATTGAATGCCTTAGCTTTTGATAAAAAAAAAGAATATTCTCTGTTATGCTTTACAACTAACTTCCGGGCCTGTAGCTGCTTTGCTTCACGCTTTAGGGACTGTTACATAATTCCGTCGTCCTCTGCTCTGTGTGATGGCATGCCTGATGTCATGGTTTTCTTTTGTAGAACTTGATACAAACTTTGAAAGACGCTGGAACAAAAGACTCAGTCTTAATTTGGTAAGATATAATTCTATTTGTTAATAATAATACAGAGGATTTTCTGTTCGAAAAAGAGGGGTGTGCAATGAAAAAGAAATATATTTTCTTTATAATTAAAACTGAAAATAGTAAATTGTCTTTACATTACCATTAAAATAAAGCTAATTCCTTTAACGGTATTTAATTAAAAAGGATTGTGTTGATGTCCTCTAATTTAAAAAAAAACAGCAAGCTTGTTTACTCTCTTTTCAGCCTCATCTGACTGCTGTGTACAACTCGAATTCGACAGACTGTTGTGATGACTCTTATGTCCCTATGAATTCTGGGACTTCCCCACCTGCCACTGTTTCAGAGAACTCCCCCGATGGGTATATTCCCATGAGCCCTTTGTCAATGAAATACCTGCTGTCCAATAATAAAACTGAGAATCTCCAGGCCACACCCAACTTTCAAGCGCTACCCAATGACCTGGAGCCTCCTCCAGTGAACCGCGATCTGAAGCCTCGTAGAAGAGGTGAGGATGACAAAGCTTTGGATGTACAAAGCAGAAAAAGCCGGTGTGAGTCTGAATATTTAACAATGCACACGTAAAACACTTCTGATTTTTTTATCCACAAAATTTATAATCTGAGTGGATTTTGCTTTATGAAATTTGAATGACACAGTTTATCCTAAACATTTTATACTGTCTGTTTTCAAAAGTACAACTTGTCAGTATCCGGTTTCCTTTATCTAAACACCTTATCATCCATCCATCCATCCATCCATCCATCTCCTGTAACCGCTTATCCTATGCAGGGTTGCGGGGGGTCCGGAGCCTATCCTGGAGGCTACGGGCGCAAGGCAGGGAACAACCCAGGATGGAGCGCCAACCCATTGCAGCACCTTATCAATATTCTGAATAATCTATCATGTAAAAAATAAGAGGAATCTGATGATGCATAAGGAAGCTCCCTCCATCTTTGGACCACTTATTCTGCAAAGGCTCACGGAGGGAGCTGGAGACTATTCAGGTAGCATAGGGCGCAAGACCCTGGATGGGATGCCAGTCCGCTGTAGGGTACAAGCTCACACACACAATGGGAAATTTATACCTCGGTATTTCTGGACAGTATGAAAAACTAAATATGCGGGTACCACCCACACTCCTCACACAGCTGCTCACCATAACTACTACAACAACAAAGAGCTATTCTTCCTCTCCTCTATCGTTGTTGAACGCTGATCT
Source organism: Mormyrus iriodes (assembly GCA_011763525.2). NCBI lineage: Eukaryota > Metazoa > Chordata > Actinopteri > Osteoglossiformes > Mormyridae > Mormyrus > Mormyrus iriodes. The sequence goes on from JAAGVU020000002.1 coordinate 709,406, forward strand.
GTGAAAGTTAGTGCTGCCACCTACTGGAAATTCCTAGTCAGTTATCTTTCAAATGTGCAGTCAATGTGCACAGAGGCACATGATCGCTGCTAGACAAAAAAAACTCTGGGCTACATGCACACCAACCGCAGCCATCCGCAGCTAAGCCCCGATGACAAAAATTTACGTCATTTCCCCCCGTGAGCAAATAAAAGCGCATGCAGAAAAGTGGAATATGAATTGCCCTTTAGAGACACTATTTAGCCAGTATGCATGTCTTTGGACTGTGGCAGACCCATGTATCATGGGGAAAACATGCAAACTCCACACACAGTGGAGGCAAGACTCGAACCCTCAACCCTGGACGGGTCAGGCCACAGTGACACACCCTCCAAAAGTGAAAATATAAAAAAACGAAAATGGTCCATGAGCATGCCAGACAATCGAGTATTTGTATTATACATAGTAATTGTTAGAATGGAGTGTGCATGAGTGTGTGTGTGCCTTGCAATGGGCTGGCACCCCCTTCTGGGTTATTCCCTACCTTGCACCTACAGCTTCTGGGATAGGCTCTGGTCCCTGCAGCCCTGCATAGTACCAGTAGGTATAGAATTTGGATGGCCTGAGGGATAATACTTGCTTGGGGTTTGATTCGGTTTCCAGCGAGACCTCCACCCCTTGACCTGCGGGGCCTGTCCACCATCCGAGAATGCCCGTTCCACCTACCCCTGATGAGGACGCTGACGGAGCCGGGGTGAGTGAAATGCCCCGCATTGCTGGCTGTGAGAAACACAAAGAGGTAATTGAGATTATTTTCAGGTGGAGGGGTGCCAAAGGCGGTGTCCGTCAAAGCAGGCCCGGCCGGGGGGGGGGGGGGAGCAGGTGTTTTCACAGCTCAGCGTGTTGTCTGGCATTTCCACATACGTCAAGCTTGCCCAGCCAGTGCCTCCACGCTTGATAGAATCCGACACTTGGTTATAATCAAGTGTCACAAGCCATGATCATCAATGTGTTCACCTTGATAGCAGATCACACTAGCCAGTGCAGAACGCGTCAACCGAATACCCAAAACCCAAAGCGAAGCAAACATCTCAGCACCTAGAGGGACATCCCCAGGCTAACATCTGCTTTATGTTTTTTATGTGTTTATAAATGACTTCATTTCCTACCTCTTTACCTCAGTTACCCTCCTTTTAGTTATTTTATGCGTCAAACGTTGCCGTCTTTGAAGATAATAACTGAATTTCTTCAAATCCATGTGCAAACCTAGTCAACAAATGGAGACGTTCATCCTCTCTAAAAAATAAATGTGTAGAATATGGGGGATTTGCTGTGTGATATTTCCTGTGTAATAGCCCTAATGTGTGTACTTACTTATGCGTTGTTTTATACCCAGACCCTCAACACGCTGGTTCTCACTGGAAAGACGATGCAACACAGGAGGGAATCCAGCCAACGGGGAGGGCAACTGTCTTCCAGCGGTAATGGAGTTTAATTGCTTCTAAAATTAACCATGAAATGAAGAGTCGCTTTCATATTGCCATTCTATATTGTAACTTTATAGCTACATTATAGCTATGTTGTAAGCATTCTAGCCATCACATGATGCAACCGCGTGACACCTAATTAGCCTGATGTATAGCTACCTGCTTCATTTTTATCATTTTGGGGTAGGCCCTTCCAGCAGTCTGGTGTTCGTTTTATTATTTAAAGCCGATAAAGGAAAATCTCTTCACAACCCAATGAATACATTAGTGGAAACATGGAACAGCCAATCTGCTCATATGTTTCTTTGTCAATATGCCAGACCTGAGCTGTCAGCAAAGCAGATGGCTAATTTGCATAGACGTGTAAATGTGAGTTTATGCCCAGTGACTAGGCTTACGCCATTTTGCCTAAAGTGTAAATTCGTATTATAGTTTACATTCGTTTAAAGTAGGGCAGCCCGGGAGCCTCACACCTCCAGGGTTCATGGTTTGAGCCTTGCCTCGGCTCTGTGTTTGCGAGAAGGTTGCGTGAAGTTTGTGTTTTCTCTCTGTGTGCACGTCGGTTTGCTTTGGGTATTTCGGTTTCCTCATACAGTCCGAGGACATGCAGTTTTTCTAGATGGCATCTCTAAATTGGCCGTTGTATGTGCCGTGTGGCGAACTGCCTTCCTGTTCAGGGGCCACCCCAGCCTCTGCTGCATGGGATAAGCTCCCGGTCTGCCTGTCACTCTGAATGGGATAGGTGGTTGGAAGAATGATGGCTATATTATTATTATTATTATTATTATTATTATTCAGATTAACATCATGCTTTTTGTATTCATATAGCATCTTGTATTCAGGTTATATAATTACACACATTTTTATTCATATTTAATTGCTTATAAATGGAACAGACCTGTCCTGACCTTCCCCTGAGATGAGAACAGTATGCAGCTTATCCTGGCAGTACCGTGACTAGGCTGCATTTAGCTACCCAGTGAGGTCCCTACCTGATAGGCACGTGGACCCTGCAGGCGCCGCAGCTGGCCAAGTGGATCCGCTGAGCCCCTCTCTGTCGCTGCAGGAGCCCAGGCAGCTGCTGTTCCCTGGTAGCGGAAGCCCCGCCCCCCAGATGCCCAGGACATCCAACCTCGACTACCTGTCACTGGACTTCAACTCTGCGTCACCGTCACCCGTGCAGAAAGTGAGCACATCTGGTCCTGAGACTTTTTCTCGTTCTTCTCTAGATACTTCGCACAGAACTTACTTTTCACACTCTTATTTGAATGACCTGAGACGCTACAGAAAACAAAGACAAACCACCAAAATAGCGTAAAATATTTCGACTGAAGACTGAGTCATGTATTAAAACGTTCAACTACGAATATTATCTAAACACACAAGTACACAATTAACAATTAAAAATATTTTTTATAAGATATATTTAGAATGTGTTATGTCTCTTAATTTTATTATAAAAGGCTGGATAAACTGTGTTGTTTCTCATCTCTATCTTCCTAATTACATTGGAGGAATCCATTTTTCATGCCCTACTGTGCTGTATCTAGGCAACCGCAGTGGCACTTACGCAATACCTCCTACGTCTATAACACGAGGCCCTCTCAGAGGGGCCTCTCAAATGTAGTCGTCAGGGGCACCACAAAGGGCGATCTGCACCTGTCTACTGCATAGGCACGAGCAGATTTAAAAGGTGCGTCAGCTAGCAAGTGTATCTCCATGAGAAACAGTCTGTATTGCACATTGACTCTGGAATAACAATCAGGGTGTTACTCTGATGCATCAGATAATTTACAGAAAACCCTGCTGATCTTTTTGAAAGAACGTGTATAAACCTCTGGTTTAAAGTGGGAATTTTGTCGTTTTGTTTTGAAATCTAAATGAACTGTGCATATACTGTAGTACGTTCATTTATTTACGTTCACATATATTTCACAGATGCTACATTCTACATACCTTGCTTTCTAATAAGCAGATGCATTTCACAAAAGCAATAGAGAGTAATTTTGTTGGATATGCATTAAAAATGGGTACTGAACAAATGGCAAGAGTGTTTACAGTTCAGCAGTTTAGCTTGAGCTGGCAGTCTGCCCCCTCTCTGCCACAGAAAAATGACTTGGCAGGAGTGATATCACCATTTTTCCCCCAACTGAAGCTCTTACACCACATGCTACATGGCTATCTGGAAATGTTCTTCCTCTCTTTCCTTATTATCTGTTAATGGTTTGAATATCAGGAATTGTGATGATAAATTGTACTATGTGTTTCTTTAAAGAACACGGAGTTGTATTTTTTTTCAGAAGGCCCTGCTTGCAGACGAGCAGAGAGTGGACTACGTGCAGGTGGACAAGAAGAAGACTCAGGCCTTGCAGAACACTAAGATGGACTGGAAAGACTTCCGACAATCCAAAGAGTAGCAAAGAATACTGGGAAAGCATGAATGGCGAATCAGAACCTGTAATGGCGTGGGGCAACATGAGCCAGTGGAACCAAAAAAACTATAGAGCTGTCAAGGGTAGATAAATACCCTTTAATTAGGTGCCATTTACTGATGAATGTCCCTACACTGCCTCAAGTATTTTTTAAATGAAATAAGGACTTATCATGCTTTTAATACAGGGATTTCTTTTCTATTGAATTTTGTTTGCCAGTTTTCAGTTGTACATACATTGCAAGACCAAACAAACTGAATATCACGCCACTTTTCATGTTTTTGTTCTCTAAAACAATGACAAGGATATCCTAGTATGATCATTGTGTAACAGTTACTATGCATTTTTTCAGCTAAAGATTTAGCTTCTGCTATATCTATTAACTTCTGAATAATGCCACCACAGTAGTGCGCGCATATATAATGATATAAATCCATTTTGCTCTTGCATTAACTCACTTTGAAATGATAAATGTCTAAATTATGAGTTATAATTTGTCACTTTTAAGATAGCCTGGCATCCAGGGTATACTTTGCCTTATGATCTGCACTGTGGCTTTTTTTCCCTAAAATATAATTATAACCAGCATTACCTCCATCACAGGGTGACTCTAAAGTTTCCACGGCCAGGGACCTAGTTCTCTTTCTCTTTTAGCTTAATGCAATCAGTTCCAGAAAGTATGCTTTTGTTCCTAAACATTGATTAAACAAGTCAATTAAGATTAGAATACCCCTACAGAATTGAGAGGAGAATGAAATGTCTTCACTGAAAATTGCTGTATCCTTTAAAATAGGCATTTAATATGCAAAGCTGTCAGTATCTGTAAATGTTTAAGGAGAAGCGGGCAACGAATTTTCCTCACATTGGACTGTCCTAAAGCGTGCATTTTGAAAAATATAGTGGCAGTTTATTTACTCCCTCAGTGCATGATTAACCAGGGACATTCTAATGGGATTTGGGGTGAGGAAGAACTGAAAAGCAGCAATGCAGATAGCGGCTTTCGAGGAGGCTGTCAGAATGTAGACTTTAATTAAGTGTGGTTACCCATGAAAGAATACGATGATAATTGAGTTGCAAATAATAAAAAAATCATTAAAATGCATATATTTGGGGAAAAAAAAACATTAATTACATACAGAATTTGTCCATGTTTGATTGCAGTCCACATTCTTGCAGTCTAATAGGTAAATCTGACCATAATATCTTTCGGGTGTTTCAAAAACACCTAGAAGAATTGAGCTCATTCTGTGTTTGATGCAATTACAATCATGCTACTGATTTCGAGTGATGAAATTACTGTTTCTAAAGTCCCCTATCATTTTTCTTAATACATTTTTTTCAGCAACCATTCCAGTACAATTAAAATCACTTTTATTTATTGACAATGGGACTTTAACAAAGAGAAATTCGTTATAAGAGCAAATGCTCTTAATTTATTTGTAAATAATATTCTGCTGCTGGAGAGAATTTCCTCTTTTGTCCAAACTGTGATAAACCCACAAACCAGGTACTGTGTGCTCCACTACTGCTAGACAATAAGCACATACATTTACAGAAAAAGCCAACATTATAGATAAATAAATAAATTGCCTTCTGTTGAGAGGAAAACATTTGATCTGATGGCATGCCAGATTTTCACTTCTTTGGACTAAGTTACTACACGTGTTAAAATAATCAGCTAGTCCAAAAGGAATAAGTAAAAAAAAATATTATTCTCAGAAAGAGAAACACACCAGGAAACTCGTGCTGCCAAAGAATCATCTCTTTTTACTTTTTCCCATCGTGCATGTGTTTCGTTCCTACCTGTGGAACAGCTGGCTGGTTTTTATCTTTGCTCTCATTTCAGGCTACAGCTGGGTTGTATTTTAAAAGGTAACCATACGTGTCTTAAAGAAAGAAGAATTAACATTTTCTAAAGTATCTCAAAGAACAAGTTATGATAAGCCTAAAGAACAATGTACGATTACTGTGAATAACTGTGAATTCATTTTATCTATAGGGCTACAATAAAGCACAACTGAAAAGAACTCAGAACCATTTCAGCTGAATGTGGTGTTTACTGTTGAGTTACTTGGATGTACTAGTTAGATTGAAATGAAACATACAGGCACTAAACAGATTAATCACTTAGAGTCTTTGCAGGTGATGTTTACTCAGGGTAATTTGCTGGCATTATTGCTATCTGGTATTAAATTACAATCCTTAGCATTCTTCGTTAAAGATTCTTTGCTATTGCCTAATGCACCTCATTTTATATTAGTATTATTGTTGTTGTTGTTGTTGTTGTTGTTGCTGCTGTGATCATCATCATTCAGGGAAAGAATTCCAATAAAACTACACTATTGAGTGTTACACCATTGGGTTGTAAAGAAAAACATGCTACATTACAAGAAGATGGATGCCTGGTGATATTACAGACTTCTTCATCTCGCTTTTCCATTAGGCTATGTACGCTATATACCAGCTATCTGTCAGACAGAAGTCACGCATAAAAAAAAAACTATTAAAACTGAAAGACTGTAAATCTGTAGAAAAACTTTACCTTTAATAGCACAAATTAATTCTCTAAATATGTGAATTTTCCCACAATATTAAAAGCTTTTCTGAAAATGTTACACAATAATAATAATAATAATAATAATAATAAGAAGAAGAAGAAGAAGAAGAAGAAGCCAAATCACAAACTTTGACCATGTGCCATGTCATTCACTGCACCGTGTGACAGCCATCCATCATCCATGCGTCTATTCTGATCACCTTCATAGCGAGAATCCTGGAGTCCATTCCAGGCTACACAAGGCAGTACCCTGGGGTCCATTGCAAAGCACACACAATCATACACCCTGTACAATTTAGAGGTATTAATAAGCCTTAACTCCATCCATCCAACCATCCATCCATTTACATCATTATCAATACACTAGCTTTAGGAAAATCCCCCCACTTTTGCACCCCACCCCATCCCAGACCCCCCCTCACTGTCTCACGCTCACACGCACACCCACGCACACTTGCGGCGGCCTTGATTTGGTTTTAAATTTCAGCATGCGACAAACCTCACATTCTCAAACAGAGGGTTGGAAGGTTTTTATTTCACTGAGCACATCTCACCACGCGTGAAAGTGTGAGCCTGTGAGACAACTGTGCTTTTCTACATACATACGTTTCATGTGCATACTGACTGGTTTTCTCACCCATTCAAGACAAAAAAAGACCCTGCACCCTCCAAATGTTTAATATACTACATATCCAAAAGGATATCTTAATTCTAAACAGAATAACTGATTATACTAGAAATATCATGACAGAATAATAGTGTGGTACTTACAATGTAAATTGCAAATGTAAAAAAAGAAAAAAAATAATAAAATAAATAAATAAAATTGTGACAATTCAATGGTAATTCCAACCTCAGGGAAACACTTAATGTCATTACATCTCCACAATAATATTGAAGAAGACAATAATGATGAAATGCTTAAGTTTCAGTTAAATTAACCTTGTAATGGGAAGGTCATACTACACTTAGCAGTGGCTATCTACCCCACGACTCCAAGAAGGCACCCTTTCGGAAAAGAAATGGAGCTTGCGATCAATTAAGAAATGGTACTTTTGGTCGATAAACGATTGTGATAGTTTTTTTTCCAATTAGTACTGATGGCACATGATTGTAACTACATTACATTCTTCCGTTACAGAGACACAATAAGTATGAAGGACAACAAAAAATTTTAATCATTGTTTTCCAAGCTTTTCACATGTTTTATCTTAAGGAAAACAAAGGGGGAAAATGAAAATAGAGAAATTCCTGAATCATCACTCAGTATTAAAAGTTTATGCATAATGACTGCTTCTCAAATGGTAGTGCAGTGTGTATGGCACGGTTATGTAAGTTTAAAATTAAAATGGTGTGATTAAACCCAGGTGTAGTGGCGACAATACAAAGTATACTGCAGCATTTCAAGCTTCAAGTAATGCCAAACTGTATATTTAGAACAGAGGACACTTTGTATTACAATCGTTACACTACAACTGCAGCTGAAAGCCATACAAATCATTTAGCATTTTGACTTTTTGTATTCAGTATTAGCACATGGGACAAAGGCAAGAAAAATCCAGAAAAAGAACATAAATTACATAAATAAAGCTCAAAGTTTAAAACACAATTTAAATTTCAGTAGGAATTCAGATTTCAACTTCCAAATGTGTGTAGTTTGAATTCCGAACTACAAATTACAAATACAAACACAAATATCTCCAGTTCTTCTCATTTGTCAAATCAATACTGAAAAAAGACAATAATTTCAAAATGAAACTTTGTACTTTACGTTATATTACGAGGTGGAAGTCCTTACACTATGGTCGAAAGAGTTTAACAATAAAACTCAATTGATGTTATTTGCCAGAAAAGGGTTTTCAGCAGTATAACAGCAACTGACCAGGGGGTTGAGATCAGTTACAAGTCACTTATTTTTAATATATTAAAATACCCTGATAGAAACCTAATTTGTCCTAAAGGAACAGCTAGTGTTTAGTATTTGTATAATTACAATGAGCATTAAAAGTTATATTTAGCTAAGTTTTCCCCTAGAAGTGGATTATATTTCCAGTTCACACTCATACATGGATTAAAAAGTTTATGATGACTTGGCATTTCCCCCGCAGTGACAGTTGTTGGATCGAGCCAGTAACAGTGTTGCATTGCAGACATCGGTAAGTGCCAGTATTCTGAATATGGAAACATAACTATTCCCATATTTCACTAAGGAAAACCAGGACTTATCTGGTTTTCTTTGGGTTAGAGTATAATTCGAATGGTTACACTTTAACCGAGGTCGGTTACACACCTAAATTGGCACAATTTAAATTAATACAATTGCACAAGCTGTTAAAATAATAACTTTGTGTGAATTAAAATGGACCCAATTCAAAAGCAGTGTTTCCTATTAAACAACGAAGTGAACAAAACAATGAGATAAACACATTTAAAACAGAATGGAACGTAAAAACAGAGAATGTCTGTGTCATGCAGAACCTTTGATGCCATTCACATGCGTTCACAGGAAATCAAAACCTAGCACATAACTTAAAGAATAGCTGTATCATACTTAAAATATCAATATTTAAATATATGATCTGTCATATTTACAATATATACACACGGTTTAGCTGCTAGTTTAACGATAAATTACTGTTCATTCTGATTTGCTCTGGGAAAACTATGACATGTTTTAAATACTGATAATGCTCTGGTTTGCTAAGCATAGATGTAAACAACATATACAGTTAAAGCTGCATCAAACCGGTGGGTGTGGCAGTGTTTTGGCACTTAAGAAAGACCGAAATTATACTTACAAAGCAAATCTGTAACCAAGTAAAATAAAAATAACTGATTAAAAAGGTTAAAAGAGGAACATATAATTGGGAACTGAGAAATTCTGAATTACATCTGGCCAACACAATCCTCTGATCATTCCACCAACAGTCCAATGAAAGAAACTTTTCTAAAACTGGCAGCAATAAATTATTACGAGGATACTGCACAAACCATGTGTAATACATCCAAAAAAAATAAAAAATGATTGAGACAAAATGGTTTGGTAAACTAAAATGTGACTTTGTCCATTCTGCTACAGCATTGGTGAAATGTTTGAAACACGGGATACGATAAATTTCACAAATATGTGACTTATTTATTAATATCTGGATAATTCTATTAAGGATTAGCAGAGGAATGGTAGAAGGCACGGTTAATATGACATGAAGGTCTACTTATAAACTCTATTCTGACAAAAAAGGGTCAGTTATGCCCTAATAGTGACCTCAGGTTTCCATGTTCTGTTAGCAAAACCCACACCGTAGCTTCAAAATCAGTATCTTTTTTCTGTCATCTCACCTGTTAAAAAACCAGCTGAAACACAGTGTGTACCATGTGCAAATCTTATGCATGAGTGTGTGTTTGTGTGTGTGAGAGAGAGAGACAGAGAGGGAGAGAGAAAGAGAGCGAGAGACAGAGAGAGAATATAAATAGGCTAATACAGGCTAATGAATAACGTGGAGTTACACTGATTTGTCACTGCAAATAGTGGACTGGAGAAGGGCCGGTTTATCAGTGTGTAGAACACGAAAATACTGACAGCTTCGCTTCTCCACAAAAGCCACTGCAGATACAGGGTTTGCTTCTATCACGTTATAAACAGTACATTCAGTTCTACTCTCAGAGCTGCATCTAAGACACTGACTACTGTAACAGTTTTACAAAAAAACAAAACAAAAAAAACATTCTTTTGACCCCGTTGCCATTTCTGACACTGTAAAAATCTATCAAGCAGATACGCCACACCTAATACCATTATCTATTGTCAGCTCGCAGCATTATTGCCTATTGCCTCTGACTATTCTCCAGGACCAGGTTAAGGTCAGCTATATGTACATGTGAGCTCAATTCTTAATTGGGTGGATGACCACTTAGGACAGTTTAGAGTTGGAACAGTTGACAAAATATATCAAAATACAGTTGTAATGAAGAAGGGGGAGCTAGACACCATGGGATATACCCACCAACACAGCATGCACGTAAACCCACCATAAACACCTACGTTTCGTCTATCACAGCGGATCCATGTTACTCCCTGCGTGTCAAGAAGCCTCATGCTCTTATCCATCGCTGACTGTCTTTCAGGTGCTTTTAATAGTCATTTTCCAGACAAAGTTAGATATTTCTTCAACTTGAATAACATCAATTCAAACATTGTTCTCAAATACAAAGAAAGGGAAAAAAGTAACAAACGTGTTTTAAGGCCCCATTCCAACCATGAGTGTTTTATAAATTAAATCTCTCTATAGCTGCTTTATGATTTATCTCGCCAGAAAGTAACTCAACTTGAATGGAAAGAACCAAATAATCTCTGTTCTGAACTCCCTTTATGACATGCAAAACAAAAGTCATTGAGGTCTTTAGGAAAAATAAACAAACACCCTATCGACAACATTTGTTACATTTGTTACTTGTACTGGTCTGATCCTTGACCCATAAGAAACCTTACGTTACATCGAATTTTCAGGTGGATGATTTCTACATGCATCTATCATAAGAACACGGAAGAATAAAGAATATGCATTGAAAATTTTTACCAGACAAAGTCTTGCTTTGTTCATCCCTTTTACATAAGATACTACTAACAACCTCAAAAAACGGTGTGCAAGAGGAAAGACAATAGAAGCGACCAGAATTACCCATCAAAATCACAGTGCACTAAAGGGTACACCCAGAATGGCACAACAGTTTTAACTATAAGATATTTTTTTTCTTCCAGTTAGGTTCATTTGTTGAGTCTGTTTTTTTTTGTTTTTATTCAAAAGAAAAAAAATGGTAAATGTTTACTTCCAATCCCCAAAAAGCAAAGCCTAACGACATAAAAAAACTCAAAGAACACGAGAAATGCAGTTATTTTGGTCAAAGGTTTTTTTTTTGTTTTGTTTTGTTTTGTTTGCTTTTCTGTTGTTTTTTAAATTGTTTTTAAGGGTTCCACAGATTTGGTGCTGCAGTTGTAGCTGGAGTAACTGTCGCAGAAGCTGTAGTACAAGTGACAGTTTTAGCAGTAAAGTCAGGTGGATGGTACCAATCAGTATCACTCCAAATGATCCTTCTTTCCCTAATTTTTTTAACACCCATTATAATAGTTATTATAGTATAGTGCTTCTCAAAAAATAATGTTGTCTTTCTAAAAATATCTAAATCTTCTCTATTTTTTAAATGGTGTTAATCTGCTGAAATTCTGCCAGAATGGAGACTGGCTCCTTTTGGGTTCATTAAATTCAAAAACTTGAGATTCTGCCAAGCCGTCAGGTACCATATACTGTCCATGGTTCAAGGGGTCCAGGGGAGGTGGATATGAAGGTGGCATGGACCGGTTTTGGCTTACACCTGAATGTAGGAAACAGACAGAAAAACAGAAAGTGAGCCAGAAAAGAAAGAGGAAGCCAGAGGCGGGAAATATGACTGCTGCCAGTCATGTTTTGATTAACGAATGAAATTTATCGAACAAAATTATCATGCCAAAAAGACAGAGAAACAGACAAATCGATAAAGCACCACGTCCGTATCGTATCAACCAGGGCTGGATGCCTTCGCTACCTTCCAACCTCTGGGATACGATATATAGATTATGAGGTTTGTCTGTTTATGTTGGACAATGGAAAACAGTTAAATAATTTGTTAAATGGGAATAACATGGTAGAGGTCACAGAGGTGTCAACAGAGAGCATCATGATAAACTGCTGTGTTACCTGCCGGCGTATCAGCATTTCCTGAGAGCATTTGGAAGTCGCCATTTCGCTACTGGAAACATCCGTTAACACCAAACAAAACTTAATTGCATAAAAAAAACAATCTTCGTAATGAATGAGAAAGTAAGTTGCCATGGCATCTTAACCCTTGTGTATTTTACTTCTTCCATTCTAAATTCTAGATTCTACAGAATGTATCCTCATATTGAAAATGGACTGGGATAACTTCAACCCCAAAAATAACACAGGGGTTAAGGGATTTTCTACTTGTTTGTTTTATTGTTTAGAACATTCACTGATTTCCCACAAAACCGCCCATATCGTAATTTTTTTCGCCCTGAATGGTAGGAAAGCAATGTTATTAACATTTTTCAGAGCCAGAGTAAAACATACAATGTCTGTTGATTTCCTCTACCACACCGTAGTGTCTTCCACATAATGGGTAGATGAAGGGTATGCTTTGCTTTGGCATTTGAAAACTATTTCCTGCAGCAGTTGCCATGGCATCTTGTAGATTTTTTTATTACACTATATAGGACTCTAATAAATATACCTTTATCATTTTCATACCATGTCGATATAAAAACGCCATCTTTCTTAAGATGATATCTAAAAATCAATCTGAAAATTTAAAAGAATACTTCACCTTGTGTTACCCATGCACAAATGATTACAAAACACACATTATGACAAATATCTATATTGTCAAAAATGAGGAATCTATTACTCAGACACTGTACAAACATATAATGCTCATGCAAGTCATAGGTAGCTATTGAAATTTTCAAGTGTAAAAGTCCTACGCTAATCGTCAATTATGTTAAGAGAATTTTTATTACTGGTAGTGGGAACGTTACATGTATAACTGTAAACACAAATAAAGCACAGAGCAAACTTTTTAAAACCAATATACACAAATATATTTTCTCCAGCTTTAATCTGATATATGCAGCAAGCTCACATTCATATACACAAACCAACATACAATAAACGAAAGCTTATGCATCCTTTGCAAAACAACTGATGTGAGCATCACCATGTCACAAATGTCATATAGCGGCAGTATTTCCAGCTGAACATAAAGTAAAAATGGAACATCACACCTTTTGTGCAACATTTTTCTGGCCAAATACATAGTGTGTGCCATCATTTCGGTTTTTACTTCATTGAAAAATGTATTAATTTCACAACAATTTCAGAGGTTTTTCTCACCAGGGAATTTCTACACCTGTGACTTTAATTGTTAAATTAAAGGGAAAAAAAAGCACATACATAGTACTTCAAAACCGAAAGGATTTAAAAATAACATCAAAACAGTGTGCATAACTGTGTGTCAGTCAACGTTCACAACTGTATTCAAAAGAAAAAATTTTCAGGGATCAACTGGTGTCTCTTTGAGGCCTCACCTTTCTGTTTAGTGACTTTCCGCACTGTCAAGGCAGCTTGCCGCTTCTGATATTCCGAGATTTCAAACCCTAAAATTTGAGAGCATGAGTCAAGGTTGGCAAAGCCAGCATTATGACCAAACCAGCGCATGTAATTCTAGTTTCAAATCTTAACATTTATAATCAAAATCTAATTCTGTACAAAATGGGACTGTGCGGTCCTAAAAAAAAGTTTTCAAATATGATATAAAATTGCTTGTTTCAATACCTAAAATGATCATTCTTATGTATAACCCTTAGAAAAGACAAACTGACTTATACAACTGATCTATCTATCTATCTATCTATCTATCTATCCAAACATCATTCATCCATCCATCCATACATCATAACAACTCTGATGCCTATATTCAGCAAAAGGCCCCTACCTATTTTTTCGTCTTCCTGCACCATTTTGCGCTCTTCTTGAAATGCTCTGACCCACCGGATCTTCTCCTCCAGCTTCTTAGCTAGGAACAGGTGGATCTCTTCTGCGTCCCTGTTGACCAACTTGAAGGCATTCTTGACACTGACGTTGAAGTCCTCATCTCGACCATCATCTGTGTCCACTACCTCATACCTGTCCATGTCAATGCGACCCTTGTAATACAGGATGTCTCTGCGTATCAAGTCCTGTGGATGAATGAAATTGTTACTCTAGACCCAGCACGATGATTTAATTAGCATTTCTGATGTTCTGCTTTCAAGCAAGCAGCCTCAGTGCTTCACCTAAAGCTTTTGTTTTGCCTTGAATGTGGAATGGAATACTCTCACGTAACAATCAATTGAATAAAGAGCAAAATTCTCCAAAGAACTACTAGACTGAAACAGAATTAAGTAGAAAGCGCAGCTATAAATTCCTTTTATTCATTCTGCCAATTTGTGCCTTTTGAATTTATCAGCTAATGAGCTAATTATTTTCAGCCACTGATCTGACAGACATTTTCAAGAGACAAACTCTAAATAATTAGAGAATGGAAAGCCAAAAAATTGTGCTGGGAATACTCCACCACAAGCTGCTAAAGTGGAGACTTTAACAATTTTACATTTTAAGCGAAAGGAGCGCAGCATTATCAAACTGCCACTCGGTGCACTGATCCAGAAAATGAAGGCCACAATCGATCATCAGTTTAATTGATAATGACGAACGGATGCAGACATGCATTACAAAAAGTAAACAAACAAACAAACAAACAGACAGAAAAACTAACAGGGAATTCAACTCCTAATAGTGTCAGCATAATCCCCGCATGACAGCCAGTCCCCTCAGGGAATTTGAACTAGTGATGCTGAAATTCCATTTCTGTCCCCTTAATCACAATGCTCTCTGTTCTCCTTTCACGAGATCTTGTTTGCTGTGATTGCTAATATGATTATGTTCACAGATCAAAGAGTGCTCTCATTTTAAATTAGTGTTCTAATTTTAGAATGCTCTTGCAGTGATAGAACTAGTGCAAGCAATGTGGTAATATTAAAGATAGAAAATCATCATTAATATGATGTATGAACTAAACTGATAAATTCACTGGAGAATGTATTTTTAAAAGTACTTAAATTATGACGGGATTCACCAGGAATTTAACCCTTGTTTATTTTAATTCTTCCTTCCTTCAATGTGTACATATATCACACTGTGCATGCACTTTTTGATGAGTATGGCAAATCTGAGATGAGCAGTTAAAGATAAATTTATACCCCATATGCAACCAAAACTAATAAGGTCTTGGTATAGAACTGAGAAAGGGTCATTTTAATAACGTACAGCCTACGTCCCTCAACAGAACAGTTTAGAGTGTCAAACTTTAGCAAAATTACTCCAGAGTCCAATCTTGTGAGAATTCTCCAAAACTAACACATGTAAATTTGTACTTTGAATTTTGTTCTCCTTCTCAATTAAGCCATTTTTAGACTGATTTGATTCAGTGAAACACTTCATATGATGTATTTCATTTACCTTCCCTCTTTTATAAGCACCGTGGGCTTAGAGTTGTATCATATAGTGCTTGTTTTCTGTTCAAAGATTTCATGTGCTTTACAGACAAAGGCCGGTGTGCATTCAGTGTAAAATGATACACCTCACCTTTTTACACATCACCATCTGATGATCAAACAAGAAGAAGACCCTCTGCTGACTCCTCCCATATGGCTGGTAAATCCATGACATCTCCCCCGTGTAAATCAACTCTGAACTTCTGTCCAGAATGTCATCCCCCTGTGTGGACAACAAAGACATAAGTACAGTAGTTGTCCCTTATCCGTGGGGGATATGCTCTAGGCAGGCCCACCGTGTGTCTTGCTTGTACCAGAGGACAAGTTGAGCTCCAAGACCCAACAGTGATACACCTGTAGTTGCTGGTGATCTTCCTTTTCCTAGTGCTTTAGATAGCTTATAAATCTCAAGTAATACCAGACACCAACAGAAGCTGAACAAGAATGGTGAACGTGATCCATGATCCATGATCATTATCGGGTCAGCTTTTTGTACCTCTGCAGCATTACGACGTGGGCGACATCTCGACATGAAGTATCGAGGGTATGCACATAAGACGAAGACAAAAGACACTGCAGATACACCAACTGAACGCAAAAAGACTGATTGGTAGCATTAGCAAACGGCTTGAATGCCGCCACAATACATCTAAAATGGGAAAGAGCTGTTGTGCGATTAATTGTAGAAATCGATTTAGCGAGAAATCGGAGCTATCTTTCTACAGACTGCGGAAAACTAAAGAAAAGCATAGCGTATGGACTGCTGCAATCCACAGAAACAACTGAAATCCAAGCTGCAAAACAAAGATTTGCAACAGTCATTTCTTACCAAATAAAAGTTGTAAGAAAATTTAAATATTTCTACAAACCTGTCCACATACAACCAAAAACATCCACTGGTGTCCTTGTCACTTTAATTTCGTCAACAAATCCCACCTTGAATTAGATCCAAGTACCAAGGCTTGTGTATGCCTTCAGCGTAGGCTTTGTCTATTCTCCGGGTGTTGAAATCAGGTACATATTCAATTCAATTTCAAAGGTTTCATTGTCATTCCCACACATCAACACACTGTGCAGCATAAAGGAACAAAATATGTTTCCTCGGATCCCATTGCACAGTACAAAGAAATAGAGGGAGAGATTACAAGTAAGATAAAGGAATGGAATTAAAAGTAATCGGTGTGTGTGTGTGTGTATATATATATCTATATTGACAGAGAGTATATACATATTTATATATATAAATACATGGTACATGATATTTTTTCACTGCTCCATCATCTCTTGAGAATTCCTTTCATCTGAGAGAGTACAGTACTGTATAATAATGTACAGTATACTTTATTATTATTGCATTTAATGTTGGTAATGTCTTACTGTGCATAGTGTATCAATTAAACTTTACCAAATGCAAGTACACGAAAATCACACTATATATGGGCTCCATCGAATTGTTTTGTCTTTCCACGGTAGATCTTCAAACGCGGATATGGGTGGACTACTATAGTAAAACATGGCCACGCTAAACATAATTTTATCATTTTATCATGATCAGGGCTTTGTAGTTATCCTAAACTTAGAAGAGCTTATTTACGACTGTGGGAAGTTAGGAAGCTTATGTAATATACATTTCCTAGTTTGCAAGTTAGTGCAGATGTTATGTTTTTATGCCTTTTTGATGGGTGCCTTTGACAGACTATTTTAATGGTTGTTGGCATCATTTTGAATTGTCCTTTAAACAATCGTTCAAATAGCAAATCAAAAAGCAATAGCAATAACCATTTAAAAGATGTTTATCGATAGTTATTTAAACAACACTTTAAATTATAGTTTAATGATTTAAATGACATATTTATAAATAATCATTAAAATGACAATTTAAATTGTAATTTAAATAATCACTTAAATGACATGTTAATTTATTAATCATAGTCACAAAACACCCTCCATAAGTGCTTACCTATGATAAAGCTTAATTTATAAATTATGCACAATAAGAAATTAACAACAATAACGAATTTTAAAAAGGGTAACCTGAAAACAACCATTGTGATACCACAACAGTCGATCTGATAACCACTACTAAGTGAGTAGAGGGAGGGCAGCGTACTGGGCAGGACAGCATGACATTTTATCTCACTACTCAGAATGCTCACGGAATTTAAACCTTTTAAAATGTTTATTTCTGGAATTTTCCATATAACATTCTCAGACTGCAGCTGACTGCGGGTAACTGAAACCCCAAAAAGCGAAACCATAGCTACGGGGGGGGGGGGGGGGGGGGGCGGCAAGGTTGCCACAAAATAAAGGGAATATTTTAGTAAAGATTCAATAAAG
>JAAGVU020000002.1:728441-763014 GCA_011763525.2 Mormyrus iriodes
GCACTACTCTTTTTATTTTTTATTTAATACGCACTCACCAATTCCACGCTACCAAGCACAACCAACGTGCGAAAAAAGCGACCCAAAAGGGGGGGGGCGGGGGGCGGGGGGGGGGGGGGGGGGGGCGCACTGCATGTGTTCCCAGAAATGAAGAGAATATTTCTATAAAGATTCAATAACTATTATCCACTAAAAGCTACTTAACCACAGTTAACTGAGTCATGTTTGTGAGGAAGTTGGATAAATCCTCAGCTTCTGCCTGCAGTCAGTCCTCATGTAAGTCATTCATAAGACACACACACACACACACACACAATTTCCTCAAACTTCACCTGGCTCTTTCTGACACCCTTTAATAACCAATATGCGATTAATAAAAGCTAAATATTAATTCTCTGGCCCAATTGCTTTATTTAGCATATTTCTTATTTCATGCCAGAAGTTAAAAGAAAAGGTCTGATGTGCAATCTAAATTAAATTTTGAAACTGCTTTCCTAATTATACAAAGACTAATGGACCTTATAAAAGGGCATAACTGGTGAAAGTTATATAACTCTAAACATAAATAAGTAAAATAGCTCAGGGGTCCCACAGGTAAATAGAGCTCTAAAAAAATTAAAATGACCCCTCTGTAGTTTTTAAAAATCTGCATCCTTAAAGCCTGGTTTAATCCTGGTTCTACTGGCAGAAGATTACACTGTGAAGCAGGCTGCTTCCGGGCTCAAAATTTCTAAGACAGCAGTACACAAGAACAAGGTGAAGCAGGAGACACTGCCATTAACCAAAAACCAGCCAGGCAGAGGGCAGAAGCAACTTTCTAATGCCAGAGATGACCGTCATGTTATGTTGCAGTGCCTTGTAAATCAGAGGATGACCTCAAATGACCTTAAAAATGAATAGGAAGCATTAAGTGTAGGTGTAAAGTGCACTGTTCATAACAGGCTCCTAGAAGCAGGACTGAAGTCCCACACAGCAAGGAAGAAACCCTTCATTAATGAGAAGCAGGGCGGAGCCAGGCTGGAGTTTGCGGAAAAATGTATATTTTACACAGGTGCACACCCATACATTGAGAAATGAGTGAAACTGAAAATTCTGCTGTGGTCGAGCAATTTTTTCCAGAGCTGTATATTTGTCCTGACAGTGTTTTTTCCTACTTTTTTCATAGTTTAATTTTGTCCTACAATATTATGAGCTGCTAAGGCTTCTCCACCATGGGCACTGTCCTTCCTGATCATCACAAAGGTCGCACCTTCGCAAACAGATGAGAGTGGGACACCCCTGTAACAATGCCACCATTACTCAGTAATGAGGTCATGTCTCTTTGTTTAAAGGAGATGCCGGGTATAGCAGGGCACGCATGCATCTTCAGCAGAGGCTACGTTAGAACGGGTTCTGTTAAATGGTAAACGCTTTGAAAATAATGCTACAAATATACATCTTCTCTGTCAATGTACAGCAGTGTGTCATAAGCCGCCAGGATTTGCAGGGATGTGAAAATTCTCAGGTACTTTTTTTCATGACAGTGAACAAAAGACTAGGTTACAATAGTGAATGACTTGCTGTGAGTTTGCTTTCACGACTCAGTTATTCCCAAGGCAAACACCTGCATTAATTACAGCCATTTGTATAAGGCTACAGCTTTGGAAAGAAACTCACACCAGCATGCAAAAAAATCAAAAAGCATATATTGGAAATAAATAGTGAAGTACCTCCATAACACTAGACTGTAATTTGAATATACTTTGCAGGCTTTGATGAAAATGATGAATGTCACATTGAAGCAAATAATATTTTAAGACATTACTGTCCATGCAGAAAGTTTCACATCTGAACACAGCGACAATAATAATAATAATAATAATAATAATAATAACCCTAACCTCTTCCCTTTGCAGTAATAGAAATAAAAGCACAGTGGATATATCACTATCCTTTCTGTATCACTGTACTTATAACACACAGACACACACACACACACACACACATGTAATGATATATAATGACAATGAGTGGTACATCCTATTAAAGGCTTCAATGTAAACTGGTCTTTGTCCCAGTTGGGCTATTATGGAGCAGGTTACTGGGCGAAGCACAGGATTTAAAACACATAAAAATCAAATATAAGCTTTCAAATATGTGTTAATTGCCTGAAAATTAATATCCTTTCTTCATATGAAACATAGGCCATTATAAAGTCATACTGTATTTAAAATTAATAAATTATTTATAATCTACTTTGTTTCTGACAGGCTAACCTAGGTTATTACTGAATAATCAAAATAATGATCATCGCTTGCATTCTTTCAAGGGATAATTCTTATTCTTTCAAGGGATAATTCTCTCATTCTTCTCATTGACGTAAAACAATGGCTGTGTGCACGTTCATAAAATAGTGGCTGCTCACCTCCCAGTCCAGCACTGATGCCTGCCATTGTGCTATCTTATCGATGTTCTCCAGTCTTCTTTTCCTCTCGTTGATCTGCTGGGTGACATTCCTCATCACGGCCAAGGCTGCAGCTACGTATCGGTAATCACTGCGAGGTGGAAATACAGATGTCGTCACATTTCGATATTTATAAATCTGCTGATTTTATTGGGCTCAATAAAGCATATTTTCTCACCTTCTCCCACCCTCTCAATAATAAAGGTAACTTAATGCCCATCTATCTCCGGGGTGATTCTAGGATGTATTAAGCTGGGGGGCATAAGAGGGGCCATAATTCATACAGAGGGGCAACCTTGTCATTAGCAAATGATATGTTTTGAATTGGCGAGTGACAGAGGAGAGGGCACTCAGGGGGCCAATCAGTTTGCAGCTGGAGCCAGTGACCCTGAGGCCCCGCCCCAATACACACCTCCAACCACTTATCCTAATCAAGGTTATAGGGGGGCAGCACAGGGTAAAAGGCTGGGGTACACCATGGAAGGGATGCTAGTCCATTACAGGGCACATAGATTTAGACACACAATCATAAACAATTTAGGGACACCAGTTCAGAGTATCTGCAGGCGGAAATCGGAATACCCAGAGGAAACCTGCATGACATGATGAGAACATTGAAACTACACACACATACAGAGCGAGGGGAATAATTAAACCCCAACCCTACAGATGTGAAGCAACAGTGTCAGCCACCCGTAACTTAATATCATGGGAGAAAAAAACAGCTTTCTTATCAAGAGAGTCACATGCACAAGCTAACAGTGAAGGTGGTCATTTGAATTGCTAAAGTTAGCAGTGAAATTCAAATGAAGGGCTGTCGACAGCTTGGTCTTCAATCGCTGTTGCCAAATCTTTGCTTGAGGCAATCAAAACTGTATGTTTGAGAGAAGGGAGCTGAAAGTAATGACTTTACTAAAATGTATTTGAAACGTAAAAACTGGAGGACTAGAAATAAAAACAACACAACTTGGTTGTCATGGGAAAATGGATGCCACAGTGAGTTAAGGTAGCTAATTTGATGTGGAATAAAATATTTCTTTTTTCAGCCAGTAGGAAGATTCAATTTTCATGCTTTTCTGAGTGCAGTGAAAGAATTATTGTCAGCATAGACGCTGTCTATTCCCTAAGCCAAAATGTTTCCTTCAAAGGAAACTAAGGCATTCTCTTTAATAAGAGCTCTGCAACACACAATACACAGTACAGGCACTGTGGAAGAACCGAGGTGGTTTATAACGCTGTTGATATTTTTTAAAGGTATTTTTATTCTATAATTATCAGCCAATGTGCTGGCATGCCTGGGCCAATTTAGAGCTAATTATCCAAAAGTACTGGAAGTAGGGTGGCCATTAAGGGCACAGCTTTACATCCTGAAAGCTGCAGGTTATGTCAGTGATTACATAAATGCAGTTAATCTGAATCGTTCTGGTAAAATATTCAGCTCCTTCAAAATGAGAAGTCTCCTTGATAAACAGCAACGAGTTAATAATAAGTAAAACAATTAAGCAAGATTTCAAGAATAAGCTAAGAGAAAATAAGGCACAGAAAGGCACCTATAAAACAATTTACAGGTTAAACTTTTAAAACTTAAAAGACCATCCTCACTTAAACAGATGATGCCATGTTCCTCCATGATAGACCAGCGCGGTACCAACTCGTAGGGTAACTAAATATTCATGTTAAGAACATACAGAGATCATACAGCTTATGGATCATCTCATGGCCTTCTGGAGGCTCTGTGGACTAATTGATAGAAACTTTTTGATGACAGCATTCATTGATGATAACGAAGGCCCACATCTGGCACTGGTGCTGGAGTATACCTGTGATCCTGGGCAGTGTACTTGAGTAACTCAGCCAGCTGCAGAGGGTACTTGCAGATCTTCTGCACGGGCGTGAGCAGGAAGCCGTCGATGGCAATGTCAATCATCTGCTGCAAGAGGCGACAGGCCTCAAAGAAGTGCTGGTAGCGTCCGTCTTTCATCAGCTTGGACAGTTCCATACAGGCATCCAGGTGGTTGTTGCAGTACTCAGAGTATATCCAGAATCCGTCTTGCTGCGTGGCAAATAGCAAAAGGCGTTAAAGGGTAAATGTGCTACATCCTATTAAATAATGATTAAAAGAACAGCTTACAGGCCCCTAAAACAACAAAATGAAACTCTAAGGAGAAGTAGGAGGGGAGGGCTTGGGACATGCTGTGGGGGGCGGCAAGTCAGATTATTCGTCACCTGTTTCTTGTTCTCAGAATCACATTCTGCATCCGGACGGCCATGTTGGTTTTTTTTATATATGCCCTCCCTAACTGTTTGCTTTTTGTTTATGTTCCTTCCCACTGGTTTTGATAAACCCTCTCCACCCCACTCTCCAAATGAAGTTTCTAAGATTTTATTTACCCTCATGCCTGGAGCTAGTCTTTCAGTGACCATCCTGTCATAAATCACAGCATATCCTTTTGTCAACCGTACTGTTCAAACTCAGTACGCAACGCAAATAGCAATTCATCTGAATTTAAGCCACTGTGAAAAATACACAGACCGTGGACAAAGACTAGGAGCATTAACTAAATCGCTCAGCAGAGTGCTGATAAATCGCAGCACACTGGACGGAAAAGTGACAGTGAAGCGCACAGCTTAGTCTGGTGATATTTGGCAGAAGTCAATATTCCCCAACATGTCACCAATTACATTAGCTGGCTGCATAAATTGTTGCAAAAAGTGAAACTACAGACAGAACCAATAATGGGAATAAGTGGAATGATTTTACCCTGTGGATCTGAAATCCACATGGTGGCAACATGGCTCTTTTGACTAAAAAATTCGTGTTGAGTAATTGTAAGTCTTCCAGCAGATAAAAAGCAGATGGTACCATTTTACTTAAGGCCATGTTTTTAGTAATCTATAAACACATTTATAATGCATTATATGCATACATTCATAAAGCATTATAAACATGGTTATAAATATTTATAAAAAGACATAACACATTATAGTCATGTGTATTATGCAGTATGACTGCCTTATGAAGGTCTCATTTTAAATGCACTGTAGAGACCTTTATAATGCAGTACAAAGCATTCTTAATGCTTATACTGACCATTATAACGCATTATAAAGTTACCTATAGTGCATTATAGATGTGAGCTTCATAAAGCATTCATAATGCATAATACACATGGCTATAATGTGTTCTGCCGTTTGATAAATATTTATAACCATGTTTACAATGTTTTATAAATGCATTATTATTTGTTATGAATGTGTTT
This sequence comes from Mormyrus iriodes, assembly GCA_011763525.2. Classification (NCBI taxonomy): domain Eukaryota; kingdom Metazoa; phylum Chordata; class Actinopteri; order Osteoglossiformes; family Mormyridae; genus Mormyrus; species Mormyrus iriodes. The sequence continues at coordinate 734,145 of JAAGVU020000002.1, forward strand.
ATAAATTACTAAAAACATGGCCTTAAGTAAAATGTTACCAAGCACATTTCGTCATGCAACGTAAGTTAATGTTTTAAGTGTTATTTTATGTCAACACACAGACATCACACATTAATACTCACAACTCCATTACACCCATACACCGCAAGATTCTAGAATTTCAAATAACCTGAAGAAAACTAATAATCTGTTATAATTCAATGGAATAGTCTGATTTAGACAATGACACTTTTCCTGGAATACTGTAGAAAGCAAAAGCTACGCGTTTCCAGCTACTTCTTCGATTCTTGGAGGATTTTCCAAACCTTAATGGACAAAACCGCTCTTGGGTACTTGATACATCAGTGGCTTTTGAGTCCTCTTTTATACAAAATATTATAATAAGCCTAAGGGCTGGTTCATATTTCACGTGAAAGTGGGCACACAGCAGTGCGCCAAACCCTCTGCAATCCTGAATGTTCATAATTCTAGCCCCAACGTGCCAGACAACCATATACTTTGACTTTAGGCCTGGGGTAGCACTGTAGAGCATAGGTGCTCTTAAAAGTCATGTTTACGAAGCGTGGTATGGATATTATAAGAATAGATAAATTTACTAAAACGAACCCTGCACTGTGTACTTACAGTATGCAAGGCAGGGTTATTATTATTAAGAAAACATTTCCATAAACTGAAATGAAAAGATGAAAATAAAATTAAAATTACAACTAAATGAGGACTATAAATATCACTTCTGAAATAAAGCAAAAACAAAAATCAAATACTTTTTGTTACTGTTTTTAAATATTATTTAGCTAAACTAATGATTTGTTTATCTTTGGACCTCTCATGCAATGCACTTGCACCATAGAGACTGCCAATGGCGCTACATCATGACATTTCGTAGTAGCTAGCAAAGTCCTACAACTTTCTGTGCATCCCTAGAAATAAAAATACTAAAACCTAAACTAAAATATATAACAGCTAAATAGATTTACATCTTTAAAACCGAGTGAAACCACAGAAAAAAAATAAAGCTAAACTAGAATATAAAAATTAAATTTAAAAATCAAAATGATCATAACACTGATGTACAAACATATGTAGGTATATGGTGTTGTACTACAAATCAGAGCCGGTTCTAGGCAGGGGCACGGGGGGGCAATGCCCCACCAAATGCATCGCATGCCCCACTAAAGCCAAAGATGCCACCCACCAACATTGCTTATCGCCCCCCCATTTGATACAGTCTAGAACCGGGCCTGCTACAAATATGTATATTTTTTTAAGCTTGTAGCCATCTGGTAGTCTTTATAATCCTGTAATCATAAAAATTTTGGTATTTCCGGACTTTCTCAGTCAACCGTTCTTCAAATGCACAAGCCATCTTTGTTATTCTGATCACACAGGGTAGAAAAGGTGTTTATGTACAATCTTTGGTCCGATCGACTTTCTGACGTCCGGCTCACATTCGCCGTGCACGCTGTGACTATGCCACGTCGCTGTGCAGTATGAACCAGCCTTAAGCATACGATGTTCCCAAAAAGCATGGAACTATTCATGTGAAACATAGGCTAGACAGTGGAGGTTATACTGCCGTACACTTGGTTTACTTTAGCTAAACTGATCCTTCAAACATATTTAGAAATACTGAAGTGTCTCACTTAATTCAGAAGCATTAGAAGCTGCAAATACACCCAGAGTGGTCACTTAGTAGGTGCATCTAGCTAGTACAGGGCAGGACCCATTTTTTCCTCTCATAATAATCTGGTCACTTAATATATATGGGTGTTATTCAAGAATATGTGTATAACATGTTTAAACGTTACTCCTAACCATAAGCTTAGCTCTGCTTGACAAAGGAGTATAATATGAAGTAAGTCGTGTTCATGTCTGATGCTGAATTTACTGCATAAAAGTTACATTAAATAGTAATAAATGTTTGTCCAAAAGGTTGCCATAAAACCAAATGGCTGAAGCCCAGACATACTCAAAGCTGATGGGGTTTCTCGACACCTAGCCGACTATAAGTCTGTTTGATGCCCTGTAGAGCTACGCTACCCACAGCATATGTAAGTGTACCTGGGCATTATGAAAACAGAGAACATTTTACCGCTGGGTGGAACGTGGAGTACTTACGTGTTCTAGAAAACAAGGCCCGATTTCACTGAGGTGAGGCTCCTCTGTATTATACTGCTTCTCAAGGTCCCGGACAAAGCCCATCTGGAATCTGTAGATGTCCTCTATGTTTCCAAATATGACTTTCACCTGATCTTCATTAAACATATCTCTCCTCTTTTTACATTGTCGCAAATAACCCTAAAACGAAGGGAATTACGTTAGAAAAAAATTGCATTTTTTGGCATGTTTTTTTCCTAAAATTTCATTAACAATGTTCCAAAGGTATGTTTTTTTTTTTGTTTTTAAATATACTTTATTACTTTATTTTAATATAAATTGTAATATACTTGTAATATACTTTTAAGTATTAAGATAGATAACGATTAATTATGAGATTATCACTATTTTTCTTAATTGAAATACCCACATTTACATTGTGGCATCTTGGCTTTGGCCGTGACCATTTATGGATATGAAAAAAAATTCCATCCATCTTACAACAGCTTATCCACTACAGGACAAAAGTTACATAATAAATATCATTTCATCTAAAACTGCACATTCCACCTCAGTATTTCGACGGGTAAGAATATATAGTCACAGGTCTTGTCCACGTAGCTACAGTAGCTTGCAGTGAGAAAACATTAAAACATTCATTCATCCAGAAACAATCAATTTCTGATTTTTATATAAAAGAACAATGGATAATGACTAATGGAATTTTTGACATGATTGTAGCTAGTGAATGTCCTGTGAGCTACCTCATTCGCACCACCACATGGACAGTCTATCGGTAACTAAACAAAAGCATGCTCTAAACAGTATATTTATGTACCTGTATATATCCGAGAAGAAATAGTGTGTGTTTGTGTGTGTATGCACTTCCTAATGGAACAGAGACTGCTCTGGAGCACTGGGCCTGACCTTGACGTCCTGCCTGCCGTTTTTATAAGCCCATCAAAGCGTTGCCTTAGGTGACAAAGGCCTGCCTTCCCTGATGTAGTACACTCATGCCCGCTCACTGTATGCGTAGGAGCTCATATTTGAACAATCTCGGATGCTGTCACAAAGGTTTTATTGGAATAAATGACTAATACAAGGTTTGTAAGATTCTGTTACAGTTTATAAGACTAGAAGTGATGTCAGACATCTTCTCTGACTGTAAACAACCGATTTATTATTGAAAAATAACTATCCTTCACTGGCAGACTGATCTACCACTACAGAGGTCAAGTCAAAGTGACCATTTGCATGAACCGATGAAGATGAATGCATGATGCCAGGTGTACGTGGAGAAAAAGCCAACTTTTCTATTCAGAAGCCTAAAGGCTGTGCATTTTTAAAGAGATCAAATATTCTACATTCTACTCAAATATACACAGCGAGGGAAATGTTATTGTAGTTGGTTTCAGGGTATTGTATGTTAACATTCAAAGAGAATTCATAAGCTTATGGTATTGTGAAAGTGCCTTAACAAAAACATACAAAATAATGTGAAAATAACAAAATGTACCAAAGGCTGGCGTAAAATAGACCAAATGATCAATTTATTTACTTGTTTTTTCTTGTTACATAGTGTACAAATACCTATCAGTCAGTATCGTCACATGCTAATTATCGCTGTTGCAGTGGGAAAAAGGAACAAAGAGCAGTAGATTAATGACTTCCATCTCACAAAATTGTTAGCGAAGTACTCAAAGATTTCATATTCTCAGCAACCAGTGAGCACAGCACAGGCTGAAGGGAGGCTCTCTGCGGATGATTTATTCTCCAGCTGATCTGCGGGATGTACCTGTTATATTTCATCACAAAACACAGCACGGGAAAACGATCCCGCGACAGCAATCAAGCTGCCAGAGGTGCTTCAGTTAGGGCCGATTCTTCAGCCACTGCTTGCTGATGAATTTTCAGTCATATTGAACATCATCCTTTGAGTCGCCTGGGTATAAAATTAAAGCCCCCACATTTGGAACTCTGAGCAGGACAGAACCAATTTCAGGTGATACTGCAGTACCTTTATTTTATGACGTATCTCCAACTATGGAAGGACTCACCCAATTATTTTCCACCAGACAGGCCAATGTCAGACAGGCCAATGTCAGACAGGCCATGTCAGACGGGCCAATGTCAGCTGACAACTGACGACAGGACCTAGATCTCCCCTCAGATTAGTGCTTGATATTCTGGCCCAGCCAGAAGTCTTAGCCCTAACAGAGTTTGAGAGCTTTTAAATATAGCACTTTCCCTGGTTTACTCAACAAAAACACAAATTCCTTCCACTGTCAGTGGGAAGACCACGGATTAGGTGGTGACAATCGCAGTGTGACAGGTAACAAATACAGATGGACTCCCTGCAGGAATACTGGCACATTATATCCAGTATGAGAGCTATCAGCTAGCTAATAACCAGATACAACAACTGATACACTCATACCATACTCTGGTGACAAATAAGGGTAAATTATATAGTACAAAACCTTGGAATTAAAGTCAGCTTCAGAAAAGAAGTTACATCCATCTTCTCTATTGCTTATCCAGCATAGGGTGACAGTTAGCCTGGAGCCTAGGGCACAAGGCAAGGAACACCAGCCCAAAGACTGGACACGCATCCATACGCACTGCATGACCAACCAACACCAGTTCACCTAGGAACATGTTTCTGGACAGGTATAGGCTACCTGAGAAATCAAAGACCATCCCAACACAAATTTCAAACCCATAATCCTGGATGTGTAAGGTCACAGCATTAACCACTGAGATACTGCCATGCCACCCAATATAAATGGTATATATCATATTATATATGTTAATGGGAAGACACCAGAAAAATGTCACCATCTCACCTTTTGTCTGTTTGTCAGTTTCGATTAAGATTCAAGAAAGGGTTGGATTCAGCACAGTTTAACCGTAATTTCAGATAGGTGACAGGCACAAACCATAATTATGGACAGCATATAATGCTGCTCTCTTGGATTAGAGAATCTCTGACTTCTGTATCCAAGGTAAAGCACAGCATATTCATACATACACCATTTAGAATGATTAAATTGTAAGTATTATTCCTCATTTAATTTAGATATTTTCTGAGCCTGTTATTAAACAGTTACTCATTGCAAGATGGTAAATAGCTATATTAAATAAATAAATAGATATTTTTTTTATGTAAAACCATATGAGTACATTAGTTACAGCTAATTTAAGTGTAAGATGGTATTAGAAGAAAAGGCTTGTCAGATCAGCTCTTTCGAGTTCAGCTCGAAGAGGAAAACACTAGCTCTAACAATGACATGTTCTTCACCCTTAATAATGCAGGTTTTTATTCATTTTGTTGTAAGTTTTCTTTAGCAGTGTAGCATAATCTTTCAGGGAATATTCCAGTATATACCTGAACCTGTGAAAGGACAGACTGAATGCTTATGCAAATGTATGACTAGAGACTCAGGCGTTATGCTTTCAAGGCGCAAAGTAAAAAGCAATAGCTTTTTCCTCTTGCAGCTGGCAGCTAAACATGAAGCAGCAGTGTATTAAAAATAACTGAAAGCAAAATAAAACACGATCCCAGGTGACCGAGGCAATTAGGTGGGGACGACGACATCAACAGTCAGCTAGGAGCAGAGCAAGATTACCCACATTACCTGTCACAACTAGTACTCCAAATATCTGCAGGAACAGTTCCTTTTGCTAATAATAATTCTCCTTGAATATTCATATGAACTTGATTATTTTATAATCACAGAAAATTGCAAAAATTATAGCAAATCTGATCATTTTACCCTGGAATATCTCTTCGGATGAACAAATCGGTACTGCAAATCTATTCAGTGTTGAGTAAAAAAAAAAGAAGTCTCTTGAAATACCCTAGAAAACAACATCAGCTTTAAAACAGCCACCATTAGTCACGCGTCCTTTCTGCCGTATTTCCTCGGCGGCTATGAAAAGGCAGCAGTCACGGCAGAAAACACATTTCTGAGATACTTCCTTTTCCGAAGCAGTACTGGCTAATGACTCACTGCAGATCACAATGTGAAAACTGCAGCCTCAGAAAAGATCATTCTGTGTTTACTGTACCCTATATAAAACAAATATAAGGACCGGAAAAGAGGCATTGCATGTAAACCATGGGAAATGGAAAGAAAAAGAACTTCGGGTTTGCTAAAATTGTCTTTATGCGGGGGCAATAAAATTTGTGCTGATCGCACCAAACTTACACTGAAAGTAGCAGATAGTGGGTGGATTTATTCAGATAAAAATGTTAAAAAAAAGTAGGGAAAACTCTAATATTCTGTCTTTCTGCAGTTCGAGGAACTTTTTCCTTGCAATGTCTTACAGAAGGTTTTACTGTGGTGCTGTCTTTTAATTGAGCACACACACACAAATTTTTGTATATATATATACATTTTATATATATATACACACACACACGCACACACACACACATACATACATACACACACAAGCATTCAATTTATTTTTGTTTATAAGTATTCCTTTCCTGAAATTCCTTTCAGAATATTAGGTTTATGTACCGTGTACACTTATTAAATTTGTTTGAGCTTTGCTTGCTTGTTTGAACTATGTTTTGTTTCACACAATATGTTTGTTTATCTGCACTTTACGTACTTTGCTTCTGTATGCACAAAAATTTCTCCCTGAGGCCAATAAACTTGTTATCTTATCGTATCCTAACTCATCTTATCTTACCTTATCCTGCCTTATCTTGCCTTATCTTATTTTTGCCTATTTTAGCTTATCTTACTTTATCTTATCTTACTGCTTTCAGACCTTTCATAAGCTTTCGGTTCATCTCTGGCACTTCATAAGATGTGCAAACTGGCAATCAGCACGAGGCTAGCTCGAACACCACGTGCAGATGTACATATGAGGAGGATGTCGAGTTTGGCCCCGATTCAGCTCATCATTCAGTCTGCTCCAGTATGTGTGAAAACATCTCTGTGCGGGTGACTGTAGGCCTGTCAGATTCTGACAGGCCAGTTGTCATATCCCACTGCTGAGTTTTGTCATTATCAGCTATTTTTAATATAAATGTGGACCACTCCAAGCCCATTTATACAGCCAAGCATCTCAGCTGAAAGGATGAATTCACTTCTTTTCACAAGTGGATCTGCCACCCAGCTACCTAAGGATCCAATAGCTAGATAATTTGCATTGTGACAGATCCAGCTGATTCTGATTTAATGTTCAAAACATCCCCAGAGTGATTACAAATAAAACTGGTAAAATTGTATGAAATGAAGTAAGGCAGGCCATTTATAAACTCACCTCACAGATGTCCTTAAGGTGCTTTATATAGTGCCTCTCTGTACTCATGATTTCATTGATCACATTCGCCCTCATCTGGTCCCGGTTTTGAAGTGGCCGGCCCAAACACAAGCAGTCGCTGCTCGGGTCCAGGTGGCCATTCTGTACCTCGCTGGTGCCCTCCGCTGGCTCCACGCTACCATCGTCCTGGTTCACCCATAGCTGGCAACATGAAGAGGCACACACACACATAAGGTGGTCATAAAGACACAGAGGCCACTGTCAACACCTCTGCTTGACTCCACCGTGAAACACGTTAAGTCGTACGTAATTATTATCACAGCCAACGTCAGACCTTACATCCAAGTATAAGCTTAAATGTGAGCATAAATTATATAAAAATAAACCCCAGCTTGTAAGAGGCATTTAAATAAAATATATATAGACTGCACGCTTGCCATATATGCCTCATAAAAAATTAAAGATGTTAAAAGACAGCAAATCCCTGCCAGAGTTTGTTGTTTGCCAGGTTTTTGCAGTCAGGATAAAAAAAAAAAGATTTTTACATTAGTGATACAGATTAGCATCCATTATTCAGCATTTATTTTCTTTATTTTGTGACTGTGGACACAAGAGTCTTACCAAGAAGAATATGAAAGCTGACCAGACATACACATATACATACAACTTTTAGGTATAAAATATTTATAGCAATAAAAAAGACAAATATTATCTTTATATGGCACAGATAAATTTGGTAATGTCAATAACAACTGGAAAAGTGTGATACTTCACCAAAGATTAAACAATAAAATCATCCATTGACCACAAACAAAATATAGCAAATAACATTGACATTGACACTGATGCAATGTGAAAATCAAAATTCATAGACAAAAATACTCATATTGACAAGAACTAAAGAAATATTTACAAATTCTACAATAAATGTAGTTTGTTAAATTTTAAGAATTTATGTGAAGCCCTGACAGACAGAGTGGACTTTCTCACTGCTTGACAGAAGCCTCAAATATCACAGCTGCAAAATCACAAAGAGAATCCAGAATCAAAAATCCTGTCTTATGTTACGTTTTCTGCTCTTAACTGAAAACATCACATAGTCAAATGCTGCGACTTGGATAACTTGGGAAAAACAAAAGTTACCTCCTCATCAATAGGGGGAAAAAAACAACTGCCCCAGTTTTCACATGGACAAAGAAACTCCCTTCCTTAACAGTGTTAACATACATATATTTGCTGAGGCAATCAAGATATTTCTCTCTGTCTTTTAAAAGATATTATTTAATATGTTGTATTAATGGTTTGGTCATATCAAGTCACACTGATTGTTTTTCCCCTGAGTAATCTTTTTTATATATCAAGAAAATCATTAAGACAACTGGTTACTTAGACGATTATTTCTTCTGCGTGAATGCTTTATCAATGAACAGAAAACACAGTGCTTTTGTAAAACAGAGTAAAAAAATCTGCAACACTTTACTTGACAGGGCACAGATAATATAGTATTACACTAGTATTTATGTATTAATTAACCACAAACTAAATCTAAGTTACATACTGATCTCATGTTAATTCATCATTACAGAATTGTGATGCATGTTTTATCTAAAGCGGTTACTATATTTGTCACTGTATCTGTTGAGTCTTTGTGAACTACTGAAGGAACAAGTCATGAATAACATAATTGAAATACTGATCTCCTATTTGTTCATCATTAATTAATCATAATGCTACTTTTATCTCAAGCAGTTACTATATTTGTTAACACATGTTAATTCTGTAAACTGCTGAGTACCAAAGGAATAACACAAGTAAAATACTGATCTCATGTTCCTTCATCAGTAATGAATCATGACATTTTTTATATCAAGTAGCAGCTAAATTTGTTCATGACTTGTTCATAATGTGTACTTCAGTAGTAATGGAGTTACTACTAAGTATTTGTGTCCCGTCAAGTAAAGTCTTACCAAAAAATCATATTACAAACAACCCCTTTAAATCACAGGGCTAAAAAGATTTTCCCCAAAATCACTAGATGTGAAATAGCAAAGAGGGCATATGCAACAATTTCACAACTAGATTTACAACTTACCAAAGAAAGATACTACTTTCCAGAACTTATCGTACAACAGCACTGCCCAAAATAACTATATACTAACATACAAAAAGCCATTTGAAATCAAATACATTCAAAAAGTCGACATGGTTACTGAAAATCCATAATTAAATCACTGAGTTTAGTTACAGCGGGTTGCAAGCTTCCTTTCATGTAAAACCATAGGAAACAAAGCAGCAATGCATTCCCATTCAGAACTGACAGAGCAGGCTAAAAATCACCCCCCACTTCAGAGACAATTTCTTTACCCTTCAGGTAGCTAATCCAGTAACATGCATTTGTCCCCACTGCACTGTATTGCACACTATTGTTAATATACCATTTGTGCACTTTATCAAAATTATATGCTGTACTGTTGTCTATTTCCGCACCCCCTCCCCATTTTGCATTCCAATTACTTATTACTTATCTGTTATGTTTAATTATTCCTATACTGTACTTTCTTGTCTTGTACTGTCTGTCCCTTTACCCCATGCACTCATCCCCTCTCCTGCAACTGTGACATTCCAGTTTCCTCTGTGTTTCTCTGAACACATATAACAAATGTTGTACATGTGCTAAAATGTTAACATTTGGATATCTGACTGATAAAATGAAAGGCCATGTGATTTTGCTAGAGCAGAAGGATGACACGTGAGTTGTGGTTATGACAAAGCAATGAAGAAATCTGATGCACCAGTGAAACAGCTGCTTAGACTGGGAGGGACTCAATGGTTTATGAGCTAAAGAACGCACCTTGGAAGCTGTGTTTTGGAACCTTGGAGTTGCTATAGAGTTGATATAGAAAACTGGTTTTGTTTGAGGTTGTGGAGGGTGGGGTTCAACCTTTGAAAAGAACAACAAAAATACACTGATTCTGGTGCAGTATCCACCATGGAAGATAATTCCCATGAAAATGGAAATGGAAAATAGAAAAAAAAAAACTGTAAACCCTCACCCCATCCAGAGGATAAATGTCAAGACAGGTAATTGTGGCGATATTCATTTTGGACCTGAACATGTAGCTAAAGATAACTTCCATTTCACTGCCCGAGGACAGTGTTTAAACAGATTTTTAAGCAAACTTCCAGCTGTACTTGTTTTGTAGAGAATTTAGATAGAAATTGTTAATGTTGTATTTACATAATTCAAAGACAAATTGCTAGTTTGGACTTCTTAATTAAAGAGCAAACTTATCTGCGATAAAAAGCGTTTGGAATCACAAAAAGAAGCCTAGCTTTTCAGGGTTTGTCATATTTAGGTCAGGCAGTACAGAAGCAGCCATGCAGTTCTAAGTAAGCCTAGGCCCTCAGCCATTACGTGTCACTTGAGGATTTTTTTCCAACGTGCCTTCAAAAGGTGTTTCTTCTTCCCTTCCTTGATTTTGCATAAAAAAAGCCTTGCCGCACACAGTGGGAGGACACGTTCCCAATAAACACGAGAGATAAATGAACATGAGCCACTGCAATGAAAATAATTACCTTCTTTCGTAAGGAATCATTATGAAACTACCGACGTGGATATCCTTTAAAAATCGCACTCACCCTCACGAAGCTGGCAGGAAACCATCCTTCCTCATCGTCGATTTGTCCCCACCACCAGTCTTTGTTGGAGGCATCAAGGACTTTAATGACGTCCCCTGCCTTAAATGCCAACTCCCGGTCGGCCATGGTGACGTGATCCCATACTGCCTCGGCACTGACGATTGAACCTCCACTTATCAACTGGATAAAGGGAAGAAAAAAATAGACTTTGAGTTAAGCAAACCTCCCCTGGCTTCAACTGAGAGCCGCCGTGCTCTCCCACACCTCTCGCAAGAGGCTCTACACAGAGGTACCAGTGGGTCAATGTTCTTATGTGAATGAAAACTATACATTTTTGAGAAACACCCAGATTATAATCAGCTTGAAAAAGGCTGTTGACCTCAGCATGGCCTGTACATTAGGTCCAATGTAATAAAATATATTAGATAGATAGATAGATAGATAGATAGATAGATAGATAGATAGATAGATGAAAAATCACAATTCACCTTACTAATTGTGTCTTTTGTTAAAGTGAAAAATATTAAAGACACTGCAAAAGGAAGTTTCATATAATCATTGTGGATGTGTGGACATATGGCCTCAACTATTAAAGCAATGGCACCTCTGTAGCACAATCATAGTATCTATTGGGCTGTATTACTACTCTGAGGAGCAAAACAGTGGTAGTACATACCGAGTAACACTTCACAACACCACACAAACCTCCACTGCAGACACAGAGAAATTCTTTATTTTTCCTAAAAGAAGAAAGCTGATTATTACAGAAATTGTGATTTTTAAATCTAGTTTAGAACCAAGCCAAATTTTTGCATCTCAATGTGAAAAGTGGTCAATTTAGACATCTGATGTAGCATGCCTGAACTTATGCAAATTTGTAAACAACATTTTGTTCCCACAAATCTGCTAAAATTCCTAAAATGAAGAGTATTCCTGGTCAACATTTCCACTTCAATGTGCTTTCTGCATTAATCATTTTATTATCATCGCCCATGACATTGAATCAAAGTGACGATAAAACGGAAGGCCATCAGTAACAGTGTGCAGCGTATGACAGACTAACTGGTGTACCACCACAAAAGAGTTGCAATAATTAATTTAATCCCCCTACTGTCACAAGGAACTTATTAGGGATGCAGTACATATGCATTCACAAAATGAATATGTTTCTATTTCAGAATAATTATGCATCACTGACCCGAATTGCAGAAAATAGATTCCCCACAGATAGAAGACAGAAACGATTCTCTGAATAGGACCAAGTGTTTTCCAGACCATCAGCATCTCCATACCAGAGCACTGCTCTGACCAGACGACTCAACCATAAAAAATAAGGCTGCTCGATTATGACAAAAATCATAATCACGATTATTTTGGTCAATAATGACATCACAACTATTTAACAAGATTATTGATTTTGGAAATGTCATGCTTTTACTGAACTTTTCTTTTTTACAATGGATGTCCTTGAAATATAATTCAACTGAGAAGCAAAAAGTAAAGGGGCTGGAAAGGAGTGCCCTGTATCTATAATACAAGACAAAACGGGAGCATCTTCACGAAATGAAATGAAGCACAATAATTGTTTATCTCGATTATTTTGTTTTGATAATCATTGGAAGCCAAAATCGTAATTGAAATTAAAATTCGAACAATTGGCCAGCCATAGTAACAAGGAAAAAAAAACCCTCACCAAATCTGGACTAAGAATTGGTCACAGAATGAGTGGCATCCCAAGGAATTCGTAACCTATACTGTACCACTGCGAAATCAGAATAGCCAGTCCTTTTAATCTGAGCATCATACTGCAGCAAAAATGTATGAAGGACCTTCCATTGCTGAGAACACCTTGTCACCTTGGGTCTGCTTTGTGATATTTTCTGTTTACCGAAAAGGGTTTTTGTGTCTTTAGCAAAGTGTCCGAGAATACGAAGGCAAAAAGATACATGAAAATGCAATAAGGGGGAGTAATCCTAAATAAGTCTAACGAATGCCCAATTCTTATTTTTTCTTGGAGACTCTCCCAAACCCCCAGTAACATAAACATTTCTGCTCCTTTGCTACTCTGATTCACCTGCAATATTTTTTTTTTATATATAATTTTTTATTTTCTGTATCTTCTTATGTATGATTAAATATGTTTCCTGTTTAATCTCTGTTTCCATAAAATAAACTTTAATTTGTCATTATCAAAAGCATAACTTTATGAAGATATTATAATACAGCATATCTTTCATTACCTGGGGGGATCAATAACCACATCATAAACATTATCAGTCTGAATTAAACTTCAGACATTTCTATACTGCTACCAAAACAACAAACAAGCAAAAAACACAGCAAGTTAGCGCTGTCATAAAGCTGGGATTACGGTTTTGTGCACAGAAATGAATGGGTGGTCCCCACAAAGATATAAATACATGTGTGTGTGCGTGTGTGTATGTGTAGCTTATATATTTTTATATGTATACTCATACATACACAGATCACAATCACTTCTTCAGCTCCTGTAGCTTAACAAGTGGAACACTGGCCAACAACACAAGGGTCAGCAGTTCAAATTCTAAGGAGCACAAGTACATTACAGCCCTTCTATCTGCCTTAAGTTGCAGATAAAAGTCTGTGATAAGTAAGTTAGTATAAATACACTGACATACACCAGAACAAATATTTTGACCAGTACTGATTGATTGGAAGATACTGATTTTGTGCAAAGTAGAATGAAGCAGAAACAGATCCCTCAGTTCTGTTACACGATGTATCACTACAACCAAATTTTACATAAATAAGGTTTATAGCCTGTTTAGAAAATGGTGAGATATGCAAGAATGTGAAGCGATATGTCGTCCATCTTTAATAACCATTTATCCACATAGTACAGGGTTACCGTATGTCGGGAGCCAATCTTATGACGGGCACAAAAACACATATATAACAGTGCTTTGATTTAAAAAATAATAATAATAATTAATGATATTGTACCAGCAAGTTTTCAACTACAATTCTCTGAGATACTGGTTATTTGCTTCTCTTGGTCAAAAAGTGAACTTATGAACATGCCATTGTGAGGTGAATTATCTTGGCATATTTGTAGATTCTATTTCACTCAAAGTAATAATGTTTTATATGTGTGAATACGTTTACTGAACCTGAGGAAAACACTGGTATATGAAACAACTGTTTTTCGGGAAGATTACCGTGTATCTGTCTATACTGCTTAAATCTGTTTGTGACATAACAATGCCCTTTTTTCCAAAAATTCCAAGAATTCACTCAAGCATGAGTGCCACTCCTTGTAATATACCTATTGCTTGTAACCAGTACAGTGTAGTGCCTTGTATTATTTCAGACAGATACATTAAAACAGCCCTGAGAGGATTTTCAATAATTGAGATGCAAAATGAAGACCAGCAGCTAACGAGCTGTAAGTATCCACAAGCAGGTCCTCTGCTGCTTGGCTGTTTGTTCCCACAGCAACACACAGCCCCAGAACTCAAAACTGAGTTGATTTTTTTTTTCAAGGATTGATGTTAATCAGTCTTAAGCTAGTTATGTAGACAGCAGGAGAGATGATTAGATCAGATTACTGGTGGTGTAAATCTTCACAGACATGTACACAGATGGCCCTGGACTGATCTCAAATGTCCAGCACTAAACCACATCCAATAGCATTCATCCAAAGGCATATTTCTGCTTTTACCATGAAACTACCATGAATGGGATTCAGTTTTTAAATACCATATATATATATATATATGTTTTCTTTAATATCATTGGGTTGTTTCACCACTGTGTTCAGTTGTATCTATTTAGCCAATTTACCATATATGATTGTCTACCAACCCTAAATTCCCTTTAAAAAAACAAAAGTCTTAAAGTTAGACCAGTGTTAAAGTGTTTCATTTTTCAAAAGAATCCAAAAAACCAAAATAACAGACGACATAAATCATGGTGAAATCGACTGAAAAGAAGGAGAATAAGAATCAGAATTCTGGTAAATCGAAACTGGCTTGTCATAAACTTTAAACGTTCAGTCCACACTCCATCCTACTTGCATAAACTGGTTCCTAATTGCCACTTCAGAACATGCAGAGCAACAACTTACAATTTATTATTTAACACAATGCTAGAGCAAGGTTAAGGCTTATCTTAAATATTAGATAATGTTTATTCAATGTATCTTTTAGATGACCCATACTAATACGTGATACATACTAATGATTTGTTTGTGGGACAAGCTCAATCAGTCAGAGTTTGAGTTCAATAAGAAACTAATTTTGAGAACATCAAAGGCCACAATAAACTGGAGCTTTATTCATTTTCCTTAATTTGCACAGCAGTTTACTCGATTGTTGACATAATATTAGTTTTTGATTATGTATTGCTTTGAGGCTGCAAAATGCATAGCCCACATTTTTTTAAAGGATTCTTAGTAGTCTTTTAACCTCAGAACATCCCAGTAAATGTCATTTAGTGAAGAAGTGACAGCCTGGATCCAGAGAGCTCTGTAGCAAATGCCAAGGTGGTAAAAGCCAACATTTTCAGTCCCAGTCAAGCACTAGTGGAAAGTAAATAAATTTCACTTAAGCTCTACAACTTCTGTGCAGATGTAGAGACACAGGGGCTGGACAAATGAACAGAAATGGTGCATAAAAAGGCTTGTAAATTAAAAGTAAATAAATCACAATTAGAAACGCAGCTACAAAGACGTGTCACATTAGGCTGAACACCAATTAGAAGCATGTGCCAGCTATAACACTCAGAACTCGGATATGTGCGTTTCAAAAGCGGCATGAGGCAACTAGTTCCAACAAGGCTAAACAGCCAGTGACCAACAAAAACTGCAATTTTTCCAATGTGGGATTTATTAAAGCAGAGGACTTGTGAGAATTATATATAAACAATAAAATGCAGCACAAAATGTACTATTTAGCTAGTGTTGGGTCACAGACAGCCCAGAGCCTCTCCCTGGAAGCACTGAGGACAAGCCAGGGGACAAACTGGAAAGAATGCCAGTCCATCACAGGACATCCACTCACATGCAATCACACACTGAGAGAGACACCAACTTATCTCCAGCTCTGATCTAACCATAAGATTATAGACATTTTTTAAACACATATTACTGAATGACATTCAAGAAAATTTGTCTTTGAGGAACATTTATTTGTGTGTTGAAAGCTGTATCTTGTCAATACTTCAAAATACTTACCAATAGACTAAAAAAAATGCTAAAGAGAATAGTTTAGATTTTCAGATTATTTTTTATCATTTTTCAAACAATAGCCTTCTTTGATTTAACTGAGCACTGTTTTACCGAATGACATTTTACCACTTTAATACCAGAAAAATCACTGAGTTTAGTATTATTGATACGATTAATGAATAGTGGTCAAGAAAGTGATGTGAGATTAATGCCTTAAAACCATATTTAGCCGTTTTTATACAAAAATATAAAACGAAATGCTTGTGGCAACAGAAATCTAGGCGTCACGTCATTGACCTATATGTACATTGTTTTTTTTTTTTTCAAATTTAGCTGGACTAAAAAACCTATTCAAAAGTCTAGTATAAGCATAACAGACTTTTTGTTAGGTCTTAATATTACATTTATTTATTTCTCAGTCCCTATATACAGTACATGATTACATGCATAAGAATGTAACATGTGTGTTATGTAATGTAACAATAAAAATAACCTTGAGGAAAACGGTGCTGTTGTATCCTGAAAAGCAAGTATGGTAGATCAATATTTCCCTACCCAGTCCAAGTTTTTGCTCCCTCTTAGCCGCATGCCAGACAGTCCACATTTTTGCTCACTCCCAGTTCCGTACGAGAGCTGGGAGGGATCAAAAACATGGACTGACTGGGGGCCCTCTAGGACCGAGCTGGGAAACACCAAGGTAGATTACTGTAGCATCATGCTTGTTTTTTTTTTTTCCTTCCTTAGGCTTCCTCATTTTGTAACTTCTGAAATACAGACACACAAATAATAGGAGTGAGAATTAGAATTTCTAGCTAGTAGGCTCTGCAAGGCTACTGCAACCCATGGACACCGATATACTGCATTTTCTGTGCCCATCTCATCGTCACAG
Source organism: Mormyrus iriodes (assembly GCA_011763525.2). Taxonomy (NCBI): domain Eukaryota; kingdom Metazoa; phylum Chordata; class Actinopteri; order Osteoglossiformes; family Mormyridae; genus Mormyrus; species Mormyrus iriodes. The sequence goes on from JAAGVU020000002.1 coordinate 751,259, forward strand.
GCTCTAAAACTCCACAAGGGGACTAATTTTCCTTTTATAAAAACAGTTTAGTTTAATAAAAGTGCACTACAAAGAGTTAGTTACACTAATATCAACTTAGTTACTATGAAGCCCATTCAGAGGAAGAGCGATATTCTTTGTTTAAAAATGTCTTTACTTCATTGGGATCAAACAAGTCAAGCAAATCAAAATGTTACACCGGTTTTGTGAACATATTCAGTAATAACCTGAAAACAAGCTAAATACTTATGTCTACCTTTACGTCTACCACAAAACAAGCATAGGCAAGGTCATTGAGTCAAGTGCATAGCAAAATTACACTGCAACAAAATAAACTTATTCATAAAGGTGATTTTGTTCATATTTTTGATTTGTTTAATCTACACTATTCAATACCGATTTTCTGGATACAATAAAATTTTTGAGTAACAATTTATTTGACAGAGCACAAATAATATAGAATTATATTATTACTTACGTATTAATTAACCACATACTAAGTCTTAGTTACATAAGTCTTAGTTACTGATCTCATGTTAATTCATCATTAGTGAACTGTGACGCATGTTTTAGCTCAAGCAGTTACTATATTTGTTAGTATATCCGTTCCGTAATCCTTTGTGAACTGCTGAAGGAAAAAGTCATTAATAATACAAGATAAATACTGATCTCATATTTGTTCATCACTAATGAATGTGAACTACTATAGGAACTACTGAAGGAACAAGTAACAAATGACACGTGATATACTGAGCTCATGTTTGTTCATCATTAATGAATCGTGATCTCAAGTAGCAACTATGTTTGTCCATGATTTGTTCATAATTTGTACTTCAGTACTAACTGAGTTATTACTAAGTAGTTGTGCCCTGTCAAGTAAAGTGTTACTAATTTATGTATGCATAGTCTTTTATTCGGTTATACAGGGCAATTTACTATCTTCATCACTGTATATTTATTAATTTATTAATAGCGAGAAAGGAGTTTGATAAAGTCAAAACTAATACCATTACCTCAAATTAAGTGTTTTGCATAATAAACTCAATGCAAATATGAAAGAATATGCTATAGCATATGATTAAATTACAATATGAGATTATCTGCATTCTTTGTTAAGGATTAGTCTTTTCCAAGTGTGTAGAATTAAAATGAACAACTATGACACGATTGAAGAACTACAATGTTACGTAAAGGAATTAAAGTGGAAAAAAAACACTACCTTTCTCAATGAAATAAATTTGAAGCTGACCTTAGACTTCCTACACTTCGGGTATTTAAAAATAAACAATTACTTCTGGTACTTATTATTTATACTTAACTGTATCATATATTTTAATGTACCTTTTTCAGCAGTGCAGATTGCCAAAGCTTTTCCCGGTGTCTGGTAAAAATTATGTAATATGTTTATGTCTTATACCTAATGTTAAATCAAACTTTCTCGGGTCAGTGTGTCTCGTTATATTTGATGAAAATGTAAAATTAACTCACAGTTGTAGCATGCTTTAGATGAGATGTAGAGAAGAGATTCCCAGGGGGAAAAAAAAAAATCACACAGTCTGCCCTTCCCACTCACAAACACAAACGTCTCACTGTTCCTCACATACATGTCGCTAAAACTGACTGTACCTTTACAGCGTTCCAGAAAGCAGTTATATTTAGCTGCGCATGCAAATGCATGTGATCGCCCCAGCACCTGCATTAAACATGCATACATCGCGATTTACTATGACTCCCTAGATCTCAGTACTTTAGGCCTATCTAGTGCACTGCCCCGGACCGTAAGGACATAGTGTCACTTTACAGTTCAGTTTGCATTAATGCCACGGGACTACAGAATGACGACGTTTAGGCCCTTTTGGAGCTGGTTTACTTAGCGATGCATATTGTATGTTTTAAATTGTATGTTTTTAAAAAAATAAAAAAGATATGATTAATTAATATTAAAGAAACCTTCATATAGGACAAAAATATAGCAGAAAAATACAATAAATCACAAATAAATTATATAAGTGACCATCGACCCAGACATGCTGAGACATACGTATTTGCATATACGTTTATATTAAAATGTATATCAAATTAAAACAAACCTATATTATGGCTGCGTGGTGTTTTTTTATCTAATCGAATAAGATCAGACGGATTAAGAATGCTGCCACCAGCTCGGGCCTCCGACAAAACGCCAATTAAACACTGCGCCTTTTGTCAGCTCATAACTATTTCTGTAAAACTGATTTTACTGATATTCAACGGCAGGTCTGCTTCAGGGAAAAGGCTATATGAATTAATGACAAAAGGTAAGCATTCCTAAAATTTAATATGTATATATATACGTACTGCATATAAATTGTGTTAATTGCATAAATAACACTTTCTAACATGGGTGCAAACAATCGGCAAGGGAAAAGGAAGCATTGGGGAGGGGGGGGGGGGGGGGGGGGGTCATTTTTGACATTTAAAACAGTTTCCTGAACCTGTAACGTATGCACAATAAGCACAACCACCGCCACCTACGTTTACAGACAAATTATAAGACAAGACAGGACAGATAATTGAGGGAGAGATAATAATATACCAACGTCATTCATATGACTGCGTGGCCATGTTGGAGCGCTGGGTGTCCCCCGCTCTGTATATATGCGCACTCGCTCCTTTGCTCCCAGTGTATAATTGCTGTATGTATCTCAATGCAGGAAGCCAAGCAGTGGCGGCCCAGAAAAAAAATCCATTAACGGGAACCCAAGAAAAACATTAAAATAACGTTCACAAGCACCAAAACCGCGATCACGGTAAATACAACCACCGTTTGCGTGTCCAAGGTCATGGTGCAATGCAGGAGGCTGTAATATTCAAGATGTTGGGGCTGGTAGGTTGTTTTCAATTGCCAACCTGGGCTCTTTGTGACTGTCCATACATCCACCATTATGAAAATTAAAAGAAAATAAAAAACATCATGACACCAACAGCCTTTTCATTTTAAGCGTTATCTTCTTACTCTTTCTTATTGCCGCTCATGTTTAAAGATCGCCAAACCAGAAGCATCATCATCCTCACCATCATCGTCTTCATCATCATCATCATCATCAGTTTCAGTACCGTTAATTTCTCTCCGAGTCAAACCTGCCGTCTGCCGACCAAAGGAGGACCGGATACTGTAAATATACCGAGCGTTGCTTAGCATGCACTACTCCGCCGGTAACGCACGAAGCTGCCGTCGCTGCATCTCCCTCGTACGAAGCGGCCCTCCTTGCATGCTAATAAGCGACCGGCAACTAGGCAGCTAAGGGGATCAGCCATCAATCAAAAAAAGAAAAAAAAAACAGGGGGGGGAGTCTGCTGTTTGCAAAGGCTAATATTTAGTGGTCAAAATAAATTCCCATACGTATAAATCAATTACTTCAGATCCGGCGTTAGAAAAAAAAAATAATAATAAATCCTATCGCAACGCGCCGATATGGAATAGCATAGAGGAAAAAGAACCGCGTCTCTGCCAGAAGAGACCAAAATGTAACACGAGCGCTTCCTCCATCTTTTGATCTTCTATTGACACTAATACGCAGCAATCGATTCGAATCCTTACCTCGTGGCATTTAAGTGACACTCCATGATTAATCGCATTAATATCCATGTCCTCCACAGCTGGGTAGAGCTGTACAGTTCTGCAGCTGTGGGCATACATGGACACTCTGGATTTGAATCGAAACGATGTATTCCTCTCTGGTATATAGATGTATTTATTTATTTATTTTCTTCCGTGACGTTATTACTCCTGCTGCAAATAAAAGTGTGAATCCCTGCGAAGCTGGTTCTCCTATCACAGATGCGGCTGTCTAAGCAACCGGCGGCAAGGGGACCGTGCAAGCGGGAGATGCACGCTTAGCCACGAGTGGGTTTAATGCCTCAGCTTTGACGTTTGCGATCGTGCTTTTTTAACTTAGCCCCCGAATGCCAGAAAACGTAATGATACATTGGCAAAAGAATAACGCTTAAAATGTGTGATACTGCAGGGAAGATTTGGTAAAATTCTAATATATTACATACATAACGTTACAATGCCAGTTGCAGCTGCGTCAAAACATGCCAACACCCCTCCCAACCCCACACACTGTAAATTATTGAACGATTAAACTGCAGTTACAAGTACAGAAAAACAGATTAATTTACGTACACATTTTTTTTCAATAGGATACTCTAAAATTCTGTAAGAAACACTGCATCTTTATAAATGAACTGAGTATGGATGGATTAATGAGCTTGCTCGAAAGAGATGGGTGATGGAAAAAAAATATAAAGGCGTTTGTCTGTGTTTTCAAAAATGTTTGGCACTGCTCTCTTTTATGATTTTCCACAGTGCTTGATAACTAAGTGTCAACAAAGGGGTCCTTATTTCAGAATTCCGACTAAGACAGCACCGCATAGTGATTTATCCTGGGAAAGTTATACTTGCAGGAGTTCAGTAAAGGTCACCTGAAGTGATGGAAAATCTCATTACCTGGAATATGAGAAAGGCCACTGTTTTCAGTACATTACTTCAATTCATGTACAGAAATATGAGCGATTTAAACAGCCTTAAAGCAGAGCTTAAGAAATTGTTTTGAAAGTAATACAAAAATCCAAAAGAATTTTTAATGATGTCCATGAAACCACGCTGCCGGCCATGCAAAATGTTTACACCACAAATCCTATTAATTTTAACCTCCAGTAGTCAAAATAATCTTAATTACTTGACATAGATAGTGTACAACAACAAAATCCATCTCGGTTTGAAAGGTGTCTTCAGTTCAGAATTGTCTACAGCTCGTGGGTGCGGGGGGGGGAGGGGAAGGGAGCAGGTAGGATTAACCATTTGCATTTTTTTCCCCACGTGATCAGAAAACACATGATCATCAGGGGTGGTTAAAAAAGCCTGGCTTCAAAACACATAGTTTATTTTTGTATTTTTACTAATTTACTGACCCCACTTAAATCCTGTACAATCCTGCTCTGTAACCCTGTGTAATACAAAAGAAGAAGAACAGGAAAAGTTCATGTGCCAGAGATGCTTGACCCTGACAGGCCCAGGAGGATTAAAGGAGCTTCTATCTCAGCTGACCAAGCACCCGCCTCACTAGCCCTGTTAACCTCCATTTAACACAGCAAATTTCCAGGAATCTTTTCCAAAAGGGCTTAGCTTTGGGGCCTGTAGCTGAACATGGGGGTGACTCCTACATTAAGTCCATTTATGCATATATTCAGGACAGTTGTTTTATATTTAACTGCATGTATTATTGTTCTCATCCATCCATCAGGTGGTTGATTCTACGCACAACCATAGATCAATTGTAAGTCGGTAGATTGCGGGAGAAAGCTTAGAACCTGAAGGAAACCCACTAAGCACAGGGAGAATATGTAAACTCAACACACACACACACACACATACACACACACACACACACACACACACACACAGATCTATACTCATATCTTTGAGGGGTCCGTCCATTCATTTCTATGGCCATAACCCTAATCCTAACAATGACAAACTTAACCCCTACCCAGCCCTAACATTAAGTAACCATAACTAAATGTAAGTTTAGTTTTTTGACTGCAATCACAGATTTTTATAAAACTGAGTTTTCCGGTGTGGGAACTGAAAAAATGGACCCCACAACAACATTATCACATTGTGGGGACAATTGGTGCACACAATGTAATATATACATACCACCCCCCCACAAATAATCATATACTATGGGCAATTTAGAGACACCAGTTAGCCTAAATGTAAAGCCCGATTTAAGGTTGTTTGTAGACTCTATGCAAGAGCTTATGCTGTGGCCTACCCAAGCGGCCTACACAAGCGGCCTACCCACGCGGCCTACACTGTTGCAAGCATACTTGTGCACGGTCTATGTTACCGCGATGTATTATTATTTGTAGTTGGTGCATAGCTGGTGTGTAGTTGGTGTTAATACTACAACAGCGATCCAGTTGTGAACTTAATGACATCTTTGATGCAGTTTGCCTTTACGGCCATGCTGCTGATGCAGTTTCATGTATCCACACACACATTTGCTGGAGTCACTATCAGGCGTGGCCACATTCCTGCACATGATATGCAGTAATGGAAACAACACGGGTGTCCCTACCTTAACTGGAGCTGCATTACATATGCCAGCGAAGTTCTCATCTTCTGAATATTTGACAATCCAAGAACAAACTTTATTAACATGAGGTTCAACAATATATATATCTCTCAGATCTTATGCTCTTGAATTCGGAAATGGTTTGGATCATTTCCTAACCACTCTGTAAACCATTAGGCGGTGTCTGGGGAAAAAAGGCATTTCCACAGAGCTCTCTAAAAACCACACATAAAATCTTGAAATAAAACACTTCAAATAAAAGAAGCACCGTAAATCTCAGTTGGTTTTAGGCCAAAACGTATATCATCAAATAAATCAATAATGCGAAAAAATTCATCAGCATCACTTACAAACCCACAGTTCATGTGTTCATGACAGACAAACACAAAATAAAAGGGACTCTATGATGGGTACAATACATTGCTTCCACACTACAGTACCTGTTAACAGGGCCGGTGTTATGGTTTGAGTGGTGATCATTGTAACTGGTGACAAGTGCGTACACACGACATGCATTCGCTTATTTTTAAAGCAGACTGAAGCAGATTCATCAAGTTTGGAGAGCTAAATAAATTAAAGATAATGAAGAAAAGGACATCTGCGACACATTTATAAAAACATGCATGCAGTTGTAAAGGTGATGTAGCAACCTAAGAATATACAAGTGAATCGCTCATGAAAAAAGATTGCTCTTCAAATAGGACTATATATGTTTAAGACACCTTAAATATGTGCATGGACAATTCCAAATATTTATAATATGATTTCATTTTTCCAAAATTGACAAATCTGCCACCGCCAGATATCTGCAAGGATACGTAAGCATTGGCGCGTTAACGTGCTTGTCACCAGGGGGGTATTCCATAAAGTAGGATTGCTTCATTAGCCTGATAACTCGAGTGTCAAGCCAAATGTAAGGATTGTCCAAAAGGAACTGACAGTTTGACAGTTTTCAGGTTTGGTTTAAATTATCCAGCAAACTGGGAAATCCTGCTTTGTGAAATTCACCCCAGTTAAAAGAACCACCACATACCCCATACCACCGGCGCAAGCCCTGGGCAAACCTAGGGGTGCCAGCCCACTAGGGGCGCACTGGGAGTGTGGCAATAGATTTGCACAGTTGCCTTGGGCTGCCATCTTTGTGCAGCAATAGTACACTGCATACAGTGACATGAAAGTATGTTATATAAAAGCAAAAGATATAAATAGAAAACCAATATTATTAAATGTGACCTATACACATCAAGGCAAAAGGGTTACGAGCCAGCTGCTGTCCCTTATGAGAATATCGTTAATAAACTTTTTTTTTTAAAAAAAAAACACCGTGGATAACACTGAAGTGAATGAAAGTGACTAAGACTCTGAATGTTTTATTTCTTCATTTCTGGCTGGGTATGAGAACTGCACAGGAAACGTGTGGGTGAAGTATTTCGGTGTATTCACAGGTAAGTGCAAGTATAAATCTCGTGTTATTGCTCATCATGTAGCATTGTTATATAATGTTTGTCATTATCTTATTTTTATAATGTAATGGTAAAGTTAAGCAGCTACATTGCTCTGTGCTATAACGTTATAGTGCTTTATCAGTTGCCGTTGTTATTACAACAGATCTGGTATGATTGAATGTGTTTTAAAGGTAAATTTCTGATCAATTTACTTTATCTTCCACATAGAAAGGAGCCCGTTGAGGTGGTTCGGGAATCTATCTAGGATGTCTCCTGGACGGCTCCCTGGGGAGGTGTGTCGGGCATGTCCAACTGGGAGGAGGCCCCAGGGCAGACTCAGGACACGCTGGAGAGATTATATCTCTCGGCTGGCCTGGGAACACCTTGATATTCCCCTGATGGTGCTGGAGGAGGTGGCCGGTGAGAGGGAGGTCTGGGTATCCCTGCTTAGACTGCTGCCCCCACAGCCCAACCCTGGATAAGCATCAAAAAAAGGATGGATGGATGGATTTACTTTATCTCTGGATGCGTGGAAAGGGACTGTCTGAGTTGTTTATTTTTGTGTTCCTCTCTTGGTGCCTGTAATACTGTCACTCTTTACGCTGCTATGTCCCAAGTTCACTATTAGTGACCTTAGACACACAGTATCATCCACCAGATGGGAAACCATGCACCAACATGGCGGAAGGCAGCGTTTGCTTAGTGTGACGTCACCTGCAACCCTCCTTTTCCTGGTCGGGAGGGGGTGGCGTTAGGTAGTTTTTGCCAGGGCACTTAATTGGTACAGGCTGGCTTTGCCTGCTAAGAAACTAAATAACAAATGAACAATAACATGCTATGTTGCATTGTTTACAGAAAATATAAAAATGTTGTATCTATGGCCTTAAAGTAACCTGGTCAGTGCAGCAGAATGCAGTTAATAACGTGACGTTTCCAGCCGACGTAGCATGTCTGAAACAGCTTCCTTAGTTCTGCCGGGTAAGATATACACCCCTGATAACCGAATTAAGATGTCATCAAAATTATTTCCCTTCAAATCATTAATACTGAATGCAGGAGAGTATTCATTCCAGCTCTGGAGATGAATAAATGGGCTTATGAAATTCATCTCTGCCTTCTAATAATAAACCATAGACAATGATACAGCCCTGGATAAATGCACATTACGCAAAAATGACAAACGGTTAGAGAATATGGATTGAATTTGCATGGTGGGGCGAAAATTGATTTTTGAACACGGTCCTCTGGAAAAAGGAATCTCCTGCCAACTCGCCTTTGATGCCACGTCTGCCAACGTCATTAGATCCAGTCAAGCGTGCTCAGTTTGGAAGTGCGTTCCAGGTCCCGACCCGCCACCTGTCATTTCTACAGAGCTCACGACCTTCTGGGTTCCTCTCTGCTTCACCCCATCCTATCCAACACCACCTGTCAATGTTCCCCAAGTGTGACACACACTTGCAAACTGCAGTGTGTGTTATAAGATGAGAACAACACTGACACCAGTGAAGAAAACCTACCAGCACATTTTATTGCTATAGTACAGGATATAACCACCAGATTTCAATGTTAGAACATTATTTGAATAATTAGAACATAGTTTCAGATAATTCCATCCATGGCATCCTCTCTTAGTGCCCTGTAATTCCTAGCATTGACTCCAGGCCCACCACAACCCTGCACAATATAAAACGAAGATGGCGGGATGAGCCGACACATTACTGAAGCTATATTTCATTTATTTGACATGATCATGTACTGGAGAGCATGTATTACTGTTTCTTAACATAAGTACATAAAACTGTTTATAAATTGCTGACAAATGTATCAATCAGAAATTGATTGAGAACCTCATAAAAAAATAATCTCTTTGCCCTTGTAACCTTTTATCCAAAATTTGGAGTGTGGTATACAAGCGCAGGGATAGTATTGGATGTAAGAATGCCAAGGTCTCGCGCATGAGGACACTGGCAGCCAGGAAAGAGGGCAGTAGCTACAAAAAACACAGGAGTTCCATCTGGAGACGATCATCTCTCCCACCCAGGAGTGAGGGGAAGGGTCACAGACTATGCAGACAGGTGGTAGCAGAGAAGTCAGGCATTGGGAAATGGAAAGGAAGCCAGGTGTGAATCACAGAGTATTCATAATATTAACTGTCAGAGCACTGCAGGATTACAGTGAATCTACAACTATACAGATTCCTGTTTGTGTGCGTCAGTCCTGGCTAAAGACAACATTATATTTAATGGCTGCCCAATATAGTATCATTGGTCACACATTTCATTTCTGCAACAAAATACAGGATATTTTGATTACTGTTGGTCCAGATCAAATTAAAATCAAACAGTATCTTTAAAGTATCTTATTTATTTTAAGTTTCCCCTATGTATGATTTACATAAGTACTTGTTTCATACAGTAGTTGAGTTTTTAAAATTGTTTTGTAGCCATTTATCCCTGTTTTTCGTTCTTAAATCTTTTATTCCACTGGATATGTGGACTATTGTAGTTCAATAGCTCAATAGCTAAAACTGTTCCCTTTTCGAGATTTAAATCAAATATCTTTTACATATAGGTCTAGTTCCACCTACTGCATAAGTGGGTATCATAATGTCAGCATATGCTTTACAGACTCTCCAAAATTATAAAATACACTCCAAGGATAGAAACACAGGCCAGAAATGACTCATAATAATAATGAACTCAGCACATTGCTGGCTTCAATTGAGGCGTAGTAGGTGGAGGGCATAATAAGGGCACTGTTTGCAAAAACAAAGGCTGGTATTATGAAGACTTAAAAATAATTCTCATTCTGTTCATTTCTTGTCTTCCATGCATGAAAGCCCTTGTCACATTTCATGTTCAGGAAGTCCTCACATAGCTCGCCATGGTCGCTGCACAAGCCCCGTAAACGCATAGTGATCTACTTCTGATAATCCTTGACAGCACTGTATTTTGTACATTTCCTAATTATATCTGTGGGTTTTCCCTAGGAATCAGTCACTAGTACTTCACTGCTCAGCTATAACTGACTCTATTTGTAGCACATGGCTGGGTAATAGCAGGGAGGACTTCCCCACCCATTTCCTCTTCACCATGCCGTCCTGCCCATTCTCCTTTGTTCCCCTTCTGTCTTCTCCTCTTCCTCCCCTGCTTCCTGCATCCTGCCCTTCAGCCACGCAGTAGTCTGAATGCTCTAAAAATAACAAAAAAGAACAACTCTCCCCCAGCACAATGCTGTTTACATTGATAGAGCATCAGCTGTTTATTCGTTTAATTTCTCGGCAGCCGTTGTGCATATGATAGTCCCATCCTTCTCAGGATAAATGAAGACGTAGCTTGGTTCACACAGTGGTGTCATGCTTTGTATCTATGGCTCACTTATTTCAAAGTGTGGCACATCGCTTAACAGACACTTCCTCCAGCACCCCTTCACTGTAACATTACATACTGGATCTTGGTATGAATCACAGATAAGTGATGTTAGAGTAGGACATGATAGCCTTAGATCCAATCAATACTGTGTGGTTAACTGCTAATATAAGGAAAATATTGTTTCTCTTTTTTTAATGATCATATCAGTTGTAGGCAGGGTTGAAATGTGTTCTATAAATGCTTCATTAAGTGAAACCGGCAAGATATGGGATATTATCTACATCAACCAGTTATGGGCGTATTAAGTGAGGTCGTCCTTAAAAAAACAACTAGGGGAAAAAGAACATGTTACTGAATAATTCCAAATGAAGGATAAACTGGGGGAGCATCAAAGTGGTGATTTTTGTTCTATTCAAAAGTAAAAATCAACAACGAGGTGCTTAGGGCTGACACAAGCCATTCAAAAATCCTGTGTCCTCACCCTGTTTTGGAAGGAACTCGGCAGCTAACTGATTTGGACAGGAGAGTAGGGTGACCATTTAACCCATGTCAGGGGGGGACACCATGAGCTACTTCAGGTTTTACAAGCTACTTTAAAACTGAAAGACTCCTGTGCTTGGAGAAATAGTTCAATTCTTCTTCTGCTTTTACTGGTTTGCTTCCTTGATTGAAAGACTCATCCAGCTGTTTCGCATGTACATTAGTGACACATGCATGATTATAGGAGACTGACCGATCAGCACACAGCAAGAACTCATTGCTAAAGTGAAATCCAGGTCCTTTTAATTGAAATGCTAATTCACAAACACTGTCCT
>JAAGVU020000002.1:763114-789476 GCA_011763525.2 Mormyrus iriodes
ATGTACATTAGTGACACATGCATGATTATAGGAGACTGACCGATCAGAACACAGCAAGAACTCATTGATAAAGTGAAATCCAGGTCCTTTTAATTGAATTGCTAATTCACAAACACTGTCCTCCCCCATAGGGCCCCCCCCCCCCCCGACATGGATTAGCTGGTCACCCTACCGGAGAGGCACATGTGCCGTGTAACAAAACAAACAAAGAGAGCCACCAAAAGGCCACAGACTGCAACATCCAATGCAATTAAAGCAGAAGAGTACATCAAAAGTCACAGGACATGCGGATATACAGCAGCCACAGGCAGCCGGCTCCTCCTGGGAGGAAGCCTGCTGTCACATCCTTGAGAAAAGTTACTTTACATAAAATTTTATTAAGTGTCAAGGCTAAATTAAAGTAGTTGGCAACTGTACAAGTAAATATGAGTTGAGCAGCTCCCTTGTTCTTCCTAGTAGCATTAAATGGAGTAAATATTTCATAGACGTGCTGATAATACTATAAAAAATTATGTGTAAGTTCTTAGAATTATTTTAAAAAGAATCATTTTCATTTCTTGAGAACACAAGAAGAGGAAATATATTTAATAATGTGGTTTGTAAAACCATCTAAACAGCTGGGTTCTTAAAACTGCCCATTTTTTAGGAATATGCCACACAATTAAATAAAGTCCTCTCAACTGGGAGAATATTCAAAGGATTCAGAGGATCCAGTTTGCCAAGAAGTACTGAGTGTATTCCTGGTAGAGATGGCATGAGCTGTTTTGTACAGATGGGCTAAGGGGGTATTTTGGGGCATCTTAGCCTCTCTTAGGAGTCATTCCCACTCATCCTGTGAGCTTCCCTTCAATCAGTAGCTGTGCTGTTTCTACATTGCGCAACCCCCCAAGCTACAGCCAAATGAATAACGGTAGGAGGATGACAGTAACTGCTCTGTCTTTAGAACAGAGGCTGTTGCCCAGCATGCCTTTGCAATACTGCTGACTAGCAGGCCGAGCAGCTGTGAGTATATTAACTGACATGGCGATACAGTTATTTACACTGCAGTGATTCTCTCATCATAACACTGCCATTGTCCGTCATCCTCACCCGCAATGTGAGACAGTGGGGCTTTAATTATCCATCCATCCATCTTCCATAACAACCAGAACTGGGGTACAGTGAGCCTGGAGCCTATCACAAGAACCACAGGACATGAAAAAGAGGACGCCTAGGGGGGGCGCGGACTCCATGGGGCACAGCTACATATTCCAGAGAGAAGCAAATTCTCTTAAGTGCATGGTTTTGGACTGCAGGAAGAAGCTAGATTACCCAGAGTAGCCCTGTATGCAAACGCCATACACACAGAGTTGGTTCCCACGTTAGGCCCAAGGATCATGATTAGTGTAGTAGAAGTGTAGTTTTTAGTGGTAAGAGCAGGCAAAGTGACACTTGAAATGTTGGTGTTTTGAGAAGCTTTCATCGTTCGGGTCCTGTATCTGGGCATAAATCCCAACAGATAACAGATGTTCCCTAAACTGAACATCCACTCTGTGGTGCCAACTCAACATCCAGTTAAACATTCTACCAACGCATGGCAGTGATGTCATAACAATTCCGTTGTGTTCCTAATTTTGATAACGAAACATTTTGTCACTTTTCCCATAAACCTGTCAAGCACCATCAAAGAAAACAGTAGCTAAAATGGTATTTACCCATTGATAGCACAAACATTAAAATATAGCTTATAAAGCATTTTGAAGTTCACTTTTAATTTATGCATTCTACAAAGTGATTTGCTACTAAAGCTGTCAACATTCATGCAAACATAATTGTTAGCTTGAAATTATAATTAAATTAACCTGAAATTTGAGCTTCACTAAAACTATTCAAAAACACCAATAAACGTACCATGGTCACTGAGGTTGAATATAGATTAACAGTAGGATTATGAAAAAGTTCTCTTTTAAAAGGTTTTTTCTTCTACAAAAGATAACACATTTAATCGACCAAAACCTCATGCTGTCAAACTCCTTAATTTGTTTCACATACAATTAAGACTGCAAAAAAATTAAAACCCCATGAAGTTTACTGTCACTCTCTCTCAAAAAGCTGAAGACGTTACACCCTGCTTCACCATGATTCACCATGCTTCAGTTCTAATATTCTGATGAGAAAATCCAGTAAGCACAGGCGTGAATGAGTTTTCAAAATGATGCCATACATAACTGGAATCCCTGCTGGCGAGACATTGCTTTATGTTATTACTCACTGGACGGGTAAGCACTATCTTATCTGGGCAGTCAGAACCATATGAATCACTGTCGATTTTTACAGAGCTTTATTACTATTGCTGAATGCCTTGGAGGTGCAAAGTAGCAACCTCAGATTTATTGAGTCACTCGCTCTGTGCTGGGCAGTGATCTTGAGAGTAAAAATTAAATACTCCCTTACAGGACCTAGAATGGGGAAAAATAGTCAGTCTCCCATTCCAGGCATTTATTAAGTAGACTCAGCTCTCTGGTCTTTTACCCATGCATATATGATAATGTGACACACACCCATTTCTGAAAAGGCTTATCGCTGTCAATTTCAGTCTTTTACCAGGTAATTTAAAATCAAGAATTCACATGATATAGACAGTGGGAGGAACTTAGGAGCCAGCGTATGCAAGGGAATCCCATGGAAACACAGGGAAACCTGTGTACTCAACTTATGCCAGATTCAAATCCACAACCTTGGAGGTCCCGATAAATTATATGGCCTGCCAATCAAAATAAATTGTGCTTTCTGTTTATTGAAATATTGGGCAACATAATATTAATCCATATTACAATTAAGTTAAGGATTGCCACTGTTGGACTGTAACACTGAATCACAGATCTTCGGAGGCTGCAATAACGGGGCACAATCCTTGAGGTGTATGTGCTTTATTAGACCAGGTCTTCTAACTCCTCCCACTTTGAGCTGTCTAACTCCTCCCACAGGAATCTCTTCCTTATCCGAGTGGTGCCCTTCTGACCTTGGTACCATCTAACCGTTTCACATTCTATCCTGTGCAGAAGTAGGAGCTTCTGCTCATCATGGCCAAAGTTGCCTAAACAAGTAACATCAGTGAGACAATGCAAACAATCCAACGCCAGTGAAGGCTTCTCTAATCACATAAACATCATAGGCACTGACTAAATATTGTCATTTTTACTCTCTGTAACAAGGCAAGTGGTAAGTACAATGGCTGGGAACATTCTATAATAAAGTCACTTTCATTTATGTAACTGGAAATACATATTGACTTTAATTTTAACTAAAAAACATTAGAAGGACAAAATAGTCTTTAAAAAAACAAAAAAGCTTAATACACATCATAACTGAATTTATACCATAGTGGATGTATCGAACTGACAATAATTTGGATTTGGCAGTGTAGCAGTGTACAGTTATTAGTAAGAGCTTATTAAGCTCTCAAATGACCAATGAATTCCATTACTGTTGAATGTACTTTGCCAAAATGTTATCATATAATAGCAAGGAAACACAAATCAAACTTGATGTAGTCCAATAATGAGAGGAATATAATCTGAATCTCCACTCAAGGCCTGCCCATATGCAACGCATTTCAAAATTCACACTGTGCCATAAGGACGCATTACAAAGAGATTACAGGCTCAGTTCCAAGTTGTTGCATCCGATACAAAGAATTTAACTCAAATTGCTTGTGCAAAACATCCAACTGTATGGGCAAATAAGGCTACAAAGTGTAAACTGTGGCTGTCTTTTGGATTAAAGCTACTATTAAGTTAACTAAGAAGATAACTAAGTACTATACCTCGTGAGTATTGAACAAAGTTTAAACTGCCTTCATACTATGGTCTGTGTGAGTTAATGTGTATATAAATAATACTTTGCAAGAGAGAGGTAGACTTTCTGTCACAGTTTAATAAAACCTACTTGAAATTTTTCATGTTACTAAATGTTTGGAACTGATTTTGAAACTATAGAATTCCATTAAAAATCAATGTGCTCTCCATTCCTCTGGTGCCAAATTAAATTTAAGGTGTTAATCTGCTCACCTTCACAGAGACGATCGCTGCGTATAAACCACATGAAAATTCAACATACAACCCGCACTTGTCGATTTAGAAATAGCCGAAAAAACAAACAAGGAGAACATTTCTGATAATATCATTAAGCTCAATATTGTATTTCATTTCGAAGCAGTTACAGAGAGCAATAGCTAAAGTTATATAAGAAACAGCCCATAATTTCAGCAGACTTGGGATTTCCATCACACCTCATTATTTCTGATCTGATTCCACCTCAGCTATAACACAATAAACAGTTCCTGCAATATAATTACACATCATATTGTTTCCAGGAATAAACGCCAGGCGACTCGCCATCAGAGTCACGTTAGTGCGATCTCTGTCTCGAACGATGAACATGCAATCCCCCCCCCCCCACCAACAAGAAGCTATCTAAAGTTTTGTCAGAATAAAGTGTGCTCCCCAGAGAAAATAATGTGACTAAAATAGGACAAGGCAAACTGATGCAATCAGCGAGAGGAACTGGGCGAGTTATTCAGGCAGCCAGGGGCTTCACAGGGACAGGAATAAACAGATAAGCCCCCCCCCCAACAAAGGCAGAGGTTACGTTTCAGCATGTGCAGCATTAGGCGCTAAGGTGGTAAGTTAGTTCCTGTGCCAGTAAAGCGTACATGTGAGGAGTTTAATCCCCAAAGTGGCATGCCATCAGATCAGGCCTGGAATTAACAAAACAACAGCGATACAGAGGGCTGCTCCAAGACGGAGATTATTCTCCAATAAATGTAAATGTCAACAGATCTGATTTACAGGAAAACCTTTTTCATCAGGGGATTAACAGTGTTTTATATGATTTGAATCCATACATGTTTGTGACAGCATGTTTTATGTAACACTACAAGTGAACATTCTTATGATTAGATTGATTACCGCTCATCCCTCTCCTGAAACTGTTTACCGAGACAAAGTTCATTCTTTCAGCATCTTACAGAGCCTTAGTTAGAAGATTTAAACTTGTTTTTTTTTTATCGTTTGTTTTCAGTGCTAAAAATAAGGAGTGAAAGATTATGGAGGAGAGACATTCACTGTGAGAACTCAGCAAAATCAACAATGATATATATCAGCAGTAGAAGATCATTAATCTACTGCAGTGGTAGTTTAATCTCAATACCATGTTCCTAGTTAAGGTTTCAGTTTTAAGGCCGATCTCCAGACCCAGAGAATCCGGGGGCTTCTTTTCATGCTAATTACTTTGTGTAATGACGCATTTTTTGTAAGAGAATTATCACAAAGCTACAGAGCCTTGAATACGGTCTCATGTTTCTCTTTCTGTTGCTCTGTATTTTTTGCACACACAACATACTGGAGAACGGAAAGCCGACTTTGTCTTGAAAACGGAGCAGGTAATCCAGTAGCAGCAGCCGATTTTGTAACTTTCACTGACTTGTGGCTATTGTGAACGACAACCTTTGAAATCTGACAATGAAATGAAAGAATACGAAACCACGGAAGTCCAAATGTGTTCTACTCGACTCAAATATGTTTGTTATATGCTGTCCCCCATTCAGTTTATTATATAATTATGTTTTAAGAACAGAAAAATTCAGTGGCGTTATGCGGGTGCCATCCTGGGATGGGCATTTGGGTACGCTGGGTGGGCAGAAGTGTTCGAACTGTGTTAGTGATCTTAGGAGATTCCTTTGTGGGCAGTTTCCGATGGGGGAGGGGGTGAGAATACCTCCTGCCCTCCTGTAGCCACGCCCCTGCATAAATTTGTTCAAAATACTTAAGTCGTGGGTGTAAAGAGCTGTCAAGACTATTGCAAACCTGTCAGGGACTTTAAAAGGGTCCCTGGGTGAAATTGGTCTCATCTATTCTCATCCTGGCAGTTCTGCTGGTGAATCAGGCGAGAGACGGAGAACTGCAGCCAGCGGTGCCAGAGGCCGCCATGTCACCGAGCATCGCGTGCCGGAATGGCGCCATCGACAAGGAGTGATGCAACTCGCCACACACTCACAATAAAACCTCACCTGCTGTTATTTTTGGACAGGGGTTTAGAGGGAAATGTATCGCGCAACGCGAAAACCTTTCATAAAATATAAAAAAAGGAGATAGAATGGGGAAGTTCTCCCCGCTAGAAAGAGAACACAGATATTTATAAACTCTTGAGAGAGCCAGCAATTACCCTGCAGATATTAGAAAACAGCCAGAACTGAAAATAGGATTACTGGCTAATATTATGTGGATTTTTTATTTTCATATACAGGGGGAAGAGGCTGTAAAACATTTGCAAAGATATAATCGCAGTAATCCTGCATGTATAAAATGTAATAAAAAAATGTATAAAATTATGCGTATTTAGCAAGTGATTCTATCATCTTAGTTTTTTAATGAATCCAAATGAAAACAAAATTAATATCTCATTTGGAAACTTGAACTCAGGCATTAGAAATTAAAGTACAATATACTAATACATATGTATTAGTATATAGTACTTTCTATATATTTGGAGATCTGCATGAACAATACTAATATGATATTTTACAACTGAATAGATTCAGCATGGAACTCTAGTCTATATCACAAAACTAAGATTACATTTTTCTGTAACTCTTCATTCTGTTTTAATACTGGAAATAGTAAGGAGCCCATGCATTTTACATAACTTCCTCCAATGCAGTGAACCTAAAAAATATTCGAGAAAACACTGGGCACAAGGCAAGGGACACCCTTTTGGGCATGTCAGTCCATCACAGGGGACACACTTACACCGACTACTGGCAGCAATTTGTATCTTTGGACTATGGGAGTAAAGTGGAGATGTTTTTGTCTTCACTCACAAATGATTTTTTGCTTTCACTTGCAGTTGTTTTTTGCAACAAAGGAATGCAAAAACAATTGGGAGGAAATGCAAACTGTTAAAAAAAGAATATTTTCCAAACCTGTCCCCTTAGGGGCTCTGTACATATCTGTGTTGACTCAAGTTGATTTTTTATTTTTCTTCTACATAGCTGTCATTCCAAAAACCCTCTTATGAACACTAACAGGTCTGGGGCAGGGAGACCAGCTAACCTAGTAATGAACGCTCAAACGGGAAGAGCTGCAAACGGCCGCCGTGGATGCGCAGGTGATGACTGACATGTCAGCCAAAATGGAAGGTGCAAGGACTCACTTTGTTGATATGAAGCTGCTCCGAGCCCATCCTTAGCAGTCTCCTGCGAGCGGTGCCCATGTGTCCTCCGTGTGGCTGCGACTCCGACAATAGTGAGCTCTCCCCTGTAAGACGCACAGCTTCAGGTATCACTCACTAATAGTCTCTGGCCCATGGCCACTCACCTTTCCCAATGTCACCCCACTGTGCGTCCTGAGGAGCCGTCTGCTTACATCACATCTGATAAGTCACACGTGTGCTTTTAATCTGATATATCTAGACAGGCTTGTGGGGCAGAACACTTCAGATCCCCAGAGAGAAATTATATACCACATACAGCACTACCCATCATTTTTGCATTCATGAAAATGTGCAGTACGTTGGAGGGGGTGGGGGCAAATTTGAAGCAGGCAGCTCCAAGAATTCCTGGATGTGAAACTTAATTAGTGATGGCAGGTGTTTACGTTGCTAAATATACTGAGCCATAGTTTGCACACCTGGATGTGGGTTTGCACACAAGAGATACAACACAGCACACTGCTATCACTAAAAATACTGTGTTTTTCACACTATGTCCCTGAACCATCAGGACTATGTGTGTGCATAATGCATAAATAACAGTTAGTGTTTAGCACGTACAGGGCATAGGAAGATTATCCTAAGCAGAACAGGGAACGAGGCTGCCTCAACAAGATATCAGTCTACATATACAAACACTCATGCACTATGTGCAATTTAAAGATGGCAGTTCACCTGACTTCAGGAGGAAACCAGAGTACCCAGAGGGGACCCACGCAACACGGGGAGAACATGCAAACTCCACAAGCACATAGAACTGAGTTGAGATTCATATCCCCAACCCTGGAGGCGTAAATCAACAGTGCTACCCACTGAGCTACCGTACCACGCTGCGTTCTGACACTGTCACATTATCACTACCAAACTTTGTGAGGCACAATGTGTCAGCCAGGTCTTAGAAAAAAATAAATACCTCCAGTCCCCTCATTAGTCAATCCGACATGCCAGCCGTGCACATGATAGAAGTACACCATGGCTAACACTGAAGTGCATGTAAAAAAAAAAAAACTTTGCAAATGATCACATATAAAGGAATATGAGAGGCATCATGCTGACTAAGGATCTGTGAGACAGCAGGAGAAAATTGCATCCATGAGCGAGGATAAACCCGAGAGCTAAAGTCCTGCTAGAGGCCAGATTGGCAGGAAGAAAGACAGAGGGACATGCAAGCATCACCAGCAGCAGAAAAAAGAGGAATATTCTTTTAAACATCCCCAGTGACTCAGAGCCAGGCAAAATTTTAATAGCCTCATTCTTGTGCAGGTAGAAGGAAAAAAAAACAAATAAATGAAAATAAATAGCATAGCTGTTAGCCATCCAGTAGCATTGCAGTATTCACAAATAGCTAGTCACCAAGGCTTTGGCCCACATTAGCTAGCTCCAATGAGAACAGGTTCCAGTTGCCTAGCAACCATCTGCTTTGTCCTATTCAAGGACCGTGCCCATTTGTAAAATGATATCTAAGAAGAGTAGTCAGAAATCTAAGACAACATGTGTCCTGGGTAGTTTTAAGTGTGGAGTAGCAAATTATGCTTATGCACTTCCTATAGCTAAAGCTATACGTAAGAACTAAACTCTAGCACCTAGCAACTTTGTGGGACACCTACCTGGGGCTGTACCTGGCTGCAGTGTCTCGCGCATCCAGCCTGCCTGCTCCAGTCCTGTCGGGGTGCTCTGGGACAAGGGGAGCGAGCGGCACCTCTGGAGGTCCATTTTGAACGGAGGGTCCCGTGGGGAGAGGCACGGGGGACGGGATAGGGGCTAAAATTTATAGGGCAAAACTGTGACACAGCCCAGGCAAAAAAGGTATACACTGTACAAACCACACTCATGCATGATTTTGGATTACGATAAGTGCTGTCATGCAAGATGAATAAGAGAATTTTATTTTAGACTGTGACTGATGTTAGACGTGTCAGGAAACATTAATACAAGAGAGAAATCCAGAAATAACATGTGGATACAACACTCTGGTTATAGCAGTTCCTATATTAATGACGGTATTGTCTCAAAATACCTTATGAATTATTCCGGTACCTCAAAATAGCTCAGACCCGCGGTTAAAATATTCATTCATTCATTGTCCATATTTAAGGAGACTGAGCCCAAAGGAGCTTAAAGGATAGAGAATTTTACGTCAGGCAATGTCTGCACATGTATTGAAGATAAATTTTGCATATTTTTGGAAAATGTGGGTAAAATCCCACAAGATTTGATCCCATTTGATCTCAGTGCTTTAATTCTGATCTTACATAATGTTCCAACCCAACACGAAAATCTGGAACTGTAAGTCGAAAGAGTATGTTCTTAAATACATCCAGCAACACAAACCAGCTTCGTTCAGCAGCTGGTTTTGTTAAAGAATGCAAAGATATTGGGGGAGATCATTTTCAGATGGGCAAGCTGAAATGGCTAGAACGGGCGGCAACAGAGAAAAGGGGAATTTGAACTTAGTGTAAAATGTCCAATTTCACAGCATGTGCAGCATTCAATCAGCAGTTCTATGCCTGTTGCTCTATTACAGGGCTATGCAACTCACGTTCCTCAAGGTCCAAGCCCTGCAGATTTTCCAGCTTTCCTTCACCTTTGAGCCAGGTGTGAAGCCTCTGGCCAATCAGAATCAGTAATTATTAAACTAACCACCTGGGGGAACTGAAAACATGGCCTGGATTTGGAATCAAGGTCCACAGTTGAATAGTCCTGCTCTATTACAATGAGACAAGTACATGTTGTTGATTCATTACCAGGCAATGCTATTTTTGAAATTGTGTGGGTGGTAAGTAGGCATAACTGGTCTTTTCCTTTCATTTTTTGAGCAGTCATCTTCACTGGTGAGTTGGCAAGTGAGGTTTGATTGCTCCAGTTCAGTGTTTCCTAATCCAATCCTCGGGGACTGACAGCAGTCCACGTTTTTTTCCCTACTGAGAGCTGGAAGGGAGCAAGAATGTGGACTGTCTGGCAGGGAGCTCGGAGTGAGCAAAAACATGGACCGACTGTGGGTCCCCAACAACTCGGTTGGGAAACATTGCTTCAGTTAATACAACTAGGGGGCAATGCTAAATGCTATATTTACAATTATAGTTTGCAATTAGGTTTCTGTTAAACTTCTATTACATTTTGATGAAGATATTCTGAATATACCTATAAATAGAAAAATAAGTTGCATGAGGTGTTAGTAATTCTGCACTTCAGATGGTGATAAATTTGTAGCTAATGGAAGCGATGCGACGTTAGCCACTCTATAATAGCATGTGCTGTGTCATGCAGCATGCAAAGGGAAATAAAACACAGAAAACTCATCATATTTACTTGTATTTCGGAACCAGATGTGTTAAAGATCCAAGGTACCAAATACTATTGCTTTCTGTGGAAACTATTATAGGCAATGAACCGAGGACCGGTCATTTAACGGATGGATTAGCGATTTTTGGATGTCACACCTTCAGCGGATTATAAAAAGTGCTGAGCTGATGATCCTGGAATAAAGATTAACAAAAGAAGCTTTCACAGTGAACAACGTTCACGGACGAAGGCACTTCGGTTGGGATGCGAATGGCTGCACAGCTGATTATCCAATATTTATGTATGCCTATTCCAAGATCAGACGGGGCTATAAAACCCTCGGGATCTCGTTAAATCCTTTCAGAAATCACACGGCCAACAAAAACCTGCGTCTTCCACAGACTCTGCCTAAGAAGGGGTTTTTCCGTTAATCAGACCGTAAATGGGAACACCTGGATGATTCGAGTGGTGAGGCAGGGCGTTTCTCTGGAGCAGTAGGTGGTGAGAGGAGATGGATACTGACAGGAAGTAGCTTTCCGAGCCAAACACACAAAAGGAGGAGGAAGGGGGTGCGGGTAGGAGGACAGGGAATGGGGGGGAGAACACGGCTTACTCTGAAGGGGAGTGAGGGCTCGGCTCTGCCCATGGTGGTGCTGTCGATGACGGAGCGGGGCCTCTTGCGCACTAGCAGCCGCTTTGGCAGCAAGTCGGGCTGGCCAGCAAAGTTAGCCTGGCACCTCCGCGGCACCATTTCTTCGCCCTCCTCTGGGATGGCAGACTGCCGACCCAGCATAGTGGCGTAGAGCGAGGCCGGTCGGAGCCTCCTTCGCTTGTGAGAGGTGATGGCCACCGTGCTACGGTCGAACGCTGCCGGACCGTCCATGTTTAAACAACGACCACCTGCCAGTTCCTGGTTTTGAGCCAATATTGAAGCAAGAGAAGCTATTATCTTCTGTCTGAACTTAACTAGCATAGACGTAGTTAGTTCAAATCAAAAAAACTGCATTTGTGAATTACTGACGTGTTACCGGTTATCATTCTTCATCGCTAGCTCGATGGAGAATTGATGACACTTTGCTCTGCAGCAACCCGCCCTTCTAGAATCAAGCCTGAACAGAAACTCTCTGGAACTTGTATTATCGTGGATGCATCAAAGCTGAAACTCATTCCTAGAAAGTTTAACCTTGCCATCTTGCTTTAATCAGAAGGCAAGTCGTAGGTAAGCAGAGGAATGATGGCTCAGACCAACAAAAGTAGATAAACATCACAGCAAGACATATGAATCTGTGTAATACTGCGTGCGGATGGCAGTCTTCCTCTGGCCTGTTGGTCCAATTTATCGGAAGGCAGGCAGCCCACATGGGCCCAGATGTTTCTGGTTTATGGTTTCTATGACAGTATAGGGTGCAACACAGGTCCATAATGCGGCTGAGCTGTTGATTGTCATTCCTGTTCTGTGGTGCACTGTCCAGCAGATGGCGCAAAAGGACACAAAACTCAAATACATTGAGTTTATCCCTTTTATCCTTTGAATTGTTGGCAGGAAATCATTAAAAAAATATGATGTTTAATTGTTACTCTTTAAAAAGATGAAGCATGCACTTGGGTGTAAAGATAAGTCTGATGGAATAAGTTAAAATAATGCTGGAATGGATGAATGGTGTATAAAACACATAATGGTACTGATGTTTCCTGTTAATAAATAGGGGTATGGCATGCTAGTGTCAGTTTGTACTGTAAATACAAATCATTTGTTATTTTTATGAGCACTGTCAAACATTGGAAATCATCATGCCATCAATTTCTTTCCATGCTCAAAATAATATAATCAGTTTTAACACTACTGTTCACTGATCAAACCCAGTAATGAACAGACATCTTAAATGAACAGAAAATGATTCAAACCTTTTTTTTCCATTTTTACTAGTTTTAATCACATTCTTATAATTCAGGATTGACTTCTGATCAATACACTTCAAAATTCAATAAAACTGAAATTCACTCCTAAACATGTTAATACAGCACCTTACCTTAAGTGCCTTCCCTGGGCCATCAGGTACAGGCTTTGCTTTACAACGGGTTTCTTGATTTCCCACATTCCTTTGGCTGTCGTGAGTTTCTTTCTCATCAGAAGAGACCAAGATATCCATGGAATCCATATCATTTCCTGACTGGTCCTCTTCCCCAGGCGGGCTGCTATCTGACGGAGTTCCAGCCTCAAGACAAATGAGGCTGTCCGGGTCACCATGTTTGCTGGGAATTTCCAAGGAGGTCATTGACTTGCATGGTAAACCAAGAGACATTTCCACTTCAGCTAAGCTGTTGGACAAGTGCCCATCAGGACTGGGGGTATCCAGACAGGCTCTCCAGGACTTGAGGACCACCTGAGGAGACCCTTTCTCAGTTAAACTGTTGGGTGAGAGGACCTCACTCAAACCTGAGTCAGAGGATAACAGAGACATGGGGATGGAAGGTGCATTGATCTCCTCATTCCTCAAATTTACGGACATGTTATGAACAAAGTCTCGTGACCTCTCAGTGCACGGGGATCCCAAAGGTGAGCCCTCCTCCTCTGGTGGGGAAAAAGATCTGGAAGAGTTTTTCCACTTTCTGGCTGTTTCAGCAACACTGCTAAAAAAACGAAAAAGTCCTCCAAAATGAGCACCTTTGCTTTCATTAACAGTTGATTTAGATGGAGGGTTTAATTCTTTGATGCATTCAAAGTCGGCTGAGGCACAATCAGAATCAATTGTCTTGTCTAAAGTATGAAACTCAGAGTCAAAACTCTTTTCGGACAAGCTGGAAGTTCCTTTCCCCATGAAGGAAATCTTTCTAAGGTAGCTCCAGACATCTGCTCCTTTAGACTTCCTTCCACTTTGCGGTGTCTTTGGGCAGTCCTTTAGGTAATGTTCGTCATGAAGCGAGGAGTTATTACAGTTTGAGAAGTTGGGATGTGTTCTTTTTGTGTATGACACAACCAGCGGTTTGCAGCCATTCTGACTACCTGTGTCATCTTTAAACAGTGGCTGTTCATTTTCCGATGCGATCGAGAGGTCTATTACCTCAAAAGAACAGTCAAAGTCTTTAGTGTGACCTGCATATGAGTGCCTCTTGCCCTTGTTCCTAAAGAGTGCTCTCTGCAGATGGGGAAAGTCATCCCTGCTGCCATCCTCTTGCTCATCTCTAGCGGTGCTACCAAGTTTTCCACCATGGAGCTTCACCGATTTGCCCTTGAAGACGGAAGGGGATTTCAGCATCTTGAACGACCTCACCTTGTCCACAAATGACAGCTTTGGTACAGATGTCTCTCCAAGAAGGATCATAGAATGGGGCCGCCGCTCACCCCCTGTGGGGTTTTTACGCTTGGCGAGGATCTTCCAGATTCCCGTGTTCCGTGTCTTCCTGCTGAAAACACCCCTTTCTCTCCCCGAGTGTTGGAATGGGGTTGGGGTTTCACACGTCTCTGGCTCTGCGATAGACATTATGCCTGTCTCATTCCCCACCTCAGGAAATGCATTGAAGACTTTGTTCACAAAGCCATTTGGGTCTTTGTGTTTGGAGGTAGAGTTGCTCAGATCATCCATCCTCTCATATTTGAAAATCAATTAACAAATTGATGTAGTTCCATATCCTTAAAACGCCAGATTCCCTGCAATGACAAAAAGGGGAGATACCTTCAGAGCAGATATTTATCAAATTCAGCATATATGTACTTTAGCGTTATACATTTATACATTTATACTTCTCACAAATCCAATCAACATCATCTCAATTAAACTGAACTTCCTTGGTAAGTCGTAAACCTACCCGGACACAAAATTTTCAAGTCCTACCAATCGGTGGTAAATGGGTAAAAGATTACATTGTGATTTCCAAAAACCTTTTCTAGATGAAACAATATTGTAAACTATAGTGAAAAGAATGAATGAGAACACTACAACAAGAACTGATTAGCCACATACGAATAAATGTTTCGTGTTCCATCTAAAATTGCACGGAAGCTAGTTCAATGGTCATAACTCATACAATGTATCGGTACTATGCGGAGACTGTTTGAGGGTCAGGTGCTCGAATCGGGGGGGGTGCAATGGGGTCCTCCTCGGTACCTTTTACATGATCGTCAGTGATCAAAAAGGGGCATTCAGAAGCTGAAAAGGGGAGTACTTTCAACTGTTCAGGCAAAAGAGGCACCCTTAAACACCCCCCCCCCCCAGGCACACACACATCTGCATTTTAGGGAGAAAGAAGGATTCTTTTATTATCGTTGTTAATATCATTCATAGCATGAATGGAGACCAAGCAGTTAGATCCCCGCCTTCTGCTTTAGATCTGCTGTTCTAACTCAGAATCCCGTAAGAGACCTTTCTGACAACTGATGCATTATTCTATGCAAATGATTTAATTATGAAGGATGCCACTTAAATTTTTGCATGATCTTATTTGTTGCAGATCACATAGTGTGTAACTAATAAATATGAACCTGGTACAGATAGTAAATAAAAGAGGGGAGATTAATTGCACATAATTGCACAGACAACATAAAATCAAGTTCAAAACATTAGTACGGAAAAGCTATAGAGTGTATACCTAGTTTACAAAGTGACTCATATTGGCGAAAAGCCAGTTTTCGGTGGACACATTAAACAGACTTTTAATCATTGTTTAGATCAGCGCTTTAAGGGTGTGGCAAAATAACTTCGTGGTTGTTTCAAAGGGGAGTGAAAATATAATGCGTTTGCAAGCTATTCGTCAAGTACTCAACACAAAAACCGCTATGTTAATACATGACCAACGACATAAATATTAATGCCGTTAAATAAACAAAGTTAAACTAGAATTTCTAGCATTGATGAGAAAACTTTCACCAGATTATGTAAAAATATACTCAACAGACGCTATAAAGAATGTATTTGCCTTAAAAAGCAGTTATATTTGAAGCACAAAATTTGCCCTAATGTCACATTTACACACAACCATAACACACACATACACACAAAAACATTTCTCACAAGACAATAGTTTGTTTTTATTTATTATTATTAATGTTGTGCTTTTTAATCCTTGTCTTTGATTTTTCCTGAGAAAGATATTTCATACTGAATCAATCCTGTTATTAAACTTCATATCAATACAAAAGGTGATAGTTAGGACGTCGATCCCCTGAAGCAGAGACTTATTTCCAGAAATAAATGTTATAATTAAACTATGATGGCCCACACTACAGGAAGCCAAACCGCCTCTTAGCTATGGATCTGGTGTTATTGAATTGTGAAAAACAAACATTCAGTCATACTCTATTTTATTAATGTCTGGTTGTCTGCTTTGATCTTTAAGAATAATTACCTTCATTTTAAATTTGGCCAATCCACAGACACAGAGTTACTGGTGTGTGTCTGGCTCTATACACACGGAAATATATGTCACCCTACAATCCTGACTGATCGTCTGTTACTCCCCTCATCTCAATTTGACAACAAGATCTTTCTAAATATACTCTGTAAAATACCGGCATCAATGCAGACTATCATGGGTGAGAACATTCTTTCTGAAGATAGGCCACTTCGCCATCTATGCTGAGAGCACACGTGTCACAGCCACAAGGCACCTGGATGCTTCTCACAGGGTAACCTCAGTTACCAAGACACGGAGATTCTTATATTAACCCATCTGAGGAATGTGCCCTTTACTCGTGACCTTCTCCATCCATCTTGGCTTCCAGGCCCCTGGTTCCCATTATCACTCTGCATGCAATGTGTGCAGATATAACAAAAATTAGTTTAATCACATATTGAAAAACTGAATCGTAAACAGTGCGGAGATTTTAATTTATTTGGATAATATGCAATAATTAAGTTAAATGAGAGATTGAATCTGAAAAATAAATTATAAGCAGGCGTAATTTTTTTTATTGTTTTTTTTTTACATTATTTCCTTTACAATATATTTTTATCACCATTTTGTTTGTCACTGTTAAGAATGTTCTATTTGTTCATTCCTTCTTTAATTCATTTGCATAGATCTATGTAACCATCCATCCATTTTTACGCTTATGGAGTAAATGGTCAAATTGAGCCTGGACACTGGCCCATGATGCCTTAGTTAAATGACAGAAGACATACTGTACAGGATGCCATGAACTCTATCCTACAATTAAATATGTCCATCTGGCAAGTGGTTCATGACAGACCTTAAAGGCTGCCGTTGAAATATTAAAATCATAATTACATGTGTAATTTAAAACAAAAAAAAGAGAATCTGTCCAAAATACTAGTTCCATATCTAAGATCTCTTAAATCTAATATCGAGCATACAATGGAAGATTGGCTTGTCTGTATGAACAAGACTTGTCCTCTGTAATCACTTTCATTTGTCCCCATTTGTCTTACATGCACCAATAATCTTCAGCCAATCATCCAATTTTAAGAAGCGACTATCCCCCATTCTTTGCCAATCTGACCTGCACACATACGTTTTCAAATGAATACAATGGGCAGACCGGGAGACAGAAATGCAAGCTTTGTCCTGCCGGTGGGAATACATCCTGCAAAGGAAGGGATAAATAATTCAAGAAGAATGTGCAGTTTGTGGCAGGGATTACCTTGACGTCAGGCAAGGGGAAGTCCTACCCGTGAATGCACTAGTCAGGATATGGGCTACAGCAAAGCACTCAAAACAGACATAAATAAGACGCAGCGGATGACACTTGAACTCCCAAAGCATCTGCCATCCTAAATTGCATTCCTCTTGTTTTCAAATGCTTCTAATAAATGTCTTTGTGCTGTCTTGGATGCCCTGCTGGTTCATAGCCCACTCCGTGCTTTGGGAGTCAGATTATCATGCGCTGTTTCAGACTTTTAACATCATCTCACCCCTGCTTTTGAATTACTCTTACATATTGGTGGATTAAAAACCCATAACGTGCATCATGCTTCTCAGCTGCTACAGATAAACGACCAAGTTAGAACCAATCAGCCCTAATCAGAAGAAAACAACAATGTCCCCTGTCAAAGATTTAAAGCAACAATTGGGCTCAGTAACCTGGGGAACAGCTGGTCACCTGAAACATTGTTAGCATGCACTTTTATTTTTTCCTGTGACGATTCATCAATAGCTATTTAATTATTCCACCCGTACCTTAACCCCAAAAAGTACACCAACAGCAAAAAGACTGTCACTGAAACAACATCCCATTTGTGGGGCAAACAACAGACCATCATCTGCATACTATGTTGAGGGGGTAAAGGGCACAGGGATGCCAATGATTAAATCATGATATTAAGCCCAATATATTGATGTGCTGACGTATCTGTATGTAATCATTCTTTCAGTTCATTTCAGTTTAAATGGACTTCACTTGGAAAGAATATTTGCACTACCAACGCATTTTACACAAACATCTGCCCGTAATAGAATCAGTAATAATGATGTGAAATAAAAAATTTCTAATATTTATATGGGAATTATCTCTCTCACTCTATCTGTTTATACCATTTTGCCTCTTTGTGGTCATAATTGTTTACTCGCAGTAAAACCTCTTAATATCTTTGGAAGTTTTAATCCATACTCCCAAAAGAAGTCCCATCTGTTTTAGGACATATTCATGTGAAACACTCAGGCCCCCCCATCTCGCATACAGACATACGTTTCCCCGGACAACCGACCACAGCTTAGGCAGGTCAGGCTGGCGACGGCCCAGGAATCCAAAACAACTGTCAGCCTACCCTAGAAGCGAGAGACAGGCCAGGAATCCGTGCACGGTGGCGTGTTGCTGCGTTGCAAGGCTGTCAGCCTTAATCCCTCAAACCGCAGCCAGCCGGGGGAAAACCGGGTGAGGAAAGCGAGGGTGGTGACAATCTGGTAAGACGCGCTCGCTGTATTTCATCACAGATTCCCTGCCAAACACAATCGCGCTTTCCATCTTTGGCAGCCGGGAGATCCTGAAGTCAGGGAGCACAGCCAGCTCAGCGAGGCCGAGCGCAAACTGATATACAAACAGAGTAGATGGAAATGTCGGCGATGCACTATGGACTACAGAAAAGAGAGGTGCCAGCCATTGTAACCCAAACAAAGAACTGCCAAATGACACCAACTGTGAGGAACAGGGCCTTCATGGAGTAACAGTAACAGACAGGACAAATACCAAAAGAGAGACACTTTTACGCACAGAACAATACAGACGCTCCCTGGAGTACGAAGGTCTATATTATGATATTTCCACTTTAAGATGGGTATTCCAGTTCCAATCTGTTTTTCACCTTCAGTACATTACTCAGTAAATTACAGGAGATATTCAACACTTTATTATAAAATAGGCTTTGTGTTAATGATTTTGCCCAACTGTAGGCTAATGTAAGAGTTCTCAGCATGTTTAAGGAAGGCTAGGCTAGGCTATGATGTTTGTTAGGTTAGGTGTGCTGTCTTACGATAGGTTTATCGGAATGTAACCCCAGCATAACCCGGGGAACGGCTGTACTGAAAGGTCAAGAGAAATAGAAAAAGATACATATTCTGTTTGGTGTGAGTGCAATTAACACTTTGTTTTTAATGAATAAAATTCATGAAATGCCATGTGAAAAATACACGTGCTAGTTAACATAACCTTAGAGGAAATTGCTCACATTTGTCCTTTTCCATGTATATTACAGGAAGTGACAACTGAATAACAGTGATAGCACAACGGGACAGAAAGTTTCACAGCATATTCATCATGTCGTATTAGTCAACAAAGATTTTAGACCGGATTGTCATTACAGATTCTGCTAAAGCCCCAGTCTGTTGGATAAAAATGTAAATGCTAATTAATAATGAGTATGTTGTAATTTAAAACATCTTAGGCTAAGTTTTCCATTTACATAATGATGGAAAAATGATCTCTTGAATGTTTTACTCATAATATCGGCTGTAAATGATGTTAAATAATACATTATATTTGTGACAGGGCTGCACTGCAGTGTGGCAGTCCAGTGGTCTGCACTGCAGCATCTGCTGTGGGTTCGAATCCCTTGTGCATAGAGTATGCTTCTGTGCAGGTCTCCACTGCATTCTCTAATTTCCTCCCACAGTCAAATGCCATGTAGTCATGCAAACCGACATCGCTTAATTGCCCTTAGTGCCGTGGTCACTTACCAATTGATCACAACAAGCGGACGGTCATCTTCAGCCCCACCCACCCCCTCCCGGATCGACAAAATCCCCCGAGGTGGACCCCCCACCCCACGACTCTCAACTTGGTAGTTCTCCAGATCATTTTCTTCGAAAAAGTAGCTCTCACTGTAAAAAAAACACTGAAGACCACTGCCTTTGTGTGTTTGTGTGTTCCAAAATCCAGTCCAGCAGTATGGAAGACACATGGATTACATGCATTTGTGTATCCCTTTCTAAGTCTGCACCGAACAGGTGACAAACTATTGACACATCCTCTAATGTTTTGGACAACTAAGTCAGTTACCAATTAAAAAGCAAGTTCATATCCTCAAGAGAGCTAGCATTTATGTACTAGAATTACCCACCACAGTTCTAAGTGCCACACCAGTTTCTATGTTTAGTGCTGTTATCCGGCTTTTTCCATCACAGCACCTAACTGGAAATCAAAACAACTGCCTGACTAGCTATATTATGCACAATTAGCACTTAAACAAAATATGTGTGCGTGCCGGTCTAGAAAAGCTTTAATAGTGTCATCTCTTTTTGCTCCATCCTGAGATATTTCCTGAATGCCCAGCACAAAAATTTATCCAGAAATACTTCTTTAGCTTAAGGTTTTGTCTTAATACAGTGGGATATTTTAATGAAGATTTTAATGAAGACATTTTAATGGAGTACCTTGCTCAATGATTCGACAGTGGAGATCTTTCTCCAAGTTAAACCTGTTCATCATTGTTACCATTGCCAGGTCAGTGCAGAAACAGCTACTTTACTATCATATGTGTGCAACAAATTGACTTCCTGAAAATTTCTTTATATTGCTGTTTGTTTGCAGGCCTCCCTAATTACAAAATATACTGATTTCTTTTTGGCTTACAATAGGCCAATGTCATATCTTTATACAATTCAACCTTATGCAAACTCTCCAAACACTGAAGAATATCACAATTTACATGTACTAATTCATTTAAATGCTAACTTCAAATGTATTAACTTTTACTGTGCTCACACTTAATAGTAAGTGTGTTCCATGCATTTTAGAATTTAAGCTACTCAAGCTATCTGAATTCTGACATCTGTATGATTAACATGGGTCGACATTGACTGGACTGCACATAATAATAGTCATTGTTTTAAAAGGAACCGTTTGTAGGTGGACGGTTCAGAATTTATGCAGATGTAAAAATGAATATCAAGTGCTTTCATCAACCTTCCAATCTGTGTGTGTTTGAGGTGTCCTTCCTTAAGGTTTTAAGTCACAGTAGAGAAGACTTCAGTCTACAGAGAGAATTGAAACTCAGTCAACAAAGGGAACAGAACCTCAGTCTAGGGTATAAAACCTCAGTCTACAGAAGGAAATAGAACCTCAGTCTACAGAAGGAACAGAACCTCAGTCTATAGAAGGAAGAGAACTTCAGTCCACAGAGGGATCAGAATCTTAGTCTACAGAGGAAATGGAATGTTAGTGTATGGAGATAATAACACCACACTCTATGGAGGACACCAACTCTCAGGCTACATCGGCAACACAGCGTAAGTATACAGAGCAAACAAAACCAAAACAACCAAAGATAACTTCCTTCTGACATAAGTTTGAACTGATAGCGAGCACAGTATAAGAGTACACTAATTTTAGTACTATATAATTAACTTAAATTAGATTACAGGGCATGCAATCTATATCACAGTACTTCACAGTAAAATAAAACTTATAATTTCATAGAGGAATACAACGAAATAATGAAATCTATTCTAAGTCCATTTCTTTAAGGCATGACATAATGCCAATATTTGAAACCCTATTAACCCATTTATTAATCCATAATACACAAACTTTTGCATTTGAATCCTATTAGTCATATTCAGACAATTCTAGTTTTATCTTTCTTTGATTCACAAACCAAATCTAAGCAGACTATTTTGGCTAAATACAGTAGTAACTACCATGACTTGCTTCATCCATGTTATCGATTAATTGTAAAATGCTTTCCAAACAGTCCTGATGATCAACTTATTAATAGAGTCCTGATGGCAAAAATGTACTGCGATCTTGTGAACTCTGTGGCATCTTAACCAGCATTTCCATGGTATGTATAGAAACATATTTTTAATGTTTGTAATGACAGGTGGGGGGTTTAAGTGTCCACCAAATGTGCTTCACGCTGAGAAAACTACTGAGGCATTCACTCATTAGGAAATTTTTTAAAGTAGCAACTCTCTTCTCATATGCAGCTTCTAATTTCATTTCCTTGTGCCAATAGTATGTAAATAGCATATTATCCACCCATCTTCCGTCCTGAACAGTGTCATGGGAGGCTTGAAGCTTAATATAGGGCAAACCCTAGATAGGACGCCACTCTGTCACAGAGTACATGCAAACTCAGTTTAAAGATGGCAAAGAACTTAATGGCACGTGCTAACGTGCTAACATGCTAACTCCACACACACAGAAGAGACTGGATTTGAAACTCCAGAAGTGTGAAGAAATGGTATTAGTCTCCAAGCCACTCTATAGCCCTGAACAGTGTATAAACTGTACATTCGACCCAAACAAGGTAGAAGCTACAGCGCCTACCACACGATCAGTATATGTTCATGTAGTAAGCACTTCAGTCTTCAGCTCAAGATCCCTGGCAAGTCTAAGATATTTCTACTGCCTGCCAACTTACAGTTCATGGTAATATCTTCTCATTGTTATCTCTTATGGCTTAGGGACAAAGTTGGTTCAAGACCAAAGGGAACACTATGTTTTCAAGCCAAGTAGCCTTCAAGTGGCAGAAGATCTTTTTCAAGGATGACAAGTGGAATTTCAACAGGTGACAAGCCGCTTGGTTTAGTGCTCATCACTCAAACACCTCATATATTTGTCTGTATACATATAGGTTACAAAAGTTAACAAGTTACATTACCAGTCAAAAGGGTTTGCACACCACAGGTTATTACCACTTTTCCATGTATTTCATAAACTGCAGATTTTTAAATTCTTGTTAAGCATTGGAAAGTTGAATAAACACCTATAATTGAAAATATAAGTCAAATGAAACAAGTTTCCTTTATAACATGGAGAGAGTATGTAACAGTGCATGTCTGACTATTAACTGGTTGTGTGGTGATGGCATAGTCAAATTCCAGGCTGTCCTTTAACTTTAAATGCACCAATTAACCGATTCATCCCATGAATCTAGAGTCCCTTGTAGAAAGAACGCTTTGAATTTGCTCTGCTGTTATACCTGCTACAGGAGGTTGCTCTGATGAGTAAAAGGTATTGTATTTACTGCTAATAAAGGTACTCAAATGATGAACATACTGTTAATGTATTTGTTAGCAAAGAATATAGATTTATATTTTTAAGAAATGTTAAGTAAGTAACATGCAAATATCTAAAATCTCAGTGTGTGCAAAAACTTTTGACGGATAGTTTATGTGTGATGCACACATTCACAAGATTTTTTCTATTGAAAAAGACAAGGGAGACATTCATTCATTTTACTGAATGTTGTATATGATATTTTATTACAGTATTATTCAAGAAAGAGTTTTCATCTTGAGCACACTTTATCCACATGAGTTTTTGGGCAGCTCTGGTTGAAGTGAAGGTGTTTACACCTGTCAACTGCATGGGGACTTTACAAGTAATTTTATGAAGAACTGCGTGAGAATTGGAAACACTTCCTAAAACAGGCAAAGGAAAGTGGAATTTTTGGATTAATATTCTGAGGCCATTGCTTACTTGCTAAGGAATGACAGCATTCACTGCCTCAAATATTGCTGTGCATACTACAAAGTGCAGAGAATACTTTATAGAACTATAACAGAAATGTATTGGACAATTCTACAGTTTCTGTTTAGCTTGGTGTATCTCTACACATCAAATGAACTTCCAGCTATTCTTCTGTGAATGTGTTGTGACAAAACAGAAGCTTCTATTGAACAGAGTATTAATAGGCATGTTAGAAATGAATACCTTTTTGTCTTGTAAAACATTACATGCATGAATCTCGGGGAACTACTTGGACAATAAAAACATTAGCATTCATTCTAAGCTAGGACAAGGTAAATTGTTTAGGTCTGCCTTCGTCAAAAGATTTTGAACTATAATTCAGATGTATTTCCTACAGTTACTTAACTGCAGTAATGTGAAATGAGGTGCGTTTAATTTAATCTTAATTTCCCAGGAATACTGGTATTAATGTCTAATCTCATGGCAGCTGAGGATAGTCTTAGCACCATTATAGACTTATGCAAAGTATATAATAACACTCATGCATAACATGTGGCATCTTCTTAGTAATATAATCATACTGTTTGTGTCCATGTCTGTAATTGACTATATTACAAAACAATGCTTTAACTGCCATATTATGATACACGTAAATACCTAAATATTCACTTAAAAAGATCATTTTCGATTACTGAAAGACATTTTTTTATTCATTACTAAACTGCTTGAAAATACAAGCATTGTTAATTAGACTTGGGTAAAAGATGTGTTGTACCAACAACTGACTCTAAGACTTAGTATCAATGAAACAGGCACCTACCACTACAGTAGCATGTTTGTAACAGTATCGTCTCAAGCATAACCATCATGCTAAGAGACAGCATTTAGGCTTCCCTCCATAATACAGTGACTTATGTTTTAATGGCTTTGAGAAATACAGCAGACAGTACAAAGTATTCCAAATATTTCATAAAGGCAGCAAAGGTGAGAGTTGGCTGCTCTCTCTCTCTCTCTCTCTCTTTCTCGCTCATTATTATTATATATTCGCCCTGACTTCTGTAACCTTTGGAATTTGCACATACATACATGCATGAACTTGTTCGGTTCGCAGAAAACCTTCCTTCGGGAAGAGACCTGCAACCTTTCCATAAAGGATTATAAATCCTTCTGTGACATTTGATACCCTTATACCAGAAAAAACATTCTGTCTAAACCTAATACAAACACAAAGGGGCACAAAAGAGAACTAAATGCTCCCAAAATAAGGTTAATTAACTACTCTTGTTCTATTAGTATCTGTTATTATAATCCAAACTAACAACGAGGTAAACGGTTTGGTCTCAGATTATACTGCTACTTTTTAAATGGGAAGATTATCCGTTCAAATCAATGTTGTTTAATTATTAACGTTCGTGTGTCAGGCGTTCTTTCATCGTTTTTATTGGTTTATTTGTGCTTAACATCACATCATCTGCCCAGATCACCCTGGAAATATCTTTATTACCGTTCAGGTCGCCTATCAAAGTGCAGGTTATTCAAGTTCCTATAATAAATCACTGAAACTGGACTTTCGCGTGAGTTTAGTCTTTCGTCTTTAACATCAGAAGCACGGACCGTTCGCAATGACTGCGCCAGAAAGGGTGGAGAGAAACATGGTAAAAACAGGATATGAACAGTGATATTCTTCCAGAAACCACCAAACGGATTCCTATTCCCGCGGTTAAAGAAAGAAAAATCACCTAGCACAAAAGCTAATGGTGCCGCTTACTTTAGCACAAGGTTTAGGGTAGGCTACTCCTAGGGTTAGTTCGGAATGATCATAAACACAGGCACCTTATATCAAGGTAACAGTCACCTTCAACAACAGATGACATGTCGACTGAACGACAAACCACATGTTTCAGTAAATTAACTAGCGCGTGACATGTCACAAATATTGACTAAAAAAAAAGCATTTTCTATCGTCAACCAAATAATATGTTTTAGAATATTAAGTTTTGAAATGTCTGAATCTGAATCTGATGCAAGAATTAAATTGCATATAGTATTTTGTATGTAAAACCCTTTAAATGATTATAAAGTACATTGGTGTGACTCACCTGAGTTGCTTTATTTGTCTTACAGAGACTTTTCTACAAAAATGTAGTATAAAACTACGACGAAAGGGGAATATAATGAATCCATTCTTGCCCATGTGTCATCCCAATGCCGATAATGTGGAAATCTGTAATGGTGTTTCCAATAAGTAGAAATGTAACATTTTAATCCTTCTTGAATCCCAAGTAAGATCTACTGACAACTTATTTTATTTAGTTTGCGAGTCGAATTCGGTCCATAATCTAAAGAAGAGCGACGTGAACTGGAAGCGATGGCTTCACAACTCACCGGGACATCGCAGATCCAAAACTAAATCCTACCAAAGTACTTTAGCAGTAGCGTAAAACAGCCTGATCCTTGCGCTGTTTGGCTGAGCAGCGCTGATTTTCAGATATGCAAAAGACACGCACACACAGACACACACGCACACACACACACTCACTCGCCAGGGAGATGCGAAATTGAGAGCCTGCGCTTCGCTTTCTGACCCCCGGTCGCACTTTAAATTTACTCCGCGGGATTCCAGTCCGACTGGAGAAGCACTGGCAGAGGTGTGGGGACACCAATATCCTATTCCTGTCTATAAAGCAGTATAAACAGACAACAGGTCCGCACTTTAAATTGCCTACTTATAAATGGAAACTGTGTCTGCTTTTCTGAGCGCTGCGCGAAGCTCAGAAAATTGTTGAAAATGTAAGTAAAGCCTGAAGCTCGCACGCAGTCTGACGTAATAATTATGCTTATGCTTATGCTTAGGAAAACGCTGTAAAAACATGTCAGAAGTCTAAGCAAGAGATTGTGACGTGTTTTTCTTCACAAACACACACACACACAGACACACACGCTGTGTGTATGTGTGTGTGTGTGTGT
>JAAGVU020000002.1:800737-820922 GCA_011763525.2 Mormyrus iriodes
TCAAGGGCCCTTAAAAAAGTCAAAATGAAAAAAAATTTCCCACCCCCCACACCCCGTGGGCTCTAAAAACCCTTTGTCCCCTTTACCAAGCCCCCCCCCCCCCCCCCCACACACACACACACACACACACACACATACATAATTCCTTTTACCTTATTTTGTACTAACAAGCACCAGCTGATAAAGCTTTAGTATATCACCCATCCCCCATCTTCCCCAAACCCAGAAAAGTTAGCATTTTTAACCCATAATATTACATTTGCAAAATAAAGTACAAATTTGAATTAAATATATTGCAATCTAGTTTTAGTCAAGTAACAAAATAGGTCTGAAGCATCTCACTATAGTTCTGTAACTTTAGCCTGAGCCCTGGCGTCATGTGGCTTTGGAACAAATTCAGGACGACGAGGATATTTATTTATAAACTCTCCAATTTAGATGGACAATTTACCAGAATACAAGCGACACAATTTGACTGCCTCAGACGAAATTAACATGGATAAAGGTTACAAATGCAAAATAAATGGGAAAAAGGAACATGTTTGTGAATGATTTCTCTGATTGGTCTATAATTGCCTGGTTCTCCCACTGTTCTGCCTACGAACTATTTTTTAAATTTTGTGCATGATTGCCTGACAGCAAATTAGCATCAAACCAATTGCTTTTCACAGCTGTATAACCTCACAGTACCTCTTGTGACTATGAGAAAAGTCTGATAAACACAGCAGTATTGTATTTTGTTAAGGGGAAGAGTGACCTACTGTGACTGGTGACAGGTATATACTCCCCTCTAAACAGCAGATATTTGTGCTATTTAGCCAATAAAGTATTTTCAAAGGAACATGAAAAGAATTGTTAGTTCTATAATAACATTGCCCTAATATATAGTATGTATGAGAAATTGTTCTTCCTGTGAAATTACAATATTTCTCTAGGTGCAGTTAAACTCTGGTTCAAAGATATGTTGGTGTTGCAATGGACAAGCTCTTTAGCAGGGCAAGTCTTTAAAATTTAAGTCAAGTAGATAAAAATACTTAAATATTTATGTAGACCGATTATTGAGCATTCAGCTTTCATCTGTACCATATAATGTAAATTTTTTTTTTGTGTTTATTTAGTTGATGCCATCTGAGAATTTACCATAGATTTTGTGCTGAAATTCAGCTACTCTTAGACATACTCTATTAAATAATACTGCAGTTGCATGCCACGCAAGACTATGTGCTCTTCAATAGGCCTACTATATATTTTTAAAAACTGTGATTCCGGCACAGAAGAATTAACTAAATTTCATGACAGTGAGTGCATAACGGTAAACTTATCAAGCAGCTTTGCTGCCACACAATCCAATTAAATCAATCATAATGTGATTAGACAAGCCTGGATGGCCTCCAGTCTGGTTGCAGTTGAGTAATTTAAGAGGTAACGACATTTTGAGAGTGAGCTACTTAGTTTGGCACATAAAACAAATGAGAGCATATAAATGTTGATAAATCACACATAAATCTGTTCTCCAATGTCACATAAAAAGAGTGAAACTGGTGTAGATAATTGTGTCTATAGGGACAACAGAATCTCTCACGTATCCATCATAACTTCAGCATACTTTTAATTAATTTCCCACATATATCTATAAAAATAGTTTTCAATGATTTCAAATCATTAAATCTCAGAAACCTTTCTTCTTTGCACAGAAACTAAAAATGTCAGCTGAATCATAATAAAACTATTGACTGACCACTGAAAATCTGGACGACTAACCAGGCACCAGGGCTTAGACTGGGCTTAAAAACACAGCAACTTTTATTAAGCACTAACCATAGCTATAGAGCTAATATTGAAACTGAAATGTCATATTGTTCTAACAATTTCTTTAACGCACCCTCGTGTAAATCCTGTATTCTTGTTTGATGACAAAATGAGCCAGGTTTGGAATAAACACCTACAGCAACTATAGTCAAAGACAAGAACCTTTAGGCCCCAAAGTAGCTAAGAAGTGTTGCAACTGACTGCTCTCTGTTATTCTTGCAAGCATAGCAGCTGCAGACACAATTAAAGTGGCGACTCAATTGTAGCAAAATGACACAGCAACAATCACGGCCCTGTGACACAATAACACTACAGCGTGAGTCACGTCCCTTTTGGTCAATGCACCGTACTGTGCTTTTATTATTCTCATTTTTATATGGGGAGTGGGAAGAAAAAAATCCATCTTCCATAACTGCTCATCCTGTTCAGGGTCACAGTAAGCTTGGAGCCTGTCCCAGGCAGCTCAGGGTGAGGCAGAGGGACACCCTGGACAGGACGCCAGTCCATCACAGGGAACAGAATTACACATTCAAACTCATAATCTATGAGCTATTTATTTACCTCATGTTTTTTAATTATTCACTGGGAAAAGTGCAGGCATATCAAACACATTAGGGGCATGTTTCACAGAGCAGGATGTCTTGCTTAGCGGGATAACTTGTCGGATTTAAGGTAATCCAGTTTAAATGGACTTTATCTTTGGTCACGTGCATTCAGCCCAGGCTACTTTAAATCCGACAAATTATCTGGCTAAGCAAGAAATGTTGGTTTGCGAAACAGGCCTCAGAATACAAACACAATATACAAACTTCAGCTTTACAGTGGGAATATATACAGAGTATATGTTTCTCTGATAAGTATGTCACTTATTTATGCAAAGACAGTAACACATGCCTATCAGCAATCTAAATATACTCTCCCTGTCCCAGCTCTCCAAGAATGGAAGTTAAGGGGGATCCATTTGTGACCTAAAATTAGCCTCTTGATGACCAAACCATGCTGTCTGGCTGTGCAATTTCAAGCCAGTTCTAAACTTTGTCTGGGCATACATGTTTATGTCCTACTGGAGAAAGAAAAGTCTTTTAAAGTCTTTTTTATGCTATGGTGAAAAATTAAGTAGACATCAACTTCAGTGTTACGTTGGATCTTTCTGGAATGTTCAGTGAGACGTTTCTGTGAAGGCAAGTACTTTCAATTTGCATGTCTCATTGTTTTGTTTCTTGGGGAATAATTCATTCGCAATAAGGCAAAAGATAACAAGACGTATTGCCTGAACAAACTTTTCACAGTATCTTTGTTTATGCTTGACATCGTTTCCACCTGTAATTCCAGATGGAGCCTTGAAAAATTTTTCTGAATAATGGTGCTTCAGAAAGCAATAAACATGAGTTTGATGGACATTTCCAAGATGTTCTCTATGCTCCAGCCGAAAGAGGAAGAGGAGACAGATAATGGAGAATGTCGCGAGCTGAATCAAGCTGTGTCCAACGACGATGAGAAACTCCTGTCTGAGTTGCTGGCCCAGGAGAGGTACAGAAAATTCATCAACAGCCGCAGCGGTTGGGGAATCCCGGGGACACCCCTGAAGACCGCTGCATCCCGGGGCCATATAAGATGCCTGGAGGTTCTTCTCTCACACGGGGCCGAGGTGGACAGTCTTGATGTGAAGGCCCAGACCCCCCTCTTCACAGCTGTCAGTGGGAAACATATAGACTGTGTCAGTGCTCTCCTGAAGGCCGGGGCGGACCCCAATGGCAGTGTATACAACAATTGTTCTCCGGTCCTTATGGCCGCCCGTGAAGGAGATGTGGACATTTTGAGAGAGCTTCTGCAATACGGAGCAGAGGTTAATGTCAGGCCCAAAGTACCAGAATGGGCATCCAATGCCTCCGCCTGCAGCGGCCCCCTCTACCTTTCAGCTGTATATGGACACCTTAACTGTTTCAAGCTGCTTCTTCTGTATGGTGGGGATCCAAATTACAACTGCAGGGAGGAGAAAATGCTCGCAAGGATAAAACAACCCAAGACAGTTCTGGAGATGTGTCTTAGATACGGCTGTGGAATAGAGTACATTCAGCTCTTGATAGACTTTGGTGCCAACGTCTACCTGCCCACTCTCATAATCGAGAAGACTACAAAGCAGAATGAAGCTGTTGTTCTGCTCCTCAAAGAACGAGGTAAGAACATCTTATTTAGCTTAAAATTACATTTTATTCCATCCAGGATTGAACTTCTGTTGCAATCCATGCAACGAATGTTCATTTTGTCAGTGCTTCTGATTATAGGTAAACTTCATTGTTGTAACAGCCAAGCCAATACTATAATAACAAATAATACTATAAGAACAACTAAAATAAATACAAAATACAATTGTGGTGGCTATAGCAATACAAACTAAGGCTATACATATTTATAGCTTAAAAACAAACAGAATTACCAAAGTATCTTGACTCAGGCTCCTCTTTTCTGTTTGTTCACAGTCTGCCCCAAAACGCTGATGTCTCAGACACGCCTAGCTATTCGTAGCTATCTCCCCATGGCCGACAAAATGCGTTCCATTGATTGTCTGGATCTGGCCCCAGTGCTGAGGAACTATCTGAAACACACCATGTGAGGTTAATCCAAAGTCACTGAATTGAAGAATGTCTCCAGTATTTTTACTAGCCTTCATTGTGGGTATATTAGAAATGCATTTCTGACATGTCTTTTTCTAAAAAAAAGTAATATACAGGAAAAAAGTGTTTACATTGTTTGAATAAGTTATATTTTTGTGGTTTTAAATGACGCATAACAAATATTACTATGCAGTTTGGGGCTAACAGCAAAGACTTGGCTCCTGCTTATTGGGCATTCCTCTATAAATCTACTTTCATGTGCCAAGCACAGCTGTTCTAACACACAGTTTGAAGCCTCTGTACGTTAAACTGCACTATTTTACTTTATGTCAGATAAATCCGTATCTATAGACTGTGATATTGTGCGGGAGTGTGTGCCCTACAATGGACTGCAATCCCTTCCAGGGTGTCCCCTGCCTCATGTCCTGTGCTTTCAAGGAGAGGATACAGGCTTCCTGTAACCCTGTGGTGGAGATGTTTTAGTTATTCAAGATTCAGCTCAAAATTATAAAATAGTGTTTAACATAAAGTATACCTCCAGTCCGACATTAATTGGATAGTGTATTGTTTGAAGGTTTTTTTTTTCTGCATTACCCAGTTGTATATATCTGCATTTTCTCCAGACACCCGCGTTTGAGCCAGCTAATGCAGATGAAATGGTAATTGTTTGTTTCCTGTTTGCCAGACATTTTTTAAAATTATTCTAGACTTCCGTATAGATTATTTGTAAAGCTGCATTAGAATTAATACTGATTTCATAAAATATCTTCAAATAAATACTAAATACCCCCTGATTATCTAGTAATCTTTCTATTTCTTTGTCTCTGTTTTCATTTACATGCAAAATGGTTGTCAGATATTGTATTTAGACGTTTACCCTAGAAACTGAAACTCGTACTCTTTTTTTGGAACTGACCTGTCAGCAGTCAGCATTACAATCCCATTAATCCGTGTCCCTATTTATCTGGGTGCGGGAAATTCTTTACATTCTTTACTAAATCGGGAACTATTTCAGAATCCCTTTCCCGTAAATCTAAAAACGGGAATATCCTAATGACTGACCTTTTTTTTTACTATATGTTTCTACTTCTAGAAAGTCTGGTAAGACGCAGATATGTTTTTTTTCTGAAACTAAAGGTTTTAAAAGGCCCTCTCCTTCATGTTCCTTGGGAGCTGTGAACTGAGCCCTCTGCGTCTACCAACATTCACCAGATAGTGCTCTGTTTTGAATTCACCTCCACTGCAAGGATGGCTGGAAACTATCTAAAACATCGATCGTGATGGGAAGAAAAGAAAACATCCCGCCAAAGCAATACAGTTGATATGCGGCGCCCTGTTCATTCTGGCAGGAACCCAGTTTGTGTGAACGGGGTGCAACACGGAATTATTTTGATGGTGCACAACTGCGCGTGGCTGTTTGGTCCTTCGTTATAAAGCAACCGGCGTTACTATTTCAAGATCGATTAAGTTATGTAGAACAGCGAAAACAGATCGTAGATTGATTTAAGTAATTTTATTATTTCAACAAGATGGAGGATATTAGACATGTGTAGAGGTAGTTGCAATATTATCTGATTGCAGTGAATCTATAATAACGACATATCCAATTGTGTAATCCGCCTTAGGTTACATATTATGTAAAGGCACGTGGGGCATAAGTGGCAGCAGGTAAAAAATTCTATTTATCTTTAAGTTGGTACCATTAATCTATATTTTAATGCAAGTAGCCTTTTTGTATCATTGTATTTTTAGTGGCCAATTGCGGGAATGTACCGTATCATCTTGTATAAGCGATTACCTATGCCTATATTCCAGGTAATACAGGCTT
This sequence comes from Mormyrus iriodes, assembly GCA_011763525.2. Lineage (NCBI taxonomy): Eukaryota > Metazoa > Chordata > Actinopteri > Osteoglossiformes > Mormyridae > Mormyrus > Mormyrus iriodes. The sequence goes on from JAAGVU020000002.1 coordinate 806,990, forward strand.
TAGGCTTTCTACCTTGCATAAAACTATTTTCGGTTTGGCAAGCTTAGATTTTTTTTGATGAAATTTCAATTTCGGGATGGTTTATTTTTCCTTGTATGTTTTTTCCCCTCCACATATTGAAGGAAGTCTTTGAAAACAGGTAAGGGCTTTCATAATGAGCAGTTCGATGAACTTGGGAAGCAGTGGGTCATCGGCATATGCCGGGAGAGACGCCTCTGAATCGTGGTCGGGGAGCCCCGGCGGTTCCGCGCCTAATCCGGGTCGCATCCCTGGTCTCGGCTGTCCAGAACCCCGGCAGACCGCGGAGTACCCGGGCAGTGATTCATACCCGTCCGTCCAAAGTGAAGTGGCGCTCCGTCCCTTAACAGGTATCAAGCTGCCTCCTACGGAAAAATGACTAATTTTTCTTAAGCCTTTTAAAGTGTCGCTCCTCACCATATCAGCATGTTCGCTGTGATGATACTTGAAATGTGACGAACCGGCAGCGTGACGTTCATCCGACTCTTCTGGGTTTTTCTTTTAGACTGAACAATTTGTTCCTGACCTTTTAACAGACATCATGGTTCCCATTACACCTATATTTTGTCCTACGCTGTAACGCCTGAATCCCCTTTCCTTTGGGCAGTCACGTGCAAATTCTGCAACGTATATTGTGCGTACATTTCATTTAAACAATTAAGAAGATCATTTATTTTGTAAATAGTGGTTTTAGGGTGGCCCTAAGGATGGTGTAGCTCTTAGTCTAATTTAATAGGATCATATTTCTCCGTAATTAAAGAGTTGAATTAAAGTTAGTTTACTTCACGTTAAAGCAGTAAATTGCCAAGTCATGAAAACTGTTGTGAAGTCAGGAAACAAGCGATTTAGTGGAATTTGAAGTCCGTTAATAAGTACCAGTTTAACAGGGCCATAAAGAATTAGGCCATATACTACCACTGTAAAATAGCTTAAAACAATATAACAAATATACTATGTGATATAAGCTCATGTAGTTTTAGCGTGTTGCAGCATGTTTGCATATGTTAAAATCGAGTCTTTCCAGTCATTTAATTTGTCAGGCATTCAGTTTGAAATATTGGTGCTTAAAAACTGGTACTGACTGCAGAGATTTTATTCTTTCTTATATGTAGTGTTGAGTGTGGCGTTATTTAAATGCACTTGCAGCTCATTGCTTGGGAATTCTTATTACTGATTGCAGCAAATCAGCTTGTTTTCCGATGCATATTAGAGAAAAACCTCTGTTTGCAGATAGCAGGTGCTTTTCTGATCATTTCAGTTACTGTAAAAGCACTCCATGGAGTATCCAGACGGCCTCTTCACACATCTCCCAGTAGAATATAATGTTGCCAACACCAGGATTTCTTTTGACTAATGAAGAAATTGACTGATTCTTAACAATACGGCTTGTTAGGTGTTTCAGATAACAGTAGCCGTATTACCTGAATTCTTCTTGGAATTTTTATTTTAGATAATCCATTTCAGAATGAAATATTTCTAAATATAATCCTTGAAGGCTTCAGACGAGCTTAGCTGGGAGTGCGATATGAAGACACTGAGGGCTGTTCATTATACACCTTTGTGGCAGACAGGTGGAGTTTGCCTCCTAAAGAGGGCAGCGCTTTGAAAGCATACTGCCAGGCGAAGATCAGGCGGGTTAAAGCGTCGCCAAACCAAAGTCCACCTGCAGGTCACCTGCAAAGGGCCCCAGAGTCTTCAGTGGCACCAGAGGCCCACCTGGTCCCTCTGCACTTTATAGCCACGCTCAAACTCAAGAGTTTTACAGCCCAGCTGAAACAGGTATGTGTCTCTGGAATCTCGTTCCCATGGTGATGTCTCCTCAAAATTTCTGGGCTTACATTTCTGAGGATTTTCCTCAGTGGGTTCAAAAGAAGTAGGCAACAAAAAAATGGAAATTGTATTTTTGTGCATATATATGAATCTTGCTATAATTGTTTGTGCTACCAACAGCATCTTTGATCATTCTTATTCCGTCTTAATCTGGATTCTGTAGTTTTCAGTGTTAAGAGTGCAAACATCCACTGTTACACAGGCAACAAGATGATAATTACTGAGTGAACAATGTCTTTACCTGCCATTTAATATATACATTAACATAGATTTAATTGCCTATCTAACAATGTTTGTGCTTATTAGTGATGTTTTTGAGAGCTAATCTTTAAGCGTTTGATAAAGATGTGTTTTATTGTCTTATATGTGTTACATATAATATCAATATAAAAACATAATGTATAATATATGTTATATTTAATAATGCTTTGTAGGTCTTGAAATAAATTTCTGTCATACAGAGTGGATATTTGAAGTCTTTTTTAAGTCTTCATTTAAACAAATTTAATTAACAACATTTTTACTTATTCTCTAACAGATTGATAAAATTTGGCTCCATAGCAGTAATCTAAACTGCATTACACCCTCTTCTTGTTCAGCGGCTGCCTCGCTTAGCGACCATTTGCAAATATGACAGTAAGAAAAAAATTCAGTGTGATAGTAATGGCAGTGTAGCTGTACTAGAAATTCATCTGAATGAGACGGCAGCAACCAGCAATCTTCACGGCGTGAAGCACTGTCCCGGTCATGCCTAGGTGACTGTGATTTTTCATTTAGGAACCATTTTGCCTAATGACCTGGTTACTGGAACAGAACTGGGTTGCTAAGCAAGGATAGGGTGTAGCAACCTGGTAACCTGAATAAATAACATATTTGTGTAAGTACAGTCCTACCATACTATGGTAACACTGAGATTCTGACTGAAGTTGTTGTTGGCTTTTGTTTTTTTTTTTGATTTGCTGCCTCTGGCACTGTATGGTCGTTTTGCTGGGCCAGAAGTTATCTCAGGCGGATATGCACACGCCCGCACACTGCGGAGGCTGTCAGGACCAACAAGCTAAGCTGGCAATTCACGCCTTTATCAGGACAAAGACGACCCAGCTGGAGTCACAGCTGATGAAGGAGAAATTGGACTTACACATCTATAATAATGTAAGAGTTTTCGTCTGTGGCTGTTTTACCTCTTGGGTATAGCTCAGTAGGCCTCAGTGAGGTGAGGGAGTGTTAACCCTGATTTCAATACACTTATTGTTTGTGGGGGGGGCGGGGGTGTTATTTTCACATGCTGGACTGGGAGAGTCTTCATTTTGGTTACATGTGATTTGCATTGTGCAGTTTATTCACCAGCTCTGTCAAGAGGTAAAGGCAGCGCCCCATGCTGGGAGTTGAGTATGAAATAGATGATTTGCATATTTATTAATATTGTGATATTATCTTTTGGATTATTAATTAAAAAAATACGGCAAACAGAAAAACAGGTATCAGGACATTCCAGAAAGTGAGTGCTTAGCATCACATTTGCCCGCTGAGTGTAAAACTTAATTGGCTATAGAGGCATTTTAAATCGGGTGGTGAGTGGCCCAGCGGGCTAAATCTCTGCCTGTGATCGGAAGGTCGCCGGTTCGAGCCTAGGCAGAGTGGTCATATGTCTGTGGGCCCTTGAGCGAGCCCCTTAACCCCCACTTTAAACTATGAAACTATGTAGAGCAAGATGGGGTTGGCGAGGAGAAGAATTCCAGTGTACCTGTACTTGTGTAAATGGAAAATAAAGGGTTATTATAAATTATTTGATTTGTAGGTTCTGTTTACATTATTTTTTTAAATGATTATTGATGGTCAAGGTTAACAAGTTAAAATGGCTTATAGCTGATTAATTGTTTTGTATTGGCATGTATAAAAGAGTACAGTCTGAGTGGTTTTCACTTGTATGGCAAGTATTTATGCATCATTAGGGTTTAATACCTGTGGTTATAATTGATTGAAACAGATTTCCTGGAAACCCTCTACATAATGATTTTATACCTTTGTTGGTTTCTTCCAGAGCTGCATCTCACTGGTAGGAGAGCTGTTAAGAAGCCTTCCAAAGTCTTCTGATGACCCAGCCAAAATCTGGCGAACTTTAGTAGCAAAAGAACAGTGGAATCCCAGATGACCAGGAAACTTTCCCTCACAGCTGTGTCAGATGTTCAGTCATTGTAAAGCATTTGTTTCTTTTTTAAAAGTTGCTTAGTGCCCAAAATGTGAAATTGAGGTCACACTATGAGCTAAATTTGATTTGTACATCCAAAATAAATAGTTCTTAACAAGTACAATTGATCTATCATGGCCTTTCTCTTTATTGTGTTAATGTTATAGTCATATTTAATGTTAGTTTTTTTATATATATACACGCACACACACATACACTTTTTACCAGTAAAGGCTGTTCAAAAAATTACTGTGGAGATTTATATTGGCACTTTTCCACTGCCGCTAAGAACCGAGCCGCACAGCGGGTTTCCATTGCAGTTTGTTACCACGACCAGCAGGGCCGAAAACATGAGCAAACCGAGCTGGTTGCGTCACCACCATCTGATTGGTTAAAATGCACGGAGACATTGGTGTTCTGTGCATGAATTATCTGAAGGGAAAAGGGTATGTTATGTATATAGTTACATATATATATTATTATTAGTGTTATCACACATCACGATTTATTGATGCATTCCCAATAACTCAGAACTTGAAAATTTCCAGACTGTTACTTAAAAAAAAGTACTATAGAACAGTTAAACGGAATGGATTTTTAATACGAATTTACGCGAGTGAACACTGCAATTCTCACAAATGTGCTAGAAAATTAGGAAATTAGCACATACATCATGACACCATGTGAACAGTAAATAAGCATCTCCTTGCCTGTACGTGACTGTCGCTCTCCAAACCCGGCAAGCCCTTTACCGAGCCGAACCTTCTACAATGGAAAACCGAAACGAGCTGGAACCGTGCTGTAGTTACGCTCTCTCTCCGCGGTTCGGTTCAGGTACGGGTCGATTCCTGTACGCCGGTGGAAAACCACCATATGACTTCATACAACAAAGTAACACAGTGGAGTACACAGTATATCAAGGTAAATTTTAAACATTAAGTTTAATATTATGGCGTAACTTTACATTTACTTAATACACCAGTATTTACTTCTTGAATCTTTTAATGTGCCTTAATTATAACTGAAGCTCTGAAAATGAACATTACTTGAAATTCACATATTGTACACATTAGTGAAGTATCTACAATTATATGTGTGTGTGTGTGTGTGTGTGTGTGTGTGTGTGTATCACATAACTGCACACTACCAGGTACTAAACACTTTCTAATCACTTTTAATTATCACTGACCTCAATCACAATGTGAATACTTTTACATATTCTTATACTAAATAAATAAACAAAGATTCATGGTTACATTGTCAACATGATGTACGTTTGAAACAAACAAGTGCCAACTTTTGCTTTATTGATCTATATACAGGGCTAAAGTATGGCTAAACCTAATTTCAAACCTTTAGCATTTGTTATCTCTGTCCACACAGCCCCATGGATTCATGTATATAGTTTTGCTAGACATAAATCCTGCCAAGTTTGACAGAGAGATTTTTACAGTAAAACAAGAAACTTTTGGAGTATTTCCATAGAAGAACTGTCATTGAAATGAACAAAGGCCAATATTGAGGATCCATGTTTTAGTTGCTAGGAGACCTGATGTGTACTGTGTGTCATTTAAAAATACTTTATAAAGTATCCCCGAGAGCTCTGGCTCCTTCTTTTATCTACATCCGTACATACACTCGATTCTGTAGATGTCTGTCCTTCAATGTGGCTGCTATGTACCGTGATCATATCTGTCTTGTATACGAGTGATACCGTATGGTCCCCTGCAGTAATGTCATGAGTCTTAGCTATAACTGTAACTGGTTCTGGAAATGGAAATGGAAATAATGCTGTTTTATAGCACAACTGAGGCAAATTTACAGTTGATAGGAGAAATTAACTGGTCAAAGGGAAAAGTCAAAGTGGAAGTCTTATCAACGCAGTAACCATTTAGTAGTGGGAGAACATCCATAGATACTTAGGGTGCAGGGTCTTGTGAATTAGTGCAAGTTTAATTACCGTGTCGCGTTGGTGAGCATTATTGCTTAGATTCATATCAGCATGTGTGACTAGGAGTGCCTCTCCAATATGTATCCTAATGAAATGACGACTTTAAAAGAGTTGTATTGGTTCCAGCATTAAGAATACTGTTAATGAGTCATTTGACATTTGCAGTATGAAGTCTGTGGTAACTCACTGAAATACCATGAATCATAACTATTTAATCCTACAATTTTTTTTATTACTTGATGACGACAAGTCAGAATGTGCTGTTGCCCACATAGTATATAGTGTGTAGTTTGCCAATAAGAGCTATACAATATATTAACTAGGACTGATGCCATACTTGCATTTAAGTTGAAACAACTTTTTTATTTGGTTAAGATGATGGTTTCCTACACCAGTTTTGTTCACCTGGAAAACCCCACCGGACTTGTTTCTGCTTGATCACTCTTGCGCTCGGTACTAATAATTTTTTTTTAAAATTCAAGCATATTTTTATCACATTTTATTTCTCACTTACTTTTTTAGCAAGCTTAATGGAACAGGTAAATTACCGGTGACGTTAATTTGAATACTCAATCTTGTACTTGCTGATTGTATTGTTTTTGGAAGGAAGATCCTCTGTTATTCAATGGAAACTCTCTCAATATGGAATGGCTGTTACATGCAGACGTTGCACAACATCCATCCTTAATATAACAAGACCACTGCATGGCTCACCGTTGAAGTAATTTGTCAGTTTTGCATTATATATTTACACAACATGAGAAAGCACATGTATAACTTAAACAATGCTTCAATTTACTCGGTGTATTTTTGTATATACTTTTCTCCAGGAAAACACATTTTTGTTTTAGAGTAGTGTGAGAATCCTAAGAGGCACTTACTCTGAGATCATGAAAGAGAAGTTTTTGTTTTCTTCTCTTTTTCATTTTCTCATAGGATGTGATGTTCCTCATGGACTCTGGATCAATGCCATCGTTCCACCACATTGCTCCATAACAGTATTGCCCTGATCCTTCTCATACTCTTCTTGTGCCTTCTTGAGTTTCCTGTCTTGGAGCTGTGATTTACGGCAGTAGAAAGTCACTAGCGATGCCAATATAACAGAGCAGGCTAGAGTCAGCACCAGCATCAAGGCGATGATGGAAGAGAAGGAGTCGTGGTCGCTTGGCACGGCCACGTCAGTCGAATTGGCAGAGTGGATACTCATTTGTGCATGACCGGTCACCATTGAAAGAAAAAACAGGTCACCTGCTTTTTTCGGTCTCATTGAGGGTATAGCAGCAACTGAAATTATAGAGAAGGAAGAAAAACCGTATCACGGTACTATATGCAGGCTGTACTCGGTGACTGAAATGCCTCTTAGATAAGTCAAAACCCAGTCATGTGACACTTAGTGAAATGCTGCTCTGTGCAGACGTTCCCTACATGCTTAAACCTTTGTGTGGCTCTAATCCGGTATTTATTGGAAGAGCCAAATCGTTATTCGCAAAATGAACTTCAAATGAGATTTCAGTCTTGGCACCAGCTCAACTTTTCTGTTATTAAATCCTGGCTAATAAAATTTGCCTGGAGTCACAGGTGCTCTATGTGAATGATTCTCTACTTTTCCCCCCCGTCATTGTCTGCCTTTTGCTTTTTTCCTAGGGTACAAGGGTCTTATGTGGCTCTGAGATTTCCTGCTTTTTCTGAGCACCTGTAGGATTGTGAGCGTGGCTCCATAGGAAAGTAGGGTTGCCTCACAGTCTTCTGATGCTGAGGGTCAGCTCTTCAACCTGCAGTAGCAATGGTCTTGACCTTAATAAAACAAAAAATATATAAAAATACAATGTTTACGGATACTGTGTGGAGGGTACATTACGGTGTATCTGAACTGAGCAAGAGACTAAATGGTGGGAAATGGAACTGGTTCATTTCCACATCATCACACAGTTCTATTCATTTAATAAAAAACAACAAGGATCAAGGGTTATCATTAGGCCAGTGCAGCATGGGAAAGTAATGAATAAGCACCAAGACAAATGAATAAACAAATAAAAATGAATAAACACTAAGACAGTTTTAGAATTCAGTTTGTAAATGCATAAGGGAAGAAGTATTCAGGTGCAGGTGTTTGTTCTGTTTCTGTTTATTCGTTTTGATTCAGGTGCAGGTGTTTGTTCTGTTTCTGTTTTGTTTGTTTTGATTCAGGTGCAAGTGTTTGTTTTGTCCTGGTTATTGTATTAATAATACTGGCTTATCTAACATTCAAGATATGTAGGCCAGCCCGGTGTTCTGTTAAGTACAAAACTAGAAGACTGGTATTATGTTAAAATAATGAAAAGGACCCATATTTAAGTACTTTGTCATATGGAAACAACACTGATGTTGAATTAAATGTCATAATTCACAGGACTGTTAGTGAACAGTTTTCATATCCCAGCTTATATTAGGTATATCGGTATATCAGGTATTAGGTTTAGGTAGCTAATGTGTATATATCTGGCATTTACTTAGATTCAGCAGATTCAGCACTTAACTCGAATAAGCAGGCCACCCCCGTGGAGTCATTCAATACAGTCACAAGACGAGTTTCTTTACCACTTTTCCGCCTGCCACCGTCGTTTTCTATGTTTCTTAAGTACTGTAGTGCTTTGGGTAGACTTTCATATCACTTAACACACAACACTTTCACTTTGTTTCATTTTTATAGGATGTTTTAAGAATTTTGATGTTATATGAAGTTTACCATACACTGAGGTTTCTACCATATACACATGGAAGTCTGATGAGTATTAAAAAATAGCTACATGAAAACGATGCATCACATTAGCACCTTGCAAGTTAACAAAAAGCACATAAATACACTTTACTGTTTTACCATTGTTTTACCAATAGGAGGTGATTCCTGTATGAAATCCTTCATTCAACACATCCTGGTGATTATATTATTAAATTAGAAAAAAATCTTTTTGAAAAATGAACAAATTGCTTTACAGATTGTAGTTTTTTGGGTTGATGGTGTGAGTACCGTACTTGAAAGTTTCCAGGGAATTTCAGTTCATGTAAAACATCTTTAAAAATAACAATTTGTTAGATTTATTCAGTACATCAGCCTCAGTAAATAATTATCAGTGATTAGTCCCCTCTAATTGTAATTTATAAAGCAGTTGGGTTATTTAGTAAAAGCCAACTGATAGCATATAGATAATAGACCTCATTTTAGTTCTTCGTATGTTTTACAACCATAGATTTCCAAACATTCTGCCAAAGTTGACCGCAGAACACATTACTATAATACACATGCACATGGCAAATACATCAGTAACAGCGTAAGGTGAACACAAAGCCTTCAAAGCAAAAAATATTGCCTGGGTAATTTGTTCCAAGCTCTTCCTAATGATTTACTCACCCAGCGTGATGCAAAAATTCTTTCCTCATAGTCTGAAAATGATATGCCATTCTTAAGATTGTTTTAGCTTTTTTCTTTTCATTTAGAGAATAAACGGCTCTGGAGACATACCTGAGCAGCAGCGACTCTGGCCGCGCAGGGAGAGATATGTCACACGTTAAATCCAAAGGATCGCAAAGCTTAAAAAAGCACTTGTGAATCCAGGTGGGAAAAACTACCCCTTCTTCAGCAGGAGAGTAGCTTGTGTGTATTATCTGATGATAATGTCAGTCTGCAGGAAATGCAACTGAAACCTCTTTTTCTCTTTCTCTCCATCCAATCTGTCTCTCCTTCCCTCCCTCTCTACCCCTCCACCTCCTCTGTCTCGCTCTCTTTCTCACGCTCTCTCTCTCTCTCTCTCTCTCAGAGAGCACATCTAGCTGAACCACAAAAGTTAGCACTGTTGATCATTGCAATTGTAAAATGTAGGGGGAAAAAACGAATACTGCATGAATGAAATACTATATAAAGTCCCTTCACCACTGCCTTCTCCTATGCCGGTTATCCATATGCTGACATCACGCCAGCAGTAATATGTTATTATTTGGTCACAAGATATGATGTCATATAGAGATGAGATGTGAAAAAATAATACAGGAACAAAATGTGTGCATTTAGTATGTATCTACTGTATACAGGGTCATCACTTGACCATTATTTTTGCTATATTGCTTTTTTTTCTACTCAACTTTTAATTTTAGGCTCAATTTCACTTATTGGACATCATACCAAATGAAATATTTGACAACCCAACACACCGAAAATGTGGCTTACATAAGAGGTCGTGCATATTTTGAATATCAGGTTTGACCCATTCTTCATATGGGTTAGTAAGTGCTAAAGCAGATGATTAGGGAGAGCTGAAGTCCCAAGTCTCTTGCTATCGCAGCACTACTCAGCTCTCGTTTGCGTGGGACACTCAGTACACGCTCCTAAATTGTGCTTTGGAGAGCAGGTATTTATTCTGCTCGAAATAGAAAGAATAAAATTGTTGCCGCAGATCATTTGTGTGAGACACAGAATATCCTCTGTGTTTTCTAAAGCACATCCTCAGCTTGTTTTTCAAAAATATAATTATTCTTTGTTTATGCAGTAAAAACACGTAACTGATATTTAACAAATATCTCATTCAGAACAAAAGCTTGCTTTATACTGTACAAAAGAAATAGAATGAACCCCTCTGTGTTCCGTTATTGCAGGACTGTGTCAGCGTGTGTGAATACTTGATTTTGTAACTGTATTGGCAATAATACCATGTCAAGCTAAGCACAGCCAATGGATATGCCAGGATGATGTTTTTGCCTAGTTATATATTCTGTTGCCTTGGAAACACTTTTCAGTGATTAAACATAATTTAAATTGTATGTTAGGTGAAAGTCTTGACCTTGCCGCCACATTCAAGACTTAGGTTTTCCTTGTGTTTATATGTTTGTTTATTAAACAACAATCAGTTAATCCCTGTGTAATGGAAGAGTTGTAATGTAGGTAATTTCTCATCTTAAACTAAATTGGAATTAAATTTCTGTACTAGTACGCCATGAAAGAAGAGCATAAAATCCATCCATCCATCTTCTGTAACCGCTTGTCCCAGCTGGGGTCACGGGGGGTCTGGAGCCTATCCCGGAGGCTGCGGGCGCAAGGCAGGGAACAACCCAAAATGGGGCACCAACCCATTGCAGGGCACACTCACACACACATGCATACCTACGGGCAATTTGGCAACTCCAATCAGCCTCGGGATGTTTTTGGAGTGCGGGGGGAAACCGGAGTACCCGGAGGAAACCCCACAACGACACGGGGAGAACATGCAAACTCCACACACATGGAACCCAGGCGGAGACTTGAACGCTGGTCTCCAGAGGTGTGAGTGCTACCCACTGCACCACCAAGAACATAAAATGCTAATAAAAAAAGCTATGTTTTTATAAAGAATAACTTCCAACATGCATGAGACACCGGATATTTAGATCTTCTATGATAAAATCTGGAGCAGCTCTGAACAGACAGGTGGAAGCTGTATCAACCTCAGAATGCGAACAGCTGTGCTATGGAGAAGTGGCCTGTGAGGCAGACCACAGGAAACCATGTTGGAAAGGCTGTAGCCCAAGGCGAAGCAGATCAGTCTCATCTCTACAGTCACACGGCACAGACATCGCCTTGAAATCACTCGCTTCAAAACAAAGTCTTCAAGGTGTTTTGTTACATAGTCTGAAAGCAAAGAGTCAAAGCGAGACATCTTTTTGACGTTAACTGGAAAATTGGTATGAGGACTATTTGTTTCCGCAGCCTAAACAAGATCTGTTTCTATATTAAAACAGACGATATCATGTTGTGTGCTACCTGTATTTATCATTAATCCCTTGGTTGTCTTATAAGTAACGATTTTGTGGGTCATCTTACTTTCAAACCCATATTTCATAAAAGCCCTTCACAAATAATTACATCTTTTAACCTCCCAAACCCTTGTAACTGTTGCGTATATCTGTTCCTGCAAACTGAGAGTGTCTGATCCTGCAGACAGAGAAGAGCCGCATTCCACATTTTTTTGTCTCACTGTTTTTTCCTGGTCTTGATCTCCGAATTCTTTTGGAAAGACTCCTCGTTTGCATTTAGAGCATATCAGGTCACGTGTCTTCTAGAATGAACTTCCACAGCATTTCTGAACTGACAATACCACTTTTGTTCTTACCCTGTGTTCAGTGAGGTAAAGAACATCTCTACTTCGTTTTACTGCCATAATATACATGGAAGTTAATGTATTGGTTAGTGTCAAGCTTTGCAGTGTTTGACTACTTTGAAATACAGATGAGTTTAGCAATGGGGGCCTCTATTCAGAGCCTTTTTAATTAGCTGGCTTTATTTAGGTAAATTCTAAAAATAGTCTTATAAATAGCTCTGCCTGAGGGTATATATCAGCCCAGATTTGAATTAAGGCACAATTCTGTAATCTATCGACTTTCCGTTTTGTAGTGTCTGATAAGGCAGGCCTGGGTGAGTAAGGCTACGATCAGCACTGCACCCTTGACATTTAGGATCAGTTCCTATGGCAACATCTGCAAACAGCAACCACTCTGATTATCTAGCTATAAATGACCTGCACTCCAGGATTGGAACAAAAGACTAGACTCTGAAAAGAATGTTTTTTTTTCCCTTTGAGTAAGTTTTGCCCTAGTTATTGACTTTTGTAGAAAGAAACTAAATGAGAGAGTTCTTTTGCGCCAATTTCTTTTGAGCTAAAAGCTTACAAGAAGTAAATTTCCTCTGAACAAGCTATACAAAATGTATATGATCTGAATTAGATCTGTGTAAATTCCAGTAATATTTTAGTGTAGGCTTACTAATCATCTAATAATTACTTTATTATTATAAATTATACTATATTATTATTATTATTGCCTTAAATTAAGGTCTGACGTTCTGTGAATGAGATTCCACTGCCCCCCCACCCACCCCTCCATTAACCACCTCCATAATATTTTCTGAGTGTCTCTGCCATGCACACCTCTCCTGATGTAATTATTGGTGTATATTTATTTCTGAATAAGCATTCGAATGTATTAAACTATTAAAATGTGATTAAACATTTAGGTGTGGTTTTTATTAGGAGATACATGTCTAAATAGACACGTGCTGAGTTATATGGTCAAATTTAGTTTTCTGCATGAGTGCAGAAGAGAGACAAAATAATCTCATTACTTCACTCACCGCAGCATCTTAGGTTCAAACAGACTTTCTACCACTTCATTGCTTTTTCAAAAATCTACATTTTTGCACCTCAAAGATGCCAGATGTCCTAATGAGGCTACATGATATATCTAAGGTACAGAGGAGGAAACTGCAGCTTCTAGTCTGCCCAACTCCAAAACATACATATAATTTATACACCACCATAAACTCCACAGTACACATCATCATTCCACAATCATCAAATACTTTTAAAGTAGACTGATTCCAGTGCAGTGAAGTTCAACAAAAATGTCACTGGCTGTTAGTGGTGTCCCGCAAACACGAATGTTACCCTGCAAAAATGGCTGTGTCGCATAAAAAGAGACTACATCAGAAAGCCAAATACTTCCAGACTGATCCCTTTCTGGCACAATCCTAAAGCCTTCCATGGAAAATAATTACATACCAAAGCTCAACAGGCCAGTAAAATGCTTGGCGTGTTGGTGAGCCTGCACTCTGTCAAGGAAGCACAAGGCACACCCTGAAATGGTTGCAAATCCTTCACAGTGGGCAACTCTGCCTCACTTGCAAAATGCAGGAAGACCATAAAAACTGCAGGGGTGAGATTTACACCCTCTGGGCTCACTACACCACTATGCCCCCCCAGATAATGCATGAAACAAAACTCAACAATATCACAAGCAAAATATTTTTTTAATCCATTTAATTTGTGCACAGTAAATGTACCTTTGCAAGCAATTAGACTTACAGAGTTAGAGTTGGGGGCGGCACGGTGGTGCAGTGGTTAGCACTGTTGCCTCACACCTCTGGGATCAGGGTTCACGTCTCCGCC
>JAAGVU020000002.1:821022-852715 GCA_011763525.2 Mormyrus iriodes
CCGCAGCCTCCGGGTTGGGCTCCGGACCCCCCGCGACCCAAAATGGAATGAGCGGTTCTGGAAAATGGATGGATGGAGTTAGAGTTGTCTATCATGTTTAAAAATTATGGCTCGCTCAAGAGGGGAATAAAATAGAAAATATTTTGTCTTTGTATGCCTCAGTAGCTGGCTAAAGTAATTTCCCTAGGAATTTTAATGTACAATCACGTCAGAATTCAGAGACACAAATATTCCCATTTGCTGTTCCTTTATGAAACACCCAAGTTACAGTCGTCTTGTACAGCTTTTACCTTGGGGCCAGTTACAGCAAAACACAATTTTTATAAGACTATTGCTCTTATATAGTTTTATTCCATGCATAAACAATAAAATCTCTTGCCAGCCTACAGGTTTCTCACCATCCTTACTTCATTTCATTTTACTACTGAAAAAAAATCTCCTGCTCGTTCATACCCACCTTGTGCTGCAGACATTAATAATTAATTAACATTTTTTTCATCTCTGCATGTATTTTATTTTATTACACAGTTTAATTGGAGTTGTCAAACTGCCGGCAGGTGTGCATGAATGATGTGAGTGGTGTGTGAGTGTGCCCTGTGATGGGCTGGCGCCCCATTCTGGGTTGTTCCCTGCCTTGCACCCATAGGCTCCTGACCCCCTGTGACCCTGAATAGGACAAGCAGTTACAGAAAATAGATGGAATTTAATTGGATTTTTATTTTAAATAATTATGAATTCCTTCTACGCATTTTGTTACCTAATTGGGGACCTCGGCTGATGGGTAATGACAAAAAAAACACAATGCCTGCTTTTTATTAAGGAGCATTTTTACTGTTGTTTAGAAGCTTTGTGTTATTTTGTTCTGTGATGTAGTTTCTTCTGAGTGATTACAGTTGGACGTTTCTTTGCCAGGTGTGCAGGGTTACAATAAATGCCTGGTTTTCTTTGAGCCAAACTGCTGTATGGTGATATAGCCAGGGACCATGGCAGAAAATCTATTACTGAGTGGGTTTGCTCTCCTCTCTGTCACACTGCAAAAAATTTGATTGCCACCATTCACTCGTAATTCTATCGGCAGGATTGCTCTAATTGTTCTGTCTTACTAGAGCTGATGCTGATGAGCTTTTGTTTGAGAAGCATCAAGAGTAACAGATCTTAATTAGTTTCTGTACTGGAACAAGCCAGGAAAAAATGGCATACCATTTATCTCATCTCATCTCGTTTTCCCGCCACTTCTTCTGGTCAGGTCAGACCGGTCCTCTTTTTGCATGGCCGCCGATTGCAGCTCGTTATGGGGGATCCCTAGATGTTCCCAAGCCTGCTAATTACTCCAGCATGTCCTGGATTTTTCAACGGGGTCTCTCCCCTGTGGGACGTGCCCGGATTAGCTCCTCTGGGAGCCGTCCAGGTGGCATCCTTATGAGATGACTGAACCACTTTAGCTGGTTCTGCTATATCAAAAGGAGCAGAGGATCTGTTTCCAGGTCCCTCTCCAAACTCCTTACCCTGTCAGAGAGAGTGAGTCCAGCAATGCTGCAGAGAAACCTCAGGGAAACCTCTCTTCTGCCATTTGTACTTACAACCTTGCTCTTTTAGTCATTACCCAGAGCTCATGTCCATAATTGAGGATAGGGACGTAGATTGACTAAACGGCAAGGCTCATCATACGACTCCTGCTCTGCTACCACAGACCTCCTTAGTGGCCACAAACCCGAATCCACCTGCCAATCACTTGTTCTCTCTTTACATCACTCAAGAACAAGATCCCCAGGCACTTAAACTCCTTTAATAAGGACAAACTCTCCCCCTCTTCTGCAAGAAGCAGGCCACTCTTTACGAAGAGAGTACCTTGGATTCGGAGATCATCCCTGTCGCGATACCTTCACCATTGTACTGCATGCTGGAAGTCCTGGTCGGACCAGCCCAAAAGCACAACATCATCTGCATATAGCAGGAATAAGAATGTCATTTACTCCCCCCATATCAGACACCCAGCCATGGCTGTGCCTTGATGTCCTGTCCTTCAAAATCACAAATATTTTTTGATGAGATGAGATGAGACCAATGCCCAATCTAAATGGTTTGGGTTTTATACCAAGGATGTGGACACCACACTTACTACATTCATACTGGGACCAAATAGCATGGAGGAGTGGCCTTGCTATCCAATATTCTAGCAGTATCTCTTGTAGTTTGGCCTGTAGGCAATATCCTAGGAAGGTTGGATACTTCAAACTGCTGTCTGGTGCATGCAAATAACTCACCGCAAATTTTTGACACATGGAGGCAATCCTCCTGGCCCTCTCTGACCAGGACTTCCAGCATGTAGCCGTTTAACATGGGAGGCTCAGCCACCAGGCTCCTGCTGATGAATACTACCCCAGGCCTGGTCCCAGTGGTTAGTTCCGGTCTTCCAATTCTGGGCAGGGTACACATGTTCTTCCTTCTGCCTTCTTTTGAGTGTCTTTGTTGGACTGTAGTTTTCCTGGTCTCTCCCCACAGACATTTTCACCAAGGGAGCCCCATCCAGGGGCTCAACCTCTAGATGGCGTAGCTATGTGGATCATTAAGACAGGCAGAGCCATCTACCATGCTAAGGTCAGAATCTGTGACCACAGCTTAAATAACTCAAATTTATACATTTTTAAAGTGTTATCTATTTCACTATTGTACTTCTTATCGGGGGGAAAAATATCTTTGAAACTGCTGCAGTTATTCATAATTAAATTACACATTTATTGAAAAGGCTTCCTGCAATTGCTAATCATTAATAATAAATATTGCCCATTTTGGTGGCACATGCTGAAATATTATGAACCGATGTGAGTCAGAATCATGCATATGATAGCCAATGAAATTTTGAAATGAATGATTAAAAATGACCCGATTACCTATGGGGCAGCCTTATAATAATGCCCCACTCAAAAAAAAGACCTAGTTTTCTGTTTGTGCTTTGACAGGAGTAAACTAATTACGTTTTAGCTCTTCAGTTTCTTATTATCCTCTGAGGCCCTGGGCAGCAATCAGCTTTGGCAGAGGGGCTACTCACATTTCAGATGGCTGTCCTGATAGCCTGTTCTCACATGTGGGCTGAAAATTACAGACGCTTCCACGGCCCATGGTGCCCGGCCGGGAAATGAGTCCTGCGCTGTCAGGTGATCTCTTCTGCCTTGTGGTAGTGGGGCACGTGCTCTTCATTTCCCACAAGTGGCCTCTTTTCCATCTTCCTTGTCGGATGGGTAAAAAATCCCGAGGCAAGCCATTGTTCTCCGGAAGCTGTTTGGCTTTCTCCTTTCTTTTTTCACAGCTCTGAATGAGTCAGGGGAT
This sequence comes from Mormyrus iriodes, assembly GCA_011763525.2. Classification (NCBI taxonomy): domain Eukaryota; kingdom Metazoa; phylum Chordata; class Actinopteri; order Osteoglossiformes; family Mormyridae; genus Mormyrus; species Mormyrus iriodes. Next base: position 824,350 of record JAAGVU020000002.1, read on the forward strand.
TGTTTGTGTTAATGAAGGGCCTCTGCCCAAATTGTGGCAAACATGATTAAGCACACCTTAATCATACACCTCTAAGCAACTAAAAAAAGCAGAAAGGACAGTGGCTAAGATCCCACAACCTCCAAAATTGATGAAATAGATGAAAGGTGGCATGATGATTCATTGACTAGCACTGCTGCCTCCCACCTCTGAGGTCAGGGGTTTGAATTCAATCTCTGCTCTGTGTTTACATGCTGACCCTGTGTTATACACGGGGATGTCTGTGCCCTGCAATGGACTGGTACCCCAGCCTTGTGCTCTCTGCTACTTTGGAAAGGCATCGGCCCCCCTGACACTAGGGTACACAATTGGAATATGGATGTACTTAGACGAAAGGGGAACAAATGAGTGAGAATAATGTTAAAGAGGTATTAACAGCCATTTTAGTTATGAAGCTTTGTAGAACACTATTTCATAAAAAAGGTCTCCTGTTCCGTTTTATTTTCTGTCCCTCGGTCCCAAATTTAGGCACAAAGGGGAAAAAAGTAAGACTAGAAAAGTAGGTCCTTTATTTGTGTCAAACAGTTTGCTGGGCTCTGCAGCAACCCCCCCCCCCCCCCCCACCACCCCATACTAATAAAGTGAGATAATGACACAGGAGACCAGGAAATGGCTTGTCTTCCTGAGTTATGCCTTTTAATTTGCTAAATAGGGTTACTTTTCCATGTGATTCTCTCTCTGTACGTAGCTCGCCCTTGTAGGGGCCATCAATCGCACAAAGGCAGACGCCAGGGTGGGCTCACTTCAAAGACAGGTATTTTTCAGGGCAAGATGAAGGGCTGTTTGCCAGGCACAAGGACACAATGCCGTCTGTGGCTTTTTAGTTACACCATTGACCTCCAGGCACCTTTATATGAGGAGCATTAATATGCATGCAACAAGATGCAATTCGCTTTGCAATTACAGTCAGAATTCATATTCTGTATTTCCATCAGGTTACTGGAAACCTAAATACAGTATATAGAAATATACAGTATCAGTGGACAAAATAAAAGAAACACCATATGATAAAGGATTTTAACTCTGAAGAAAATGAATCACTGGGGTGAGTGCTAATATGTTGACTGCCATTTATGTGCAATACGCGTCAGCACCAAAACAGGTCTATCAGCACTCTGACGTCTGACATGAGTCAGTACCTCAAGTGGAGGTACATCGGTCACAAAAGCTGCAGAACTATTTAATGTGTCAAGGAAGACGTTCTCAAGGATCACAACAGCATATGCTGAGTACCGATAAAATGCTCCGGCGATTGTAAGTCAAAGCTCACCGACAGGGATGGATGGAGACCAGGATAATTGCTAAAGTATGGCCTCACCACAGGATAGACTCAGCACCTCAGTGAGCCAGGAAAATCGTGAGATTAACAAAGCTGGGATTTATGGCAAGGCTTCTGTTCGGGAACATTTGCACGTACCCAGTGCCAATGCATAAACAACCATGGCGCACAAAAATTCTGATGATGGAAATAATTGTATAATTTGATGAGTCACTTTTCACCATTTCTTGGACATTTGATGGGTTTACCTTTAAGAAAAAAAACAGGATATCTTCAACCATCCAACCATATTGTGGGAGTCGTTAGGTTCAATTATGTCTTAGCATGGTCTTATAACAGCTAAGGAATCCATTCATCCATATTCTGACACTCATCTGGGTCTGGCCATTTTAGAAGACAAGGGGCACCCAGTGGTGTAAACACTGTACTCTTGTGATTGCCCCATACATAGGGCCGTTGTTAAAAAAAAGGCATTTCCTGGTTCAAGTCAAGCCTCATTTGCATAATCCAATATCGATTCATAACATCCCAAAATCAATTTTTAAATATATACCTTTTATAGCCTATGGACTTTTCCAATGGATATGTGAAGCTTTAACCCTGTTAGTCTGACACAGCCAGCCTCACAATGAGTTAAAAACAGATAAAAAAAACATGGCGGGACCTGCTCCACTGAATGTACCATCAAGCCTAAAGGCTGATGTCTGGATGCATCTCTGATTTCAGAAATATACAGACAATGAAGAGCTGGACCTAAGCAAAGTCATATGTAAGATGTGTGAAACAGAGGTGAAATACTGCAGAAATAACACAAATCTCCGAAACCATTTAACGAGACATCATTCAGACACTGCAAAGACGTCCGATCCAAGACTTATTGTCATGTTAAATAAAAAGTTCATTAATGTATCTGCTTTGGGGTCAGTTCTTAATGCACATATTAATATTTTTAATAATGCACCAGGTTAGCTGGTTCTTTGTACAATTGACAGTACTAGTTCTCTATTTCTCAAATTATTTTCCTATCACAAATTGGTACTGTAACTGGAAAATCCCTCATCGAATCAATATTCAATCGAATTGGAAATCGAATTGAATTGATTCTTGATACATATTAATATTTTTAATAATGCACCAGGTTAGCTGGTTCTTTGTACAATTGACAGTACTAGTTCTCTAGTTCTCAAATTACTTTCCTATCACAAATTGGTACTGTAACTGAAAAATCCCTCATCGAATCAATATTCAATCGAATTGAATTGATTCTGGACATCAGTGGCAGTACCCAGCCCTACCCATACACACTTCAAAACAAATTCAAGAGTGGTTTCATGGACACCAGGATAAAGCCAAAACCCTTCATGGCCTAATCTCATCACCAGAACTAATGTAAACCTTTATGGTACTGAGCACAGTGTGCAGTAAAAAACTGAAAGGTTTTCTTTAATAAGATCCCACTACACATACTATCCAAGAAGAAGTGAAGCTGTTCTGAAGGCATAGTGTGGCACTACATCTTATTAGGTCCCTGATATTAATATTTGTTAGGTCTTTTGGTTATTTTGTCCACAACATTAGTATTATACATATTTATAAATAGAAGTAGATCACAGGTAAACAGAATAATCTATTCATCTTCCACCCATATATCCAGTACAGGGTAGCAGGGAACAGTAGCCTGCTCCAGGCAGTACAGTACACAAGGCAGGAGATACCCTGAACTGGACACACATCCTTCACAAGACTAAACATAATATTTAGTTATTCTCATTTTTATGTTGCCTCGCACATCTGGGACTGGGGTTCCCTGTAGGTGTGTTTGTGCACTGCAATGGGTTGGCGCCCCCTGCTGGGTTGTTCCCTGCCTTACGCCCATAGCTTCCGGTATAGGCTCAGAACCCCCAAGACCCTGTACAAGTGGGTAGGGAAAATGGATGGATTGATGGACATTTTTATATTTAGAAAAGGCTGTGAAGACGCAACCATGGCAGATTTGTTGGCTCAGCGTTTGCGATTGTGGACACATTTTGCCCGATGCAACAATTTATGGTACTAGCAAGGTATTAAAGTAATAAATAGGTTTATAAACCTTTAAAAGATCATTTTATGTTACGTAACACTAGCCATTTCATTGTACAGATGCCGGTAATAATGTTCATTACAGCATTTGGTTAAATGCCTTCGGCGCAAGTCAAAGTGAGTGCATGCAGTTTCCCCTAATTAAGAATTTGCATATTAAGGCTTTTATAAACCAGAAGATCCCATTTAAAGGGCCAGACTGAGGCAGCCTGCTGTGATGTTTACAAGGCCAGCTGGGCCACTAGGGATCTAGTTAAACTCCGATTTTGGCACAGCCTCTGAACTTGGAAACATTTTGTGCTGAGCAGCTTAAGCGCCTAACAAATTGGTGGTACCACAGGTCAAACAAGGGAGAGTAAAATTCCAGTCACTGGTCAATTTTTTTCCCCACATGGCATCACCTGTACATGGTCGAGTTAATACTGACTTCTTGATCCAATATATCTTGAATAATATTTAGGTTATATTCTCTTTCGCATTTCCCTCTCATTTAAAATTACACTAAATGAAGATCCCCCTCCCCCCGTCACTTAGCTACAGATCAATATTGTTGCTTTGGGCTCCTTATAAAACAAAGTTATATTGCTCTGCAGATGTTAATGCCCCGTGATTAAGCTGGAGAGGCTGTAAATGAGCCAGAACAGACTGACACAGAACAGCGTGGTGCCATACCTAATGTCCACTACATCCTGTATCAGTCTTTTACTGAATCACTTCCTGCTGTCTGTTTTTTCAAAGGCAATGCCATTCTTCAGACACAAATTAACTAGTCCCTTGCACAAAATTTACTGGACAAAAATTCACATCACATTTTACAAATGGGGGAGGGACACAAACCCCACACATAAGGTTCTGGATATTTAAAAAAAAAATACATAAAATAATAATTTTAAGCTGCCAATTATATAAAATGCTGGATTACAGTACCATTGTATACTGAGCATAATATTTATGCAAACAGATATTTACCTGTAAAAGTATTTAAAAGGAGAGACCATTACGGTTTGTGTTTCATAGAATGTTTAAAGTCAAAATTATTTGCTTCCTTCACATCAAACATTGGTCACAAGTGCAATTAACAACTTAGAGGATAAAACATTTTTGTAGGATGAAGCGTTTTAAAACTTTAATATTACTAAAATCATTTAGTACAGTATTTCTCAACCCTGTCCTCGGAAACCCCCAGATAGTCCACATTTTTGCTCCCTCCCAGCAACGGGACCCAAAATATGGACTGTCCGGCAGGAAGCAAAAACATCGAGTGTCCGGGGGTTGCCGAGGACCCGGTTCAGAAATACTGATTTAGTAGATGGCATATTTTTGTCAATGCTGTTAAGTTAAGAGACACATATTTTGGTTACCAAGAACTTACCAAGCAAGAACATGGAACCATAAACAAAAATTCCAAAACATTTACATTTACATAGTGTCTTGTCTGAACAAAAGAAATTTACCTCATAGATGAAAAGCTGGATTATTATTAAACATCTTTATAACAGGCTATGGGGTTTCTGTGCATAAAACATTTATCCATGCTGACTAGAATGGAGCAGTAAGTTATGGATTTTGACAGTACAAGCATAGCACTCCCCACATTCCATTACTCATCACCATACAACTAGCCAACCCCGAGCTTAGCTTAACATGTTTCTTTGAAATATGCTACTCTTCCAGGAATACCTCTCCTTTACGACACTGAGCGCAGACGACACCGGCTGAGAAAACGACACACAATCATTGTAAACAGCACCTGAAATACAAAAGTCACTGGCATGTTCTACACCTAAATACTGTATATTCCAATGAACAGCACAAATAATAACGAAAAAATGGCTGAATCACGGTCAGTATTACAACTGTAAGCTGTCAAAGGAGACGACCCTAAGCCTTTAGAGGTGTTCATTTATATGGATTAACGTTCCGTATACATTAAGCATACACCGATCTCCTTAGACCACCGATCCTCAAATTTGCCATAATGGCATCCCTTTGGCCAGAGTGGTCATCACAGACGTCACAGCTTACTCCTTTATGGGATACAGGTGTGGCACTGGCTGGTAAAAAAAGGCTCAGCCCAAAAGTTTGGTATTTTACACTTAAACCAGGTTAAGAACCCTAGTCCTAGAGTGCCAGGCTGCCTTCTGGATGTGGTTCATAAAAAAACAGTAACATTTAATTGTAATTATGACACTAAATTAACGCCAGCACCAAATTCTCCATTTATGCAAGTTAGGTTAACCTGAAGCAAGAATGCTTACACCATGCGTACCCTAAGCTCCCCTTCTGTAAACACACACAAAAAAAAAAACTTTGATAGTTTCCAGACATCACTCGTCAATTTGGCACCACTGATCAATGTAACTTAATTTTACATACAAGTCCTGAAATCCCTTCATTTAACTACACTACATCACATGAACACAAAACTTTTACAGCTTTCCTAAAAGGAAAATGTTTGTGCTTACATCACATGTAAATATGTTTTATTTGATTTTATTTTTGTTTGTTTCAAAAGCCAGGTACGTTTCCACTCCAACATCATTCGTCTTGCTTCCTTTTGGGTTTCTTGGGGTTCCTCGAACGACTTTTGGCCTTGCAGAGTGGACATATGGGTGCATTACGGTGAATTTGTTGATGACACGAAAGGCAGGCCTGGGGGGGAGGACATCAAAAATTAGTGTGTCATTCATTCATAGATCTAAACCGCTTATATTAGTTGGAATCAAAAGCATATGAAAGCTTTTTCCAGATAAAATAAAAACTGTCAGAAAGATACAACTGGCAACAGGCAGTCAAACAGGCAACAACTTTAGGCAAAAACTTTTTCTTTGACAGATATGTCTGCAATTTTAAAAGGCACCTGCATTTTCAGATGTCCAGGAAATGCGGCCCTTTATAGTGGGGACTTGCTGTGCACACTACATTTCACTGCTCTTAATGAAAGCGCCTGAAAAGACGACACCCCACTGGGGCATTTTAATAACCTGCAGTTAATTGCTCCTCTTTGCACAAGAAAGTCTGCGGCCCGCATTTGTCGAGATGCTGCCATTTTTGCTGAAGCACGACAGACTTCAAAATATAGTATAAAGAAAATAATAAAGGGTGACAAATGCCGCGCTTAACGTGCTAACGTGCTAATGGCTAAGGGAAGAACTTCAATACGTTTGTCATTTTTTTCTCTACATCTATCATTTATGTAAAGAGCACCACTGCTCAAACAAGTTTTCATCGTTAAATAAATCAATCAGTCTGTTGGCAGGTTAGCAAAGTTATAAAAATACACAATGTTTAGCTACTAGCTGAAAAATGCATTTAGCAGTTCAAGCTTGAAGGTTACTCAACAACTGCTAATTATAAGGTATAAGTGAACTGCAAAAGAAATTGCGGGTCCTTGGCACACTCATAGTAAATATTTATCACAGCTCTCAAACACTTTGCGTTTACCTTGGAACGATATTTGTGGGCGTGATTTATCAGTCAGTGCCGTCATACTCTGGTGTCATTTATTGTTCCCTTAGCCAGTTATTATCTGACAGCAGCATGGGAGATGTGAATAAGTGCCTTATCGCACTGACTACCTGCAACAATAAAACCTCAAGCCTGAAGCCAGCACAACATGAAATACTAGCAGATGAAATCGATGCCTGTGACTAAGAAAAAATCGCGCTCTCTCACACAGCCACCACAAATGGGAGAGGTGTCATTTTTTTTGACATGGCACTTGATTTTCACTGCATCATCGCCAACAAATCCTGCAAATGGGTGTGGATATGGCATCGCACGTGGGCCCCCCTTACCTTCATAGGCGGGGGCTGCTGCCGGAAAGTGGCGGTCTGACGGGAGTCCTGTTTCCGGGAGACCTGGAGCTGCTGCGCGGCTGCGGCCGCGGCTGCAAGAGATTCTGGGATCGGAGGCTCCTGTTGCTCAACTTGCCACTCTGCTTTTTGCTTCTCGAAGTAGCTACGCACATCAAATTTTCGAATTGTTAATTTTACGGTGATATCCAAGTTTTGAAGCTGCAAGTCTAATAAGATAAGGGAATGAATTCTTTATGATCAATTTAAGATAAAATTTTAAGATTGAGAGGCAGATATGTAGACTTAATTCATCTGATTAGGACCATAAATGCGCCTTCTGCATGTTCTACAGAACAATCCAGCAAAATTTATGTGAAAATACAGCTACAACAGTTTTCTGTTTCAACAGTTCAAACCAGTGTACCCAGTGGACAAATGTACCTTGACCCAACATCCAATGATACCGATAGTATAACCTAACTTCGACCTTAAGTCTACACCACTGGTATTCTCTGGTTTAAACCTGAAATTTCTAATTAAATCAAAAATGACCAATATTTAACTATAACAGTAGTTATTCAGTAGCCAAGACGTGACAAAATGAATATACATGCAACCTAAGCACACATGGTAGAAATTCTAGTATTTGTTGAAGTCAACAGCGTAGTTAAATTGTAAACATGTCCCACGTCTCCCATGAAGGAACACCAGGTTGAGATACGGTAAGATGACGGTGAAGCGTCAGAGAGATTAGAACTCACTCGAGGGAGAGCTTCTCCTCCTCGTCGCTCAGGTTTGGCAGCCTCTGCAGGCCCAGGGCCACCCTCAGAGCATCCACGTGCTCCTTCAGGGGCTTGTACTCCTCGTGGAGGCGCCGTGTCGCCTCCAGCAGCTTGTTCAGGTCGTTCTCTGACTGCTTGATAGTGTTTTCCATCTAGGGGCGCAGAAGCAGACTTACAGCACTAGTATATAATTTTGATTTTGGGTTCCTAGAACATTTCTTGCCACTCAAAGCAATATATATTATGGAAAACTTAACATTATACTATGCCAAAAGCCTTCATAGAAACAAGCGTACAATAACAAGACTTACTCAGATTAATTTTAGAGATAAATGATGTAGCTGAATATTAGGCATTATTTCTGTTTTTTTATATAATAAATTTCGCATGCATTTATGTTATGCTAATCCTATCGTCTGTATTTGAGTGTGATTGTGTTCTGTAAAATGCTGAAAAACTACCAGGTAATGCTTACATTATGTGCATTCTATACACCTTTGCCTTTTTTGACCCTGTGTTCCTTGTCATTAATCCAATAAATGCACTATTGAATGGCTGATTTTACTGTCCATCCATCTATCCATCTCTCTATTGACCTGTCACGTTTTGGCAAAACTAGAAGTAATCAATCTTTATACACGGTCTGCTACACCTGCCCCATAGATTAGGTAGATTAAATAGATTAGACAGACAGATAAAAGGTGAATTTTATTTGTACTCTAAATTAGCCGATTTCAATGTCATAAAATGCTCTCCTCTGAGCAATTCAGGAATGGTTGTGTGCCAACACCATGTGTGATAAAAATAAAAACTAAAGATGACATTATGTATTATAATGTCCTTATTATCATTATAATGTACCCCAATGGATCTGGTGACCATGACAGTTAAAAGCATAGGCATCCTCATACATTTCTTAAATCCCAAAATTCGAAAGATCAATGCTCTGGTTGTAGCTCCCACTCTTTGTGAAACTGGGAAATATCAATTAATGTGAATGTAGATTAAAGAACTGAACAATCCTACAGAATTTTTGCAGAAGTGGGCAACCCTTTCTAATTTGGCAGTCATCTGCAAAATCCGTAACTCTCCCTCAAATTAAATTTTAAATGAAAACATTTTCTTCTGTAAACTTCAACATCATCTTAATTCTACTGATTGGTCAAACAATGTAGGCAGAGGAAAATTTGATATGGTGCAACTTTGTAAAACATAAGCAAATTCTGCTCATCATAATTTTACAAATGATTAAAGTTTCATGACAATCAGTTAAATAAGTTACTGTCATTTTGTAATATTTTTATTGCTCATTATAGTGCCATCTAATGGCTTGTTGAGGTAAGTATTTGCATAGTATGTTAATTAAATTTGGGACTGGGCTACATTCTAACCAACTCTTATGAAATTTGTTACAGAGGTTCTGGAAATCCTAAAAACTGACAGAAGAATAATCAAAAGGAAGAGTAACATAGTACATCTCAAAATGGATAAAATGGAATGGAAATAAGTTCTCTTCTACTGTAAATGTGAGCAGTACCAAAATTTAAGCAGGATCAATACACCTTTATCTTAAAACCAATCTTAGAGCACACATAGAAAGTAAATCGGATTTGGTGGACGTCATCACACACCACGTTGATGTCAGCATGGATCAGTCGCAGCTCCTCTACGTGCGCCATCTTCTCCTGCAGCAGAAGGTCCATCTCCTGTTTATATTCCTTTAGATGCTTCTCTTCTGACTCCAATGCTTCAAACTCACTCTTCAGGCGTGATTTTATCCTCTCCATCTGGATGGTCTTATTTCTGCAACACAAAATGTGTGCGACAGACCAAACACGTGCTGTGTGCTAGTCACAAAGACTATCAGTCGGCTCCTTGTTTCCCTTGCACAGATGTCAAGCACCCACTACTGAACACTGCCGATTTTACAATGTGAAGACATACATCATATTATATGGTATTGCTATGTATATAACATACTACAGCACTAAATACTTCTGAACAGTATTACTTCAAATTATTAAACATTTTCTACAGCTGTTTTAGAGTTAAGTCTTGCCCCCAGATTGTTCATCTTTTGAACATCTAATTTTAAAACGAGCATAAATTATAGGCCAGACGCCTAGCTACAGCTCAAACACACCAGAAACATGATAGTCTCCTAGTTGTCCAAGAGTTCTTGATACCAGTTTCTTTTAATTTAACATTTATAGATAAGTCATGGTGTCAAAATAATTATAAGACATTATTTGCCACCATATTATTAATTTCCCAATTTAGATTTTTTTTCTTGCTACAAAATTGCACATCCATAGATAATTTTAAATATTTTGGTGAAAATATATGGCGACTAGATTTTCCACAGAATACACATTGAGCTTAACTGTTCAGGCCAAATTCAAACAAAGCTGCACAATTTTAGACCCCCGTTCACTCCCTTAGCCTTGAAACGGAAATTAGTTACAGCCAAAGCAATAATCCATTCCATTCCAAATTCACCATATAATGTCGTCTTTATCCCCGTACTACCTCCTTCGGCCCCTAGGGTGTTAATTTTCGGGCATTAACTGACAATAGATTACATCCTATTGCCCCGTTCACCCCAGGTAACACGCTTGTCCTATTGTTAGGGCGCCGCAGTGAAGGCAGAAAAATATGGTGTTATTTTCCCTCCTATATTAAAACAAAATTGAGGCGAAGCAGAAATGCAGTCTATATTGCTTTTTGTTAATTTGCCCACATCACCTAGCTAAATACGTTACTATTAAATTACAGGTTCTGTACAAACCAGCCACTTCACTCAGCTTTCTGAAAGCGCCAGGATTTCGATATAAAGTGCTTTGTTCAATTTCGGAGACTATTCAACTGAGCCACTGTATATGTATTTAAAAATAATTATTTTAAGATAATCCAATCAGACACCCTACCGGTACCCTTGCTACTAAAGAGATAAATTATATATGCAACATGTGCATGATGCCCTCTAACAGTTACGATTAAATCTTGAAAACAACCACGCTTCTAATCAAAGACAGAAAGTAACCAAAGCACAGGTACTCAACCGGAATAATAAAATCCATTACCCGCTTACAGAGTAAACCGGCACTAATAAATGCTGGGAACCTCTAACACGTCGGCTGAGGAAACATCCATATGAGTTACATACTAGCCAGACAAAGAGACAATACTAGAAATGGCCAGCTAAGCATGCATGTTACCTTATCTCCTTAATATTTTCTAATTTGCACATGATCTCCTGTTCATCTGCCATCATTGCCAAAGCAGCTCCCAATCAAGCAACCGACCGAAGGGCTCTACCGCTGCAAACGCCAGAAAAACAAAAGATGTAAGACATGAGCGCGGCTTTGTGAGCATGCCCTGACTTCTTACTCGCTGGATCCCGCACTATAAACTTAAGAGAGTGGCGCCACCTATCTTCTGGAAAGCGAAATGCATACATGTTTGGTTGTCCTGTACTGTATTTGGGTAAAATATATGATTTATGATTACATAAACTGCATTTCTACATAGAGGTCATGTTACAGCGATTTTGTAACAAGCCACAATGTCTCCAAACATTAGCTTGTAAAGTTAATCAACTAAAGAAAATACAGTAAACAGTAAATTAAAGTACTATAGTATATTACTATATACTATAGTATTATAGTAATCTCATTAAACAGTAAATATAGTTGGCAATGCAGCAATACGTTTTTAGATTTTGCGTCTATACCAACTTGCCAATGCACCTCAGTTTAATTTGTTAGCCACATTTACACTGAGCCATAACATCAATAAAATCAACTGGCATAAGTTAACATCAATTGACATTATAACTGTCTGTTAATATTAAGAAAAGCCTTTCGATTCATTTAATCCAGGAGTTTAAACATTTACATGACTTCCATGATATTTTGTGTAAATTTAATTTTGTAATATGTTTGGGGGGGGGCAGCAGTATATACAAAGAGTCCAAGTTAATGATGGGGATAGAACTTTGTAACAGCAGGGTTTAGTCTGAGTTGAAGCATTTTCCAGTTAAGGAATATGAAGAAGATTGCAAGACCCAGTTCACTGTGTGTAAGTGTGTATTCAATTAGTACATATACAGTTTATATCATTGCACGAGATCACAAGCCTTTCAAAATATTCTGTTTGTAGTTCTCCCATTTTAAGCAGTGTATGTGAATATTCTTCCAGAAATAACAGATGTGGCACACTATCACAAAATCCCTCAGAAGCCTGCACCTTTTAATTTAAAATGAATGTATTGTTGTTAAAATTGATTACTGTTGCCCCAGCTCTGTTACAGTGGACCCTCGTTGTATTATGGTTCTGTAGCCAATGACCATGCATTTTTTTCTAGACTGTATTTCTGCAGAACTAATCTTGATGTGACATCAGTAAACTAAGAGTGACTTGAAATTCGAATGTCTCGAAAATCCTTGAAATGTGAAACGTGTGTATTTGTAATAATATTTTCAGAAATAATTTCCACGGTGGATATTTTGTTTATAAGTGAATGGGATAAAATCAATAGTCCAATCAAGTCTAATACAAAGAAATAGCCTGTTATCATTACTCGATATTCCTACGAGTAGTACTGGAAACAACTGGCTTAAAATAACGACAGAAGTAATTACAGTCAATGTCGTTATTCACATACTGTGGCTTAGGCTAGTTCCACAAGAATGTCATGCTCGAAGTGTTATCCACTGTCCCAGCATTTCATAACGCGACGAACGTATTACTGCACAAATTTCAACAGAAGCGTCACATTCACTTAATGTAATGTGATGAGAAGTAGGCCTAATTACAAGGGTTTTTGCGTTAGATAAAACATTAAAACTAAATCTAACATGCATTATGTGAACAGATTACATTATAAATATAAGCTCGTATTATTATCATGATATTCTTCCATATATATTATGCATATTTATCAATAATACAGCGTCTGTTTTGGAGGAAAGAAGAATGTGATTTGTGTTCTCTCCCATAATGGCCGTATTTGATGTCCCCGAATCGGCGACAGGGGGCGGCAAACCTGTTGCTAAGAGACAGTCTGTGGGAGGCTGGATGATGGAGGAAAAAGGGATGCTGTGGATGTTTTCCCCCCTATAATGATGTTACGAACAAATAAAATATTGCGCTTTTAAAGCGTTTGGCCATTTCAACAAGAGAGACCCCCCGCTATGCTGTGTATAAAATTTGCCTTCATTCAGGAGGCACTTTAGTATATATATGTATGCATTTTTTTTATTTAAATTGATTTGGAGCTGGCAGCGCCGCGGGAGCAGGCCGCTTCGCCAAGCCGCTCCAAGCCGTATATAGAGTAAGTTTTCCGGGTGGGGGTCAACCTTGGTTCCGCTGAGTCAAACTGCGGCAACGCCAGCATCACGGCGAGTACCGAGGAGGCCGGGGAAGGGGACCGCGTAGCGGCTAAAGTAAGAACTTTTAAGCTACCTTTTTTAAGTTATCGGTACCTTAGCCGTGCAGCTAAGCGAGCCCTGCAAGGTGGCTAACTATTGCGTTGAAGGGTATTGGGGGAGGGAAATTAGTAAGGAGCTAGCTAGCAGATTTATTAATACTAGCATGTGGCTGCTAGTTATGCTACTGGCACGGCGAGCCGCTTCTTCTCGGCGTGACTTTGGCTGAACGAGCCCGCAATTTAAGTGCGTTCGGTCCGCTAGCCTGCGGCGCGGTTAGCGGGAGCCGCGTCACGACCCGCGGCAGCGACCGGGCTAGCCGAGCTGGCGTCCGTTCGTTAGCTGACATGTTAGCCGACACTTATCCGGGGGCTAGTTAGCCAGCTTAGCCAGGCAGCTAACTAGGCGCTAGCCAAGGATGGGCACCCTGACCAGGCTAACTAGCTCGCTAGCGGGCAAAGCGGCTGCTGGATTCCGCGCAATTATCTAGCTCGGATATCAAAATGGATTCAAGGCAGCGTGTATCGGCGGCAGATAAATGGCATTAAATGTCAGTTTGACGATGTCAGTAAAAAAAATAAAAATAATTAAAAACTATGAAGCGTTAAAAAGGCAAACATTTTGCCTCAGATATTAAATATCTATCCAATCGATGACGTAATTTAAGATGCTTGTACCTAGCTAGCTAGCTAACTGGGTTCTTTAATCTAAGGACAAATAAGGTGTTTTATCTAAGGGCAAATAAGTAGACGGTATTTTTTTACACTGCCCAAGGGATGCCTTAGTGGCTGTCAGATCTGTTGATTGCAGATGCAGGTTGTACAAATATTAGATTATGTGAGAAGTGGCGAAGCCCCTGTACGTTATGTTTTTTATGACTACGCAAAAAAAATGTATCCTCCAAGCGACGAGTAGGTGTGGGATGTTACATGAAGCTACCTTTAGTTTGTTCTGTAAGGCTAGGCTGTTAGCTACCCCACGAAGGTTATTGATAACGTCAAGTTATTATTATTTTAACGAATTATATATTTTTGACGAATTGTATATTTGTGGGAATGCAATATGAACATAAGATCCCATAGATACGTTCATTCCATGATTGCATTGAGAATATGAGTTAATATACATTTGCAAATAAATTTATATATAATATATGTATGTATTCGTGAATATTCGGCATTGAAAGTTAGAAGAAGCATTCTGTAAGCTCATCGCCGAAATACTGGAAAATTTAACATTCAGCAGGAGCTTGAGTTAGCTGGACTTTTATGTAAAGTGTGGATGTTAAGTGTTGCGTCTGCCTGTTTTGTTTAGTTATATTCAGAGTATGATGTACATGTGGGAATGCTACAGGTTATGCCAGTTTCACACCAGGTGCTTCAGAAGGCCAAAGGGAAATAATACTCCTTGAGCAGCATGCATCCTTTACAGATATGGGCCTGTGCTTCACTTGTTGCTATGAGACAGGCTGTGCAAGCCTGCACAGGTCCGTCCATCTGCTGAGGGCACCGTAGCATGGTAGCCGTGCTGGGCTTCCGTCAGTGAGGTGGAGGAGGAGGGGAGGAGGCGGCGGCCTTCACTCCAATCTGCTGTATTCTTCTGTGCTTTTCACAATCGGAGGAAATTCCAGCCTGCAGTTTCGAGTGAAGAGGAAGGGTTCCTGTGAAGGCTTTTGTGAGCCCACGTCTTTTGTTTTATGCTTGCAGTGTGAGCTCGGGTGGAAGGGTTCTATATGTCAGAAACTGTAACACTGTGGTCTTTTCTGCAGCTGGTGTATATATGCTACCTTTTTTTTTTGTTTTTGCTGTTGTATCAAGTAGCTGTGCTGTCACCAAAATCTCAAATGTGGGTTGGTGCCATCAAGGGATATTCTGTATCCAGGGAAACTTGCATATAGAGGAATGTATGCGAAGTAGTGTAGAACACAAGCTTAAAATGTTACATTTATGTAGCTTTGTTACGTTATGGTTATAAATTGCATAATATTAGGATATTGTGGATTATGTTTTGAAACTGTCCATACTTTTCATTTAAAATGTATTACATGGTATTTTGCTAAATACAAATCTGAACCATAGTTCTAATTATCTAATTAAAAATGCTACATATGATTTAATTTTTGTTTTGCCATTTCAACAAAACTCTGCCTGTCCCACGACATATTATCAATGATCATTATTATTATTACCTGTGTATGTAATGATGGCTGTGGTATATATTTAAAAATCTACTAACAGACATAACAGATTTCAGGCAGGTGTTTACGGCCAATCACACTGAATTGTTGAATTTTTGGGAGCTCGATGAAGCCTAAAAAAAAAAAAAGTACAATGATTTGCTTACTTTAATGTCCAAAGTGTGTATTTCCATGAATGAAATACTCATGTAGTTAATAGTTGTAAGTTACCTGGAACTGCTGGGTGATGCTGTCATTCTGGTGTGTTTGTTGTCTTTTAGGAATATTTTGTCTTCAATCTAACTGGAGCATCAGAAGAAGGGGTTTTTAATTAATGCTCTGCGCATACAGCTGCTTGAGCTTAAATCAGCCATCAAATATGTTTCCCAGGTTGTGGTGGAGGTGAGCTCACGCTGGAGGTCTTCGGAGGGAAGCACAATGTTATGACAGCTTGGTCCATGGTGGAGAAGCTGAATATGGAGAAACGGTCCTCCGGGGCAGAAGCGAGCCCACCGAAAGAGGCCCTGGATGGCAGCGGGGATTCGGAGGAGGGCTCCAGCTCAGAAAGCGAGGCGGACCAGGTGAGAAGCAGCAGCCAGAAGAAGGAGACCTTAATATCAACCAAACCTCACCGACAGCTCTGCCGCTCACCATGCTTGGATCGGCCCAGTTTTTCGCAGAGCAGCATTTTGCAGGACCTTTGCAGCGATGACTCCAGGCTCAGCACCAGCAAGCCCAGTACCGACAAGGGCTACCAGGCCAAGATGGACTTTGCTCTGAAGCTCGGCTACTCTGGAGAGCAGGTGGAAGCAGTGCTCAGCAAACTGGGGGCGAGCGCCCTGATTAATGACATCCTAGCGGAGCTGGTGAGACTTGGCAACAAGGGTGACATGGAGTCTCAGGCCGGCAGCTGCACCAGCACCTGCAGCAGCAGCAGCAGCAGCAGCAACGCTGGAGCACTGACACCTCGCAATATCTGCCCTAAGGAGATCACCAGCCCCGAAGTATCATTAGAAGATGACTCTGTGGACAACGTAGACAACCTTCGGCCCATTGTCATAGATGGCTCAAATGTGGCGATGAGGTAAGTGTCCCCGAAACCGAAAGGATCTCCGATTTGTAAATGCAAGTGGACCAGCTTTGTTCTGAACTGTCACGATCAAGTGCTGTTTGCTCACCACTTTCAGTCTTACTATTTATTTGTTTGTTTGTTAATTTATTTCATTGCTTGTAGCCATGGAAACAAAGAGGTGTTCTCTTGCCGTGGCATCCAGTTGGCAGTGGATTGGTTTCTGGAGAAAGGACACAGTGACATCACAGTGTTTGTTCCAGCCTGGAGAAAAGAGCAGTCCAGACCTGATGCCCCTATAACAGGTACGCATGGTGTACCCTATCCGTTGTCAATAGAGACATGGCATCAGTTTTTTTTCATGCCTAGCTTGTAGAGGGTGGCTAATTTGCAGAACCAGCTGATATGCCAGAATTTTAGGGAGGAAGAGTTTAAAGTGCTTGGACCATATTTTCCAGGTTGTTAACATGACTTGCCTTATCGTGTAATGCTGTCTTTTATTATTTTGCAAGATCAAGAAATCTTGAGAAAACTTGAGAAGGAGAAGATCCTAGTGTTCACACCATCAAGGAGGGTCCAGGGAAGGAGGGTGGTTTGCTATGATGATCGGTTCATAGTCAAGCTGGCTTATGACTCAGATGGCATCATCGTTTCCAATGACAACTATCGGGACCTTCAGAACGAGAAACCGGAGTGGAAGAAATTCATAGAAGAACGTCTCCTCATGTATTCTTTTGTAAATGACAAGTAGGTTAATAATATTTGCAAATGGACACTTCGTGTGGTGAGAAATACTGCCCAGATTGAATTAGCTTTTGCCCATTGAATTAGCTTCGCAATCCTTAATGTGCTGCATTTATCAGAATTACAATTTACAAATACTTCAAATTACAATACAAATACAATATACATTGTTGATGTCTATTAATATATTAAAAACATGATAAAATATATTTAAAATATTAAAAGTTTATTGGTTTTAACTGATGGCATTATTATGATCTGTAAAAAGGTTGTAGGCATGTAAATTCAGTTTGAATTGATTGTTCGGATGTTAGGTTTTTTTTTTTTCCTAGATGATATTAAAAAAATCATTTTTTACATGTTAAACAACGGTTTGTTAAAAGCAAACAGTTCTTACAATTGAAACCATACATTTTAATTGGTCTAGCACATGGTGTCACCCCAAAGATGCAGTTGTCCAACAATAAGCACTAATTTAGCTTGAAACTTATGAACTTGTGTAATCAGGCTGCCCAGCTTCTGATATTCAAACACTGAAGCTTTTTTTAGATTAATTTTAATATCAGATTTAAGTGTTCTAGCCTGAACCTTGTCGGACACGTAGAATTATTTATGTGAGCATTGAAATTCTGTCTTGTAGGTTCATGCCACCAGATGACCCTTTGGGAAGACACGGTCCTAGTCTGGAGAACTTTCTTAGGAAACGACCTGTCATTCCAGAGCACAAAAAGCAGCCGTGCCCATATGGTGAGTTAGTTAAGCTGGTAGTAGGCCATCTGCAGCATTGTAAAATCACAATCATTTCACGGTTGTTATTGTACTTTATTAAATTACCTCATAAATACTTCTAAGTCTGTTGTCGTATCGATTGGTTTTGCAGGAAAGAAATGTACTTACGGACACAAATGTAAGTACTACCACCCCGAACGGGCGAACCAGCCACAGAGATCGGTGGCGGATGAGCTCCGTGCTTTTGCCAAGCTGACGGCTGTGAAAACAATGAGCGAGGGCGCCCTGGCGAAGTGCGGGGCTGGCCCCGGGGCCTCAAAGGCCGAGAGCGGCTCGGAAGCCAAGCGTGTGGCCCCAAAGCGCCAGTCGGACCCCAGCATCCGCTCTGTGGCCTGCGAACCAGAGGAGAGGCTATCCGTCGCCCGGAAGTCTGAGGCCAGCTCCGTGCCTTCCCTCGTCTCGGCCCTTAGTGTGCCAACCATGCAGCCCGCAAAAAGCCATGCGGCCGGTGCTTTGAACACGCGCTCGGCCAGCAGCCCTGTGCCCGGCTCCTCACAGTTCTCCGGCAGCTCGCTGGAGCACATGTCCAGCGTGCAGTACCCGCCCATCCTGGTCACCAACAGTCATGGGGCCTCGGTCAGTTACAGCGAGCCCTTCCCCAAGTACGACTCCGTGGGCGACCACGGCTACTACTCCATGCTGAGCGACTTCTCCAGCATGAGTTTGGGCAGCATGCACAACACCGACAGCTTCTACAGCATGGAGCACGATATGGGCATGTACCCGAAGAACCACTCCAATTGTGAGTCGTTCTCTTCCTACGGTGAGCCGTACATGGGCTCTGTCGACAGCGGCATGGAGGAGAACGTGAAGGGCCACCCGTCCTCAGCCCAGAACCGGCTGCAGCCCTTCGCTCATGGATACAGCCACGAGGCCTTGACCAGGGTGCAGAGCTATGGGCAGGAGGAGCCTAAGCAGCCTCCCCGAAAGCAGTCCCACCTGGCCCCCCACACGCAGCATGCTGCGGTGGGCACCCGCTCCAGCTGCCCCGGGGACTACCCCGTACCTCAGAACCTCCACCCCTCATCGTCCTCTCAGGCTGGGCGCTCCCTGGGCATGACACGCATGGACAGCATCTCCGACTCTCGCCTGTATGAGAGCAACCCCATGAGACTTAGGAGGCCGCCCTTGTGCCGGGAGCAGCATGCCAGCTGGGACCCCCTGCCCTGCGGGTCTGAATCCTGTTCATACCAGCCGTACCCACTGAGCAATAGCCTGATGCAGCCGTGCTGTGAGAGGGTGATGGTGCGTAGCATGCCCGACAGGATGGAGCAGATCTGGCGCTCGCCTTGGGAGGGCCTGCCGGCCGAGCCCCCGGAGAGGCAGGTCATCCCCGAGCATCAGTACCAGACTTACCGCAACCTCTGCAACATCTTCCCTGCCTACATTGTTCACTCTGTCATGGAGAAGAATCCCCACCTGACCGACCCGCAGGAACTCGCTGCTGTTATAGTTAGTCATCTGAGGTCGGAACGTTAGCCACTTCAGTTATGGGAAGGGTTGGGGGAGCTATAATATTATATATTTTATGGACAGTATCACTGTTTTAAAACACGTAATGCACAAAGTACAATATATGTTGTATAGATGTGTGTCAACGCAAGCACTTCTGTAAATATTTTTTCGACTGACCAGTATTTCTTTGTGAGATGAATAAAGACAAAGTTCCGATTGGATCCTAAAGAAGTGCATACCTCAGTGCATGGAATTTCAACTTATATGGCCTTATATTTAAAATGACCTCACTGCAGTTATTGTTAACAGCTATTCATTTTGAATTTTCCTGTTGTCTGAGAGGTCTCCTCCGCTTCATACGGTATCGAGCGCTTTACATTTTTTGCAACTATTTTCCCAGCAGGTTTCACCGTTATTTTCCGCACCGATTTTCACAAAAGCTATGAAAGTGAAGCCAAACGCGGGCAAGGAACAGAATATGTTTGCCTTTTGGCAGAAGTGATACGTAGTCACCCTGTATTCAAGAAGGTTCAAGTAGCCATGGTTAATATGTATTTTGAAGCTGCTGAATTAATGCCAAAAAGATAATCAACTGTGTCGTATTAAGGCACAACAATTATGTTTTTGATGTCAGTATTGGCTGTTTTTTTTTTTTTTATTTTCCTTCTCTTTCAAATGATGAAACAGACTATAGTATTGCTTAGGTGTATATATGACACTGTCAAGTGCAGTTATGACAGCAGTGTGTTATAAACTATTTTTATCTGTATTGTTTCAACATTTGAAAAATCGCGTGAAGGTGCGCGCTGCTTTCCCTGGGTCTCCGTTTCGGGTGGCGGAAACAGGCGCATAAATCGGGAGCCTTCAAAGAACTGCACTTTGAGTGATTTATTTTCCTTACAAGTTCTTATTGAGGGGGGTCTGTTGCTTGTCAGCAAAATGCCTTAATAGGGCATTTCTTTTTTTAAATTGCTGAAACAGGAACAATTGTGCCCCGTGGAACTTATTTAAACTTTGCCCGTTAATGGCCTGATTTCATGCTGAGTCCAGGCATGTGGTTGTTGTTTTTTTTCTCCCTCCTTTCTTTCTTCCTTCTTCTTCTTCTTCTTCTTCATGAAATGGGTGAAACGGCCGCGTACGGCCTGTGGTTTCTTCGTGAGAAGGCGTGACACCACCTAAATGTTTCTTCATGTGAAACACGCAGAACGTGAGGCTCCTGTCAGGGTTGTTTCTGGCATTTGGCTAATGGCTTGTGCTCTGCTGTTCGTTCTTTTTGTTAAGTATCTTTTATTTTGGCTCTTGCCCTCTTCGTAGTACCACTTTGCCACTTTTGCAGTTTTTTCAGATGAAAAGTCTGTTCAGTCTCATTAAGAAAAGAGGAAACGGTTGAACTATTGAAACCTACTCAGAAAGGTAAAAGATTGTATGTAAATTACAGCCTCCAGGAACAGCTTGTGTCTGATGACATCGCTTTACCCTTTTCGTGCAATACTACTGTAAAGTTGTAAATTTACAGTGTTTCTTAAAACGTGTAGCTCGGTATTCTATTGCTGCAACTGCATGTTCTTTACAATGTGAATATCCTATTTAAAAAGTCTTCTATTTTTTCCTTCCTAGTAGGTTTTATGGTCCTTTAAACAGCAAACAGCAAAGCCTCAAATGTCTAGAAACGACCTTTGTTTGTTGATACAAATTGTATCTATTTCTTGATTGTACAAAATATTTATGAAATGTATAATGTCATCTACGGAATATCTTTATCTGAACACGGAAGAAAAAAAAACTTGCAACAAATTTTGTGACACTGTGTGTCACTGGGAGTAGCCCAAGGGTATGTACTTTTTCTTACTGGGCACAGTAGTTTATAGACAGAAACTCTTTATAATCTGCTACACGTGCACAGAACTTGTGTACGCAGCTGCTGGCATTATTCTCATTGTATATTTGATCAAAAAAATAATACAACCTAAGCTGTAAAGTAACTGTACAAATGTGTGATGGGTGTGTCCTTGCGATGTCTGTGTGGTAACCTAACGAGGGCTGTCAGGACGTGTTTTCTTACTCCGCCCCCACCCCTTCCCAGTTCCTAAAATCAGTGTAATGTTCGCAAGGTGTTATATGAATGGTTTCGATAATGGCAATGCATTTGGGTTACCACACTATTTTAAGAGAGAAATTAATGTGAAGTTACTATTTTGTTTTATTTTTTGAACTGGCCACTCCTATGGCACATGTATTCGCCTTAAGTATTGTCAAATGAGTGAAAGCCTTTAGGATTTAATTTATATACTGTAAGATGTCATAATCAGTGTTTGTGAACTGGTTAATGGAAAGCCTTTGTTGTTTGTAAAAAAAAAAACAAAAAAAAAACAAAAGTCATGTTTGAGTGTACTGTTTTGCAATATTGGTAAATTGATCTTTATTTAATTGTTCTAAAATGGAAAAAAAAGTTATTTAGCTACTAAGAGCATGCCATGATGACTAATCTATTTTAACCTAAAACAGCTGTTAATCTGTTTGATGGGAACTCCTACCATAGTAGTGTCATTTTTAAACTATTTTCAATGTTTTACTTAAATACACATCGTCAGTTCACTGTTAACAACGTACCATTATATTTTCTGAATTGATCGATTGTAGTACTCTTGTAAGATGTACAGCCCCCGATTCTCAGGTAACACTAGGATTTGTAAACACATGTATGACATTCACCCACTGCACTATTGACGTTTGCTGTATTGAAAATCAATGAAAATAATTTTAGATTTGTGAATCTTGGTACAAATCTGTCACATGTCATGTGTTTTCAGATGTCTTCTACTTTTGCTTATTATGCAGTTAAAGGTCATAAGAGTGAATTGATTATAATTTAGTCTTGTGTGATGAACTGCAGTAGTTTGTTTATTATTTGTTCAATGAAACATGTTGCTTAAATTGTTTTAACAAAAACTTTATAAACTCTTTGGGTCTGTTGACTCAAACAAAATGTAAGTCTCTATGACAACGGTTGTCTGCTTCTTTATGTAATGCCAAAATGTGATAAATGTGAGTGATTTTAGCATGCTGTGGTGGTATGCGGGAGAAGTACTGATCTCCAGGCACCAAGTTCTTTTCTCGGATATCTACAGGAGTGGGTCTCAGGGTTGGAGGGATGTGTCTGATTGATTAGCGTTCTTGAAGAGAGACAGTGTCTTTGATCATGGTAGTAGGAGGTTGCCAGAGAGTTGGTCTAAGTAATTATTTACCATTGACAGCCAATGTACATATTTGTGAATGGTTTAACTAAGTAAGAGCACTATAAATCGCTAATGCTAGCACCTTAACGTTAATGGGGGAAAAATAAACTTCATCCAGTAGCTCTGTTATGTTATGAATCACACCTTCCGTTCTGTTATGCAAAATGTTAACACCAATGCGCACTCCAAGATTTGGTACAAATCTTGGAGTTGTGTTGACTGTGGCTGAATATAGCTGTGTGGAAGAAGGGATTTGTTTCTTATATTTTAAGGTGCATTATGCAATTCTTATGTGGATTTGCAGTCAGCCCATATCAAAGCACTGCTTTTTATTGTCCGTCGTCCTTCGTCAGTGTGAATGACCGTCAGGTGTAAAAGCCCACCTTGAAGTAACTTATTCAGAGGCGAGCTATTTAGGTGGGAGTGAGCTGATTGGATCGAGTCAACAGGACCGCAGAATTCAAACCTTGTACTTGGTAGCTACCAACTCTGTAGTTCTGATAATAAAAAATGTTTTCCTCCAAGTCTCAGACTGATTTTTTTTTTATGCTGTCGTGTTTTCTTATTTCATACACACTGTTCCACTGTGACACTGCAGTTCCAAACAGATGTTTAGAAGTAAAATTCCTAAGAATATAAACTTGATGTTAATTCAATAGTATGAAACGATCACTGACCCTTAAATTTTAATCCCCTGATAAATTACTCAGAAGTAATCCAGACTATACCGTAATTTACTGACACAAAACGTTTGCTATGGTTTGTGTGAAAGAGTTTCTTCTAATGCTATCCATGTTCCTGGATAAAATGTAATTATCCTGCTTAGATCGGCACAAGATGTATGTCACTGGGGCGGAGGATGGTATTTGCTTCAGTGGTGATAAAAACACATGTTCTCACTGGCAAATGAAAAATGCACCATGAAATCCCATTACCTATGTTGGGAGGATTTTCCTATGCTATTTAATTCGATGAGGTCCCGTATAGAATTGATGGGAAGAAGAGTGCACCAGTCAGCTCTCATCAGATCTCATTTTATTCATTATGAAGTGTGTATATATATATATATATATATATATATATATATATATACTACTATATATACACACAAACAGTATTTTGTATCAGAATTATATAAGAGATATTCCATCTATCCATCTTGGACAGGGTCATGAAGATACTATGTAGCCTAACTGAAGAAGCATAGAACACTGTAGACTCAGGACAGAATGCCAGTCCATTGCAGGGCACACACACAATCACACACTATGGACATTCAGAGATGTCAGTCAGCATAATTGCAAGTCTTCAAATTGGGGAAAGGATCCTCATTCTCATCCTCTCATCCTCAAGTTCAGGTTCAGAAAGTCCAAATCCTGGCCAAAATTTTGTTTCAACCAACTTGTTGAGTATAGAGTCACATTCACAGAGTACTAAATTGGTTGTGTTGAAACAAAATATTAGTCTGGATTTGTACTTTCTGAAAATGAACTTTCCACTTCTGATGATTTTAAAAAAAGGAGAACATGCAAACTCCACACACACAGCACAGGCAGAATTCAATCCCCCAACCCTCGAGGTGTGATACAACAATGTCACCCAATGACCCGCCATGCCACCCTTTCAAATATTCACACTTATATTTTAGAGTCATATATACATATTATACAAAAAAGACCATAATTATCATGAACCCTTCTGAGTTTAGGTGTCTCAGAAGACATATAAACATCATGTCTTGTGGAAATGAGTACTTGTGGGGTTCAGGTTCAGGTTACTTTATTTGTACCTGTATTTGTAGCTGCCTTTGTACCTGTAGGTAAATTTAGCTCACAGTTTACAGGAGAAGAGTTAGCATCCACTTAACCAGCAACAAACCTGCATGTAAGCTCACACAGACCAAGAAATAAAACCACACAAGACATAAGTATAATTATTGCCCAACTATAGTGTTATTATTCACCTGAATGACTGCCGCTGGAGCAAAGCTAATTTTGTATCTCTTAGTTCTGAACTTTGGAACTAAAACCCTTCGTCCTCCGGTAGGCGCTACAGAGCCCTGTTAACCAAGACATCCAGACACAGGAACAGTTTCTTTCCTCGTACTGTCACCCTCATTAATAACTGACAGTTATGTGCCATGCCATAGCACACCATAGCACACCATAGCACATCTGCTCCAGTTTCAATCAGATTGCACTTTTATGTATATTCTTGTTTGTACATAGTCTGTATTTACTGAATGTATATTGTCTGTAAATAACATGTTCATTTCGTATGTGGTATGTATGTATGTATGTATGTATGTATGTATGCATGTATGTATGTCTGTTGTCTGTACAGAGGTGAGACACCATTGGCCAGAGCCAAATTCCTTGTGTGGATTAACACACTGGGCCAATAAGGCTGATTCTGATTCTGAACTCAGTGGTTAAGGGACGGGATTTATTGTTTAAAATTGAGCCGGTTATCCACTGTACCTGTCTAGTATGCAGGGATGCTAGGTTAAGTTGTTCCTCCTCCATTACTCTGTTTGATCATTTAATAATTTGATTCAGTGAGTTTCTGCTTTTTAAGGACAGGTTTCCAAACCATGCAACCATGTTTTCCTCCAGGTCTCAGACTGATTTTTATTTTTTTTTAATCTGTTGTGTTTCCTTAGCTTAGCTTACATGGTGGACTTTAACCCTTAACGGATCAGCTTTTCTGGTAGAAGGGAAAAGCTGTTATTGTTCAGTGAAGTTTCACAGGAAGCATTTCATCCAGCCATGGTGAAGTCCGACTCTCGAGTTCCCTTAGTTTTCGTTTCCTGTTGACATCCAGCACTTTGTCTTAAGAGACATCATGTTCAAGGCTACCCCATTTTCCATGACACAGTGGCAAACTGACAAGCTGTTGTTATTAAAAAGAGAGAAAGAAAAAGAGTAAAGTACAAAATAAATTTTATGTAAAATCCACGTATGTATTTGATGAGGTCTGTTAAGCACAATTACACAATATGTTGGGTATAGACCCACCCTGTACAAATACTCAGTGGCCACTCCGTGTATTAGCTACACCTGCTTATTAACAGAAAGAGTCAACTCCCCCAAACAGCAAATTACGTGACGGCAACAGAATATATACAGCAGAAAGAGAGGGACAAGATGTTCCTTTAATATTGATGTAAATGACTTAAACATGGCGTGATTGTTGGTGCCAGGAGTGAAGGTTCTAGAATCTTAAATTGTCACACATTACAGTGTCTAGAGGTTACAGAGAATAATTTGATGAATGACAAAAATGACCAGAGGCATCTCTGTTGCTAAAAGCACACTGTTAATGGTGGTTAGAGGCCAGAGGAGAATGGCCAGACTTCTTCAAGCAGGGAAGCTAGAAGGGCAGCAAAAACAGCTCAATACAGAAGTGATGTGCAGAAAGACATCTCCAAACACCGAGCTCATCAAGCCATAAAAGTGGTTCTGGAGGAAAAAAGGGAGTCGTATCTGGTACTATGTATACATAACTAATAAACCAACCCCTGAGTGTATATTTCTATGGTGATGCATAAAAGTTTGCTGTCAGTTTAGGGTAGGGGTGGGGAATCTGATCCATGGAGGTCTGGTGTGGGTTTTTCTGGTGACCTCTCAATCAGCCAATAATAAATCAGTGGTTCTCAACTCCAGTCCTGGGGACCCACTGTTATTGGCTGATTGATCATCATCATCATCATCATCATCATCATCATCATCCCAAAAACCCTCACCCACACTGGCCCTTCATGGAACAGGTTCTCCATCTCTGATTTAGGGGAATGTTTCAAATATATATATATATATATATTCAGTTATTTATGGAAACACAATGGTACTGCAGCAACCCCTTCTGCTGAACTTGCATAAACATGGTCATTGTTTCTTTGTTGTTCTTCACTGGTGGTGTCTGGGTGGTGATTCTCTCAGATAAGACAGGCCCTTTTCCTCTTCCTACCACTGATTCATTGGGTTTTTCCAAGGAAGTTGCTGTTAAGATCAACCACAAGCCCAACTGCTCCGTGCTCTAGGGAAAAAAGAACGACATAAAAAAATATAAATTTCACTGACCCGTGGCTAATAAAATGACTAAATTATAATCCCTAATGAAGGAAACATTTGAATGAAATCTAAGTGAGTACATGTGTAACAGTTTCTTCAGTCTCTTGATCATCGAGTTTAACAGCTTCTCATTTGACCAACCAAATAAAAAAATATTATCATCATCACATTTTCTCTTTATTACCATTCATAAACAGATAGGGAGTGATTATGAGTTTCTGTGAGAATAAATTTTCAGGGAAAACTTCACAGTATCCAAAACAGGGACTGGTAGTATCACTGCATGTTGAGCTAGTCTGATGTCACGGTACATTTAATGCTACAATAACAGGAAATATTTAGCCATTTACTCTGGCTGGGCTTGTCTCTGTTATTTTTTTCTTTTACTTTCTTTCTGGCTTTTTTTTTTAAACTTCCTTGATAATATGTGCTTCCTCCAAATAAGATATGGCATCAAATGGTAACTTTGAGGAATTAATCTGAATAGCTGCTTCTGAACAGAGCACAGTTGTCATGGAAAAAAAGAAACGTGCACTTTGTTACAAACAGTTTTTGAGATAAAATTAATTACATGTTTTAAGTTGGAAATATGTAGTTCTCATTTGGAAACTGTAGCACATTTAGGATGTATGTCAGCTGGTAAAAAAGTCAACTGCTAGTGGTGATTATGCTAGTTCACTTACTAATGCAGTTAACGTGTTACATGGTTTAAGAAACACCATGAATCTGTATAACCCGAGCCAGAAAAACAATTTAATATTTCATTCATTCATCCATCCATCTTTTGTTAATAACAGTTTAGATAGTAGATCGTATAAATACCCTGGAAAAGAATCTCCTAAATAATGTCCATGAGAAGGGTGTCACCTCACGTCGGTTTGAATCTGGCTACACATTCAAAGCTGCCCTTTTGCTGTAACAACTTAAAGATGTATTTATTGGTGCAGCACCCATTCTGAACTCTCTGATATAATCTTTTTTGGACAAGCAAACACTGACTATGTAAGCTGATCACATCATAACACGTAATAACAATGTTATTGTTATGTAGTTAACATGTTATTGCTAGCAATGTTATTGTTATTAATAATAATGATAATGATAACACTAATAACAAAACCGACATTATTATTGTTGTTATTATTATATAATATAACAATAAGAATAATAATATCCATCCATCCATCCATCCATCCATCCACACTGCATATCCAATAAATGGTGACTTAACCCACCCGGGGAAGACAGTTGGGGGTCTTCCTGGATGTGAGGACACACACTGACACCCAGACATACAATGGGCAATTTGTAGGCCTTGCACATCTTACGACATGCTTTCACGGAATACTTTCTCGCTCTTGTCTTTATAAATTGTCCACACACGTAGCAAAATGCATCTGCTGGGTGCAAACAACCTCT
>JAAGVU020000002.1:852815-863359 GCA_011763525.2 Mormyrus iriodes
AATTCTGGAAAATTGTAGAAACTTCTGGACAATTCTAGCAGTTCAAGAATATTCTAGAAGACTACTCAGTATTGAATGCGAATAAAGAATTTTCTCGAAAACAGACGAATTTCAAAATATCATTATCCTGATCACAGAAGGAAAGTTTTTGTGGAACAATGGCTATTTTCTGTTTGTTTTAGGCATAACGGGTTAGGAAAACATCACTTTGTACCCAGGAACAAAATAAAAATAAAAATTTGTTAAATAGTGTAATTATATAGGTTGTATCTGCTCACATAATAGGATGAAGTGACCACACAACTCAAGGCGAGGTGTTAACTAGTTAATGATGGGTTGAGTCTTACTTTTGTGTTAGGGAAGAAGGAAATTTATAGCTGCATGCGTAATGTCTGCTCTGGCGATGATGACGGCAGTCTCAAAATAGACGGTGCTGTGGCTTGGAAGGCCTCCACTGATGAAGCCTGACTTTTGGGTAACACCCATCATTTCCCATTTTCCTTTCAGTTAACACTGCATTTCTTAATATGGTCATTTATGGGGCTGTTCTAGCGTGCGGTCATATCCATATGGGTTCTCTTTTTACACAGGCAGCTTCAGAGGTATTCACTTATATAACTATTATTAGTGGAATTATAAGCAATAAATATTGTACAGCAGTAACAAAATACCACACGGGTCTCCCAGGACAGAAATACAAGGAGTTGGCGGTTTTGTTTCGCCGTTGACGGCTTTTTAGGAACACACTGACGCAATAAATGTAAAAGGTATAAATGAAATTGCGGATGGAGAGGGCCAAGGTTTTTTTTCTTCGTTTGCCGTGGGTGTGGTTTTAAGACATCCGTTTGGGGCACTATGAAGCTGTACTATAGACCTCTATACAGAGTTGAGAGAAACCGATAAAGAAACACCAAAGTAATCTGCTTAAAATCTAATTTCTTGCATTTTATTCTCTTTTTAGGACTGAGATCAAAGTGCTTCCTGTTGATTATACCGCGGATCGGAAAACGTTTCGATCTTTTCATAGTATTTCTCATACCTCGGATTTAATACTAAACCACAGCGATGCCGAAAACGGTAAGTGAAACAGAACCGACACACTTTAAAAACGTTTTTTTTTTCTGTATTGACGTTTGTCAAATATTGAATCTGTAGGTAGAAAACTGTAGCATCACGTGTTGAATGTAATTATTGAATTATTGTAATGCGATTTAGAGGACACTTGAAACATGTTAACTAGCGATATACCTTAAACGTAGTTTTTCTCCGATCAGCTTATTAGGTTAGTCAAAGGTATCATGCCTCTCAAGGTCCGCATAATCTGGCTTTTATACACACTAGCAGAGAGGCCACGCACTCCTATACTAGGGACCAAAATTATGGAAACACCTAGCACTTTTGGCATTGCGCTTTAAAAATCACTGCACGCATATTGGCGGTAATGTTTATAAACAATCAAAGAAGGTTTACAAATATAATTCACTGGACGATTAAATAAGTAACTGGATTGATTGGAATAAAGTTCTGCAATTTCTAAAAACTGGAAGTGTTTCGCCGTTACTCACAGGTTACACAGCAAGACTAGGTTTTGAGTCACTCATTCACTGTAGGTGAGAACGGTACTAAGGGGACTCCCCTGCTAGCACGGGAAGAACATGCAAACTCCATACATTAAGAGGAAGGGCCACAGCTGGCCTTCAGGCGTTCAGAGGGTTGTTTTAACTTTTTAAAGTTTTGCCCATTCATAGCAGCTCCTACCTTATGCACCTTAAGTACAACAGGCAAATATAGTCATATTTTCAAAAAACTCAAGCTTGAAAGTTTATTTGGAAATGTAGATTTGTCTGTTCTTTTATAAATGTTGGTGAACTTTTTGTGTACAGTACGCTAATATGAGTAATTGAATAAAACAAGCTGTTATCAAACCATCTGACAGAGACTTCTTATCTTAGACACGCTCGACTACTAATTTTTGCTTTTTAAATGGTCAGGCTGTTTGGAAAATTACAGTGCATGTCAATAATAGTTCTGATAAGATGATATGATGGTCATGCTGAAGGCTGATAGTTTAATAGGAATAAAAATGTAGGACTGGCTAGTTATGGTCTATTACTGACTCACTGCTGTCTTGTAACTTGCAACTTATATTCCCTACAATCAGAAATACCATTCATCTGTGTTGTAGCCACTTGTTCTGGTCAGGGGACCTGGAGCATATCCCAGGCAGCATGGAGCACAAGGCCAGGGCACATCCTGAATGGGATATACAATAATAAATGACATACGGGTGCTCCGCTGCCTTATGTCCTGTCCTTCCTGAGGTCAGCTGCAGGCTCGCTATGAAACTGCATTGGATCAGCTGTTATAGAAAGAGACAGGTGGATGGATGGACAGACAGACCATCCATCCTTTTTTTGTAACCGCTTATCCCAGTTGGGGTCATGGGGGGCCCAGAGCCTATTCCAGAGGCTGTGGGTACGAGGCAGGGAACAACCCAGGATGGGGCACCAACCCATTGCAGGGCACACTCACACACCATTCACACCTATAGGCAATTTGGCAATTCCAATCAGCCTCAGCATGTTTTTGGACTGTGGTGGGAAACTGGAGTACCCAGAGGAAACCCCACGACAACACGGGGGTAACATGCAAACTCCACACAGCTGAAACCCTGGCGGAGACTTTAACCCTGGTCCCAGAGGTGTGAGGCGATTGTGCTAACCGCTGCACCACCGTGCCGCCCTGATGGATGGACCATAAAGTGAAATTCATAAGACTATTCAATTCAATTCAATTCAATTTTATTTGTGTGGCGCATTTTCACAACATTACATTGTTTCAAAGCACTCTACATTATCCCCGCCCAAAGCCCCCAGTGAGTAAGCTAGAGGCGGCAGTGGCAAGGAAAAGCTCCCTGGAAGGAGGAAACCTTGGGAGGAACCAGACTCAAAGGGGGAGCCCATCCTCCAGGGGCTGGCAGAGGAGGACAAATTATATCCTCATAAAGCAGACAGCAGGCAGGTGATGGCAGGAAGGTGCTGGTGCTTCTTTAAACGGCAGGATGAACAGTGGTACAGCAGCAGGGCAAACAGGAGAGATGTCAATAACAGAAGGTGGAGCAGGCTGGAAAGACGCCACAGGTAGTGGAGATGTCGCAAGCAGCAGGGTAGGCAGAATATCTTGATAATATGGGGTCTCCGGGCAGCACCCCCCAGGAGAAGTAGGAGAAATAAAATGTGCAATTAGCCAAGTAGGGGAGACAAGAGGCAGTGGAAACAGTTTGAAATAGTAGACAGTTTGAAAGAACAGAAAAACTTGCTAAAGCACTTATCAGATTCTTATCTACACTAATGGCCAAAATTGTGGAAACACTTCCAGTGTTTAGAGATTGCAGAACTTTATTTCAGTAACTCCAGTTACTTATTTAATCGTCCAGTGTATGATGTTTGTAAACATTCTTTAATTGTTCACTAACATTACCGCCAATTTGAGTAGTAATTTTTAAAGCATAATGCAAAAAAATGCTAGGTGTTTCCACAATCTTGGCCACTAGAGTAAATTAATATAGTTATTTCTTTCAGAATCAAGGTGTGTTCACCTTTCAGTCAAAGCTATCATTAAACTATTGTATCAGCCGTAAAATGACTGCATCATCATTGTATAATCTACTATTATTTACATATTGAAACCTGCTGAAAAGCGATTTGAAGCTCTTCAAGCATATTAAGAAGCATATCATATCAAACAAGGAATATGTTCCAGATGTAATTTTGCTTTTCTGATTTGTGGTGTCGTCAACAGATCAATGTTCGCGTTACCACAATGGATGCAGAACTGGAGTTTGCCATTCAGAGCAACACAACTGGCAAGCAGCTCTTTGACCAGGTATTTTGTCTTATTATTAATATTCTCTCAGTTTAAATATGAGAAGACCTGATTGGCTGGAAGACAATGCATTGACATCATGGTCGTGACTATCATAACTATGTAATAGTTTTGGACTCCGTCAGACTCCCCAAGCCGCTAACATTCCATAAGCCAATGTATCTCCCTCAAGAGAAAGTCGACCATATTTATGTGGAAATATTTTACATTTCACCCAAAGAAACAGGAAAAATAATGACCATTCAGGCCCTAGACTCAAAGGGGTGGATGACGTGTTTGCCAAGCCTGCAGAAATTCTCTTTCTCTGCCATGGAAATCGGGCATCAGTCCTTTGAGAAACTGAGTGTGGAGCCAAGACAAATCCATAGGACAGAGTCCTTATTGTGCATTTAGTAGTGGCTCTCTCGCACCATGCCTGTACATGGCAAAAATAAATTAAGCTCAGAGGTGACCTATCTTTTTTTTTTTTTACGGAGACATTTTAACATAGTGATACGTGAAACTTGTACTTATATTACATAACACAGGATGAGGCATGGCTTAGAGGGCAGCTTAAGACAGTACATGTTATCCCCTAATGAATACACAAAAAGTTATGTCAAATAAAGGTTATTATAGATATTGAACAGCATCAAATCCTCGCAATTTTTTTTTTTTAGCTTAAGGGTGAAAGGAGACTGGGTGCTGCTGATTTAGTGGAATTCCCTCTGTGCTTTAGGCTGCCTCACAGATAGGTATTGAAGAAAATGCAATGGTAATTCCCATATCATTCCAAATGCCACACCTAGCTATAAGTGGAGGTCCCCAGATTGCAATGTATTTAAATAGTAATTGAGCCAAAAGCATGAAGCACATACCTAAAATAGCTTGTCTGCTATTGGCTGATAAGATTGTTTGGGTGAATGCAGACAGCCGAGTCTTTCCTATTCAACTTTTCTCTTTGTATTTGAATGGAAAGAGGAAAAAAAAAAGCAAGTCAAACATAATTATTTTGGGATTGCACCAATTTAACTAACTCAACCATGACAAAAAATCTTTGTGTTGCGATAGGAATTGACTTTTGGCGATTCAGTGGGTTTCTAAATGCTTTGTTTCTGATAAAAATCAGCTCTGTGTTTCTTCTATCATTTTAACAGTCATCGTCATCAGAAATGTCATCACCCGTAACTCTTACAAAATCCTGCTCGTTAATCATCATTTGCTACCAACTTCCTTTATAGGTGGTCCTGACAATCGGGCTTCGAGAGGTCTGGTTCTTCGGACTCCAGTATGAAGACACCAAAGGGTTCTCTACGTGGCTCAGACTCAACAAGAAGGTGAGTTCTTATTATACAGCACTAAAGGAGATCTGTCTGTAAGCCTTTAAATTAAATTATAATTCCTGGTTATTTCCTTTTTCCCTGTATATTTTCATGGTAGGGTTGCCATCTTCCGGGTTGCCAGTGGTTTCTACATGCATCTCCTGACCTTCTGAGTTTTACACCCTAAACCTCCACTCTACTCTTCCCTCCCAGGTGACAGCTCAGCATGTCCGCAAAGAGAACCCGCTCCAGTTCAAGTTCCGGGCCAAGTTCTACCCTGAGGATGTGTCCGAGGAGCTGATACAGGAGGGCACACAACGGCTCTTCTTCCTGCAGGTCAAGGAGTCCATCCTCAGTGATGACGTCTACTGCCCCCCAGAGACGGCAGTGTTGCTTGCCTCTTATGCGGTGCAGACTAAGCATGGTGACTACAAATCAGACATTCATCTGCCTGGGTATCTGTCCAGTGACAAGCTGCTGCCCGACAGGTATGTCTTGTTTATGGTTAATTCAACGTAGGGCATTGAATTCGTCTTGCTATAATGAGGCTTTAATTTCCACATTAATTATGTAGTATTACTTCATACCAATGATTTTCCAAACATTACAAAAATGCATTTTGTTAAATGGAAGTAATAAAACATTATTTATTAATGTAATATCGCACGTATTACTTTGTGCCAAATACTATTTTTATTCATTAAATACATCTTGTTATTAAAAAGCTCAGTGTTCCATTGAAGGTTCTCTTGAGTCCTCTGGCCAGAATGACATATGCTCACTAGGAGTGAATTTCGACAGAAAAAGCAAGAAGTACAAAACTGTTAACTCAATAAGTTTCAAGATAAAATGCAATAGTCAGTGTTAGTCAGCTAACCGGTAACATACTGTATGAAGGAGCTATAGATGCTTGTATATCTGTATTATATCTATGGAACTATTACCCAGCTATTCTGCTCTTGGAAGATCTTGGTTGTAATGTAATAACATGTCATATTAATGAACCTTGGAAGAAAAATATGCCTGCTTTCCTGATGTTGAAATTTTATTAGGTCGTCAGGGATAGACATTTTTCATATCTTGGTAACAGATGCAAACACAGTTGGACGGAGTGGTCCAAACGTCATATACAGACTTACAGTCACATTTTATAAAACATTCCTTATTAATACCGTCATTGATTTTGAGATGCAGTAATGGACTATGCTTGACACTGTTAAATAATGCATATGCATGTGAGCCACTGAGGACGGTATTTACCATCAGCCGAAGTCAAAGTATTCATTTATGATGATTGTGAATGGAAATGTATCCTTAATGCATGTGGTGGCACCAGGGGTAACGTCCTTCGTATTGCGCCTCCAGGGTCCTGGAGCAGCATAAGCTGAGTAAGGAGCAGTGGGAGGAGAGGATTCAGGTGTGGCACGAGGAGCACAAGAGCATGCCAAGGTGTGTACTACGCTGGCATGCACACAGACCGCTCCGACTGGATCACAGCTTGCACTAGTGGTGTATCTCAATATGCGTACTGGACCGTACTTTTGTTCTCGTGTACCCGTTTTATGTCATCTTCCATTGCTGAAGACCGGTTCCAATACTCAAAAACAGAAGTACAGAGGACAGTAAAAATGCCCATTTGTCATTCTTGCCTCGCTGCAAATATCAAGGATAAATCGGTTGCATCCCCGACAAACGAGACCAATCTCATGATTCATTGCAAGTTCATTCTTGGGAGACCAGTTAGCAAGACCGGTCTTGCGAAGACCACAATTACGATCTTTGCGTTCTTGGTATTGAGACACACTCTCAGACTTACTCCAGCAGCCGTACCATTAACTGTCCTCCTTAGTTCCGTTGACTGACAAATTTTGACTTGAAGTCAAATAGTAGAGAAGGAAAGAAATAACAAGGGTGTAGGGTTGGGTGTCAGCATTTGTAGGGATCAAATCAGCCACAAACCACCTTCCGCCGGAAGGACACACATGAAATCTGTGCCCGTGGACTTGGAGTATCATTGGAGTATTAGAACTATTACAAAAAAACAGCCTGGGTTGAAAGTATTTACTGTGGCAAATCTGAGTAAGATGTGCTGTCTTGCATGGTCTGCCCTTGTTTGCACAGGGTCCCACCCAAGCTCCAAAACCATGCTTTTTATGTGGCTTTTTCTAAATTGTCCATAGGGTGTGGTTGTGTGTGATTGTGTGCCCAGCGATGCACAGCATCCAGTCCAGGGTGTTTCTCTGCCTTGTGCCGTGTGATGCACTGGCATCCAGTTCAGGGTGTTCCTCTGCATTGTGCCATGCGATGCACTGGCATCCAGTCCAGGGTTTTTCTCTGCCTTGTGCCATGCGATGCACTGGCATCCAGTCCAGGGTGTTTCTCTGCCTTGTGCCATGCGATGCACTGGCATACAGTCCAGGGTGTTTTTCTGCCTTGTGCCGTGCGATGCACTGGCATCCAACCCAGGGTGTTTCTCTGCCTTGTGCTGTGCGATGCACTGGCATCCAGTCTAGGGTGTTCCTCTGCCTTGTGCCGTGTGATGCACTGGCATCCAACCCAGGGTGTTCCTCTGCCTTGTACCCTAGCTCACCACAACCCTGCACAGGAAAAGCAGGCATGGAAAATGAATGGATGGAATTTTTATTTAGAATATGGCAGACACAGAGCGGGCAAAATCTCTCAGAGTACATGGTGTGTCGATATTAAGGAGAGGATTTTAACTGGGTGTTGATTTTTAATGAGCCTTACCGTTGCTGGAATTAAAATTATGGTTAAGTGGTCATTGATCTGTAATATGATTTGAAAGGTTTTTGGGTCAAATGAGTAATTCTCAAATTAAAATTTTGTATTGCAGGAAAAAAATTAATATTCCCCCAACTTCCTCTATTAGTGCTGCTGTAACAGACACAGTGGTGCATAACTGCCTATTAAGGCACATTAAACGCGAGCAAAATAAAACCTTTCTATGACTGCTTTATGTATGCAATGCAAAATATAGTTTACATCAAACCACACTCATGGCATGTCAGACAACCACTGTTTTGGTTAGATTAAACTGACTATGATTATGTAAATTAAATACACTGACAGAGAATTAACTAATAAGCTGTTTGCCAACAGAGAGGACTCCATGATGGAATACCTCAAGATTGCACAGGATCTCGAGATGTATGGGGTCAATTATTTCAATATCAAGAACAAGAAGGGATCACAGCTGTGGCTGGGCGTGGATGCACTAGGACTCAACATCTATGAACAGAATGACAAGTACAGCTGCCCTTACATTTTTCTATCTGTCAACAGCTTGTTCACTAGTTTAGTTCATGAAATTAAAAATCTAAGTAATTTATTCCCTGGATTTGAATCAGACGGATTTAAACATATGCATCGATAAATGTTGTCAGTGATTTTCAGTTTTAATACATTACACGCTACTCCCTAAATAGGATGACTCCCAAAATCGGATTCCCCTGGAGTGAGATTAGAAACATTTCCTTCAGCGACAAGAAATTTGTTATCAAACCAATTGACAAGAAATCCCCGGTATGGCAAGTATAATTTCACAATATGCTCAACATCATTTTTTTTGTACTGTACAATTTTGTTTGCAAGGTTTTTTTTCTAAGCTGTCAGGGATAGATTTAAACTGTGTGTGGCTCAAATTAAATGACGGGTTGATAAAAAAAAATCTCCAGAACAGCACCAACCCTCCCGTTCATGTCAAAGCAAAATGTACATGATGAATTGCAGAAAACAAAATCTTAAAAATGAAATAAATGACACATAATAAAAATGTGTTGTTTTATCTTACAAAATGCTTTATTTCTTCTTCTTCTTCTACAACTAATTATAATAGTAATAATAATAATAAATTGGATTCTGCTGGATACATGTTTAAAAGGCGGATGAATTAAACCGTCAAATTTATTATAAATAGAAAAGTAAAGTCTTTTGTTTTAAAGCCAGTATTCTAAAAGTATCAAAACCACACAAGATATAATTAATTATGAATCTAATTAATTAAAAATCAACAGATATAAATTGTATTAAGAAGCAAATGGATTTGTTGTGGATTTTGCTCGGCACCAGAAAGCAAAGACTCCTGCCAGTCTGAGATCCCTTTATGTATTTTGAAAATTAAATATCCCTTCCAGACCATTATGGCATTATAGTTTTCCTATTCATTGTTTATTCATTGTGTGTATATTTTATATCCTCTCTGCGGCGTGTTGCAGGACTTTGTGTTCTACGCACCTCGCCTGCGCATCAACAAGCGCATCCTGGCCCTGTGCATGGGCAACCACGAGCTGTACATGCGACGCCGCAAGCCTGACACCATCGAGGTGCAGCAGATGAAGGCGCAGGCCCGTGAGGAGAAGCACCACAAGCAGATGGAGAGGTGAGGTACAGAGGAGGCAAGGGTTGTAATGAGAGAAAAATGCACAGCACGCTGCTGTTTTATCATCACAGTGATAAAGCACCTCTCTGAATATGTTTCATTTCTTAGTAAGAAAAATGACTTAGGCTTTTATCGAATGTATGTCTTTCATTGTCAGGGTATTGTTCATTGTGCCGTCGTTGGCCATAATCTGTGGAAATTATCTGTGCATCTTGGTTTCAGTATCTTCTCTTTATCTGGGACCTCTTTGTCACCCCTAAGAGCACTGCTGGAGAATGAGAAGAAGAAGAGAGAAATTGCTGAGAAAGAGAAAGAGAAGATTGAGCGGGAGAAAGAGGAACTGAGAGAGAGGCTGATTCAGATTGAAGAGCAAACAAGGAAAGCCCAAGAAGGTCAGATGTCACAATAAACCTGGATTTATAGCCACGGTTGTACCTGCGAAGGCAAAGGAGTTACCTTGGGTACAGCTTTCAGCCTCGGTTACATAGCTAACATCGTGGGTGACAAGACAAGTGGTATTGCTGAAACCCACTGCGAATGCATCCGAGCATTTCATGGCTGTCCTGGTGGCACGTTGTTTAAGCTTGCAGCATATGGGAAATTGTCTTCACACATTAGAGTAGGATCTGGTTTTTATGACATGTGCTTGGAAAAAGCAGGAACCTACTTGGGTAAAGTGCCTACAGGGGTATGTTCAGGTAAGCTATTGTCAATCAGGAGTCTGATCCTGAAGGGAAAATGGCTTGACCCTAACTATGCGGTCGCCCTGGTCTTTCATTAGAAACGCTTGGTTGCAAGTTGATCAAAAAGTTACAAAAAGATACAGTACTGTGCAAACAAAGAATATGATGTTTAAATGCTCTTCATGTTTGTGTAAAACTGTGCTATTATACCTCTAAAAGTATATTAGCTTATCCATTTCAAAACCTCTCCTAAAATCACCCCAGTATTTGCAGCAA
>JAAGVU020000002.1:865165-882709 GCA_011763525.2 Mormyrus iriodes
TTTGCATGTGTGGATTGGATGGGTTGTTATCGACATCCGGTGAGAATTTCATGTCAATAGCACCTTTAGAAATATATCTACTTAAAAAATTTGTGATGTGTTCAATACTTATTTTCCCCGCTGTATATCGGAAAATTCCATTTAAGAGCATTTTCAGTGTAAGTATTTTCAGTTCTTATTGATAGATGTGGATAGATGACTATTAGTTCTTCTCAATTTCACACAAATCCCAGTAAGCATTAAGTACAGAGCTCTGCCCAGGGTTAATAGCCCCAGGGAAATGTCCAATTACAAATCGGAAGAGTACGAGTGGAGGGAAGAACCTGTCTTCTAATTCAGAATTTATGATGCAGGGATGAGCGCGATGCAGCAGTCGACACTATGGGCAACGTGGTGGTTTCACACCTCCAGGGCCGTGGGTTTGATTTCTGTCTCTTCTGTATGTTGTGTTTACATGTCCTCACTGTGTTTGTGAATGTTTCTTCTTGGCCATCAGGTCTCTTCCCGGAATCCTGAAGTGTTTGTGTTTTATGGTAGACTGGCATCCTGTCTAGGGTGTACCCTGGGCTTCCTGGCATAGACTTGCGTAGGCTCACTGTGGTGGTTATGGGAAAATATATCGATTGCTATTTAAAACATTGCACACTTTTATGACGATGAGATGATCAAGTGACTGGTGCTGACACCTGCAAAGATTTTCTGGAACTTTCTATATGTTTCTAATACAAATAACAGAAGTGTTTCCCAAGGATATGGGAGGGTAATTATTTGGGGAGAAAAATGCATGTAACACCATTATGCATGTAAAATAATGTTCTGTGATTTCTTCACCAACATCTGCTTCATCTAGAGCAATTGCTTGTTGTTTGCAAATATTTTGCTGCTGTTGCGATTGGTTAATGCCCTGTCCTGGGTTGTTCCCTGCCTAGCTGCCAGGACCACCCTGCATAGGACATGCGTGAATAGGAGATTGATGGATGGATGGATTTTGCTACTGTGCAGATTAGCATTTTAGTTAACTAGTTTTATACTCCTAGTTCCATGATATTAAGGTATTCACAGTTAGTGGACCACATTTACTGAAAGTTGTATATTAGAGTGTGAATGTTTTTTATATGTAATGTGCCCATTCATCAAAGTGTTTTTAATAAGAACCCTGAAGGGCAGTAAAACAAGCTTACATTCTAAGGCGAGCAGCTTTTGATGGGGCAGGCAATTAAGAGTACTGCGGGAATTGCACATAAACATTAGGAAGCCATGTGATCACTGCATGCACAGCGCCTCCCCCTGGTGGAATCCATCAGCCACAGTGTGGTAAAGTGATAAAGAGAGCTTCCAACAAGAGCAATGTGATGTAGGTTTGGCACTGAGTATGCTGAACATTGGATGTAGTGCCTGCAGACAATTTTAAATTTATCCTCATTTGCCTTGCGGTTAATGGCTCAGTTTACAGAATTGTCTGTCCCCCAGGCCACTGAATTAGCTGAGCTGACCTCTAAGATCTCGCTTCTGGAGGATGCCAAACGGAAGAAGGACGACGAGGCCAGGGAGTGGCAGATGAAGGTGAGAAGCAAACGGCATAATTTTAATTGTGTGAAACCTGCCGTCCGCTCTTCAAGGTCGAACAGATCAACTTACATTGTGTTTACGTTTCACCAAATTTGTCAAAATGGTTTTGAAATCGAATGGTTTTAGAATACTTCCAGCAAACAGAATGTCAATTATCTGGTCAGTTTGCTTTATGGCAAAGGCATAAAATATATTTATGGTCTTGCTAGTCCATCCTCCACTCTAATCCAAGTTCATGATGTTCTAATGGGGGATCAATAAGACTTCCTCCCTTCCTTCCTGAATAATAAAGTGGGCAAAATGGAAGATTTTCTGTGATTTTATGAACGGTATTTTGGCAGCGGGAGGAGGACGATGTTCAGTGCAAGATCTGAGCTGACGTTTCAGGAATCTCACTCGAGATGTGCACTGCATCCCACCGCTAGCCCAACTCCAGCTGTAAATCCAAGTTTACGATATCGCTGCAAATGGGAGATGAACGCCTGATTTACAACTGAATAATAATAAAATTTTGCTCCCCCAAAGGAGATTTTGTGCTCAGTTTTTTATAATGCATTAAACAAAATGAAATATGGCTGTTCCAACAAATTAGAGTAGTCACTGCATAAATTTAAATTGCTGGTGCTTACAAATATTTATATTTTTAATCATATACATACCTGGACTTTATCGTAATATATTAGAGGTTCGATAAAGGCCTGTACTTAAACAAATATGTGTGTTTTGGCAGGCATCTATGGTGCAAGAGGACCTGGAGAAGACCAAGGAGGCACTGAAGAGCAGGGTGATGTCCTTCAACGCGGAGAATGAGCACGATGAAAATGATGAGAGCAGCGCTGAGGCGAGCGCGGAGCTGACGTCGGCTGGGACGTGCCGGGACCGAAGCGAGGAGGAGCGCATGACGGAGGCTGAGAAGAATGAGCGCGTGCAGAAGCACCTGCTGGTGAGTGAGGCCGCCCAGGCGTGACTGTGAGGACAGCAGGGCCCCCGTGGAAACCCCATGGCACCCCATTATCACCAAGTCCGTTTGCGTGCATCGACATTGCCACTAAATATAGCCATGTACGCCCTGGAAAGTTTGAACTCGCAAACACAATGTCTCCAACGGTTTAATTGTTATACAGACTCCCCTGTGCAAAAATAAAGTTGAAGCAGTTTCGTTCAAAGGCACTGTAACGTCATGTGGCCACTGCATGTAAACCGGACGGATTTTTTTACACACTGAGGGAAGAACAGAGACTGTATCATCCAAATATAATTTAGATATCAGAAAGCATTTTAGAATGTACAGTTAACTGTGAGCTCTGTCAGATTAACAGAAGAACTCAATTGTATGATTCCTCCTAAAATCTTGGGTGTGGTCTGTTAAGAGTAGTTTACCCT
Source organism: Mormyrus iriodes (assembly GCA_011763525.2). NCBI lineage: Eukaryota > Metazoa > Chordata > Actinopteri > Osteoglossiformes > Mormyridae > Mormyrus > Mormyrus iriodes. The sequence continues at coordinate 868,118 of JAAGVU020000002.1, forward strand.
CAGTGTTCCTCTTTATCGGGACTGGGGCTAATTCTCCGTATTTATTCCTACTAACCACTGCACTAGTTACCACTGAAATGTTAATTTATGCAGCTTTTTTCCCAGATACAGCTGCACAAAAAATATACTGTAGACTCAACCCTTGAGCCTACAACTACAGGGTAAAGCTATCCAGTTACCAAAAATAACTACAGTTGGAGTTTGGAGGCTTTGCTGCAGGAAGGGTAATCCTAAATGGCCATAATTCTTGTCCATCCAGCATTTAAAAAGTCTTTAGCCTTTGCCACAGGACAAAGTCTACATGTCCTAAAAATACAATGTTAATGGCACAGGTGGAAATGTATCCACGAGGCTCTTATTAAATGTGCTTGATTATATCTTTTTTAAATACCTTCTTTGATGTGCTTCTTGACTGCTAAGGGTTTTGCTGTTTTCTCTAAATATATTAACAAAGTATGTAATTATATTCAAATGTCATAACCACATTTGCCATTCCATATTGAGTAAGCGTGTACTCCTCTCTAAACTGGCTGCCAGGTTAAGGGGACACTGAATCCAGAACCCCAAAATGATTTATATTAGTACAGTGATTTTGTTGCGTGCAATCTGGGCGAATAACTTTTCCATTACGTTTCATCTCAGGCCCTGAGCTCAGAGCTGGCCAACGCAAGGGACGAGACCAAGAAAACTGTAAATGACATCATCCACGCTGAGAATGTGCGTGTAGGGCGGGATAAATACAAAACCCTACGGCAGATTCGTCAAGGCAACACCAAGCAGCGCATCGATGAGTTTGAGTCCATGTGAGACGGGTTAGCCGTGGGATCCGCAGTGGCCTGTCCATGTGCCTTACGAGGGCTAAATGCCAGACAGCAAACATCCACAATACTGCCCTACAAAGGCAAAACACAGTGACTGCGTATTTTCTTTGGCTCTGTTTTACTTCTGACGAAATATCTTGGTCCCACTATGCTTGATTTTGAAGAAAGCAGGATGTGAAAAAGACATTAACCACAAAATCCACACTGTAAGCAAAGCAAAGCACACTGTTTCTCAGATTCAAAGTCAGCATAGTTACTGTGTTTCACCTTTATAGAGTAGAATAGTCCCCCTGTAATCAAATTTTGGTATATTCTGCTTTCACTGTTCGTGGTCTGTTTAGCTTGGTCCAGTCAAATGTGTTTTCAGATGGGTAGCCTTATCACATAACATACCAAAATCGGTCGAAAATAAGAGTGGATCACTTATTGCAAATTAGTAAATTAATCATTAATGCAAATGCTTTATCGGTCTGGCTCTTTAGAACTTTGCCGTTAGAACAAACAACTTACCTGAATTAAAAAAAAGAAAAACACTACACATTCTAGACCAGTATTCAATAATGTTTTAGTTTTGCACGGAGTCAGGGTATCAAGTCTATTGAATGCTAACTGATATTTGACTAATACTGTAAACATTTAATGAATTTTCCATACACCACACTTGGATAAACCAGCGATTCTTGTTTAATTTTTACTCCGACTGTAGTTTATTTTGAAATTAATTTATTATCTTTCTACAATAAACAATGCAGAAATTTATTAGTTGATCAAACTGTTGGATGGAGAGACTCCTGTTTTTCCTCACATTTGACACTTTTGTGGTACTGCTGTCTTATTGGCAAGTACAGTGTAGACCAAGTGGTTTCTGTAATGTCAGTTAAATGTGTTTGGCTATGAAATTGTTGTGTATTGGGACTGCTGGTTTTATATGGGTAATTGCAGGACCAGACTTAGAGAAGGTTGTATGTTTTATGTTTTAACGATTTTTTTTTCCCCAAATTTAAAATATAAAACAGAAAACATTTTCCTTTGGACGATGTCTTATTTCACTATTATGTTGTCTTTTTAAAGTTTTACACTTCTGTACGCAGTTTTAAAGAAAAAAAAAACAATTAATTTCTTTTGCAACTTTATTGTCAAGAGTCAATACATAATTGAAAAAAATAGGCCAGCATTGGTATTTTCTACTTTGTTGATCCATTCGTTGTAAAGTAGTAAATACAAGCAGATGTGTTTTTTTATTGTAGACACTATTTTTGAAGTATTATGTAGTATGAATCATATTCTTGGTAAAGACAATTTGTTTTATTGCATTTTATGTAGTTTTTGCTTTGATTAAAGATGATGAAAGATGTGCTTCTGATTTAATTAAATTTGAATGTTAATTACTATGTTGGAAGATAAATTTTATATTGTAATTGATTTCATTACATAGAAGAAAGCTAGGTTTTCAAAGCTGTTATTAAAATATAAGAATCAGAAACCTATGTGAAAAATATTTCCTGTAAATCATAAAATCTACACTTAATAAAATTAAATAAATGTACGTCACCTTCCACAAAGTTGTGTACTGAATGTAATTCTTGCTAAGGCCACAAGAGGCCAATATTTGACCAAAAGTGATCCGTAACCGTAGTACCGTAATTGACTGATCCGGGTATGCAAAATATTTCTATTTTTCACAAAAAAATCGTTATTTGATTGTTTTGAGCTGTATTATTTTAAAATGTTGAAAATTTTAAATGTCGAAAATTGACAAATATGTATACTACTACTCTGAGGGAGGCTATGAACAAACATTTCTTTCGCAATAACATCACGCACACCTCTTCTATCGACAATCACTGGAGGATGTAGCTATTAAGTACTCTGATCAGTAAGGAACACCCACGTACAGTGAATGATGAGATAAATTGCACTGTATCGACTGTAAAAGACATTCTTCCTTTGAAAGCAGCTTTAACGAGTAGCGAGGTCACCAACCAGCTCCAGGATTGACTCCAGCCGCACTCCTGCCTGTGCGCTATTTGTCTGCTCCCTTTCTGTGTTTGCATTGCCCTTTCCTGGCACTAGATTTCCCCAAGGGTGAAAGGCATGCTTTTGAAGTGAATCATTGACACTGAATTGTTCTGATTGACCACATGCAAGTTTGAGACTGAAATGGTCACCTATCATAAGGAATTTTGTTTACACTTTAAACAAGTATTTGCTTAAATGGTATTCGCACACTGCAAAGCTTATAATTTCCGATTGATCTCTGACCAGTTTTCCATTATATGACTAGTGGATTGAATTTACCCCTGCTGTTCACCATTTATAGGGAAAACAGCAAATATCTGTAAAAACACCATTCCCACATTAGTGAACACGCCAGTACAATCGCACAACACTATGAAATGATTAGATCGGAGCCTGTTTGTTATGGAAGATAAATATCTTTAAGCTGGCTGATTGTTACAATACACATTTAATCAAATATTTGACCATTACTGTTTTGATGACAGTGGTTGTTACTGAAGAATTCCTTCATCATTTATAATTTAATTTTCAGTACGTGTAACACAATCCCTCGAGAAAGCAATTAAATCCAAAATATACGTACAATAATCACAATCCTATAACCCTATTATATTTTCAATGAATTCAGCAAATGCGCTGCTACCATATATAATTTTTCTTGTCAAAAAATAGAGTTAATGTCACACCCAGCTCCTGTTCACAGAGTCAAATTATTTGTGTGCCAGCCACCACTGTATGCAGGTTCAGACATTTGTATCTGCTGACTAATCTTCTGTTGCCATGTCGGTACCTTGTTATCTGTTGAATCAATTAACTCGGAGCAATTCAATCCTTCAAGAAGGAAGCCATAATGTACTTCAAGGAGTGAGCTGTGAAGTGCAGGGCAGCCAATCACGTAGAGTGGGATTTGGCCAGGAGCTTCTGTTCAAAGCGGACACCCGGAGCCTAATGCTTCCATTCCCTGGTGGCTTTCACTGACCTGAAGACACCTCCTACGCGGTATATCCCCTCCTTCATTCAGCGAATACACCCATTAACCACTGCAGTCAGGTACTGATGAATCAGGCTAAAGTCTGACTCAAATCAGCAGAAAGCAAAAAATAAATAAATTACTAAAAGTGACCTTGAGTTAAAAAAAAAAAATACTAGGGCTTTATTTACTGCTGTTCAATGAGCATAGAACCCAATTTTTGTCAGTGTGGCTTGGGCTTTTCACACATAAATATAGAGAGCTTCTGCATCATATCAGCGTGGTTTTATAGAATGGCTGACATTTGAATTACCTGGACTTAGGCCCCATGGCATACCTTGGTATGCAACCACCAGTTAAAGCTTCGGCCATGATCTTTCCAAGCAAAAAATACTCCTGTAACAGCACAGAGCAACACAGGCAGTAAGTAACTGAATTAAGTACAACTACAGTATAACAAAATAACGTATTAATATAAATATATGTATATATATCTAAGAGAAAACTATACGAAAGAATGCTAATCCCCAGCCAAAAGATAATCAGCTGTGCTGCTATGCTCATTTAATTAACGCTTTAGCTAGAACGAAAAGCACCTTCGGCTTTATTTATTGTTGACGATCAAGCATGTAAGCAATTTCCCAAAAGCCCTACAGCTTTTTCTTTGTTTTTAATCGTTATTTCAGTTGTCCTTATCTTATTTTGTGTTTTGAATTCAATGTTTCCGTTCAATTGAGAAAAAAAGCATGTATGGTCCATCTATCTATATATATTTATATATATATACACACGCTTGCATACTTGCAGTTTATAGCTATTAACGTCTTATAACAGTTGCCTTGAGAATAAAAAAATGCATAATAATTTAATTTCATGCAAAGTTTAAGCAGCTCGCAAAGAGGAAAGACCAGTCTGTTATTGGAGGAATCGTCAGTAGGTGCTTTTCAAACTGCAGGTTCAATTTTACATAATTTTATACACTGCCCCAACATGTCTATTAATTGCATCATTTTCAGAACATCAGTCATTTCACCATGACTTCAGATGTCAAGCACTCGCGTGAAATTTTAGTTTCAGCCTGCTTTGATGACCTCCTTAACGACCTTCAAGGGTGCTGATTCCCCAGAGAAGATCAAGGAGTAGCAAGTGCTAATAAAACGTGATATCACCTTTGGAGTCTGTAATGTGACACCACACTATGAGTGAGAGCTACGGCGATAGCCAGAAAAACACTGAACAAAAGTGTGAAAACTGCAACTCTTAAAATCTGTGAGAATAAACATGACTCTTACAGCAATAAAGTATATGAGATTCTCGGTGCTAAAAATTTAAGGCTTAAGGTAAATCCTTTATTCTGTTTTCAACATTAATAGTTTTCTATATTAGAATGAGTTGAAACAGTTTCTTGAAAGCTGCCAGAAGGAGGTCAATGGCCTTTCGTCAGTCCTAAATATTTCAAAGACTTTTTCTTATTGGACTGGGCACTTTGAAGGCCATGAGCGTCTGACAAACACAGACAGACAGACACTAAAATACTTCAGATAAGAATGGGACATAAACATTTACCACCTGCAGCCAAAGATAAAATGACCCCGATAAGTAGTGTATTTTTACATATTTCGCATATTTGTTGTCCGGTTGTCCGGTCTAGACACAACTTGGACTTTTTGGGCATGTCCTTAATAGAATAATAGTGTCTAGCACACAATCGCTCATCACACTATAAGTAAAAGTGTGGAGTATGATATAAGCACCATGTATCTCATCACAATTTTTAAGCTTTATGTTTAATTTATTTAAATTTTATGTTGTGAGAAGATCCCTTTCTGTGTTTTCCTAACTGACGATGCATTTTCCCAAGGCCCGGAGGACTGGAATCTCACCAGATATCCGGTGCAAGTCTCTTCCTTTACAGTATTCACTCTCTATGTCCATTCATATTACCAGGTTGATGACTTATTCAAAGTTACTAACATTTATGGTAAAGTGTCGGGTGCCTGCATTACAGTGCACAAAATAACAATTTCAGTCAGTCCGAAATACTTCCAGAAAACCAAAACTGAACTCTGTTTGAACACTTTTCAAATGCTTACACCAAACCAAATGATCAACAATAACAGGGGCAACAATAACAATAATATTTTCCGAGGTGTAAGACACATTATTGCAGCTCAAAGAGCTTCAAAAAATCGTTTAATGTTTGCAATGTACATAGGAATGGACCACAATGCATACTGATGCTAATTTGACAAAATAAAAGCATCCTAGACAGAACTCAAGATAAAACCATTCATATCAGAATAAAAACCTGAAATGCTGAAATATGAATACAAATTCAAAACTAGAATGAAATGTATAAGTTTTGTAATAATACATTCCAAACCTTAGCTGCATAAAATGTACCAGTCGCTCCACTAGTCTAACAGGAAGATAGAAAACCATAGAGCAAGTATGATGAGGCTTTGAAAGCATTCATTTAAATCTCAGCTGATACTCTGTAGGAAACTTTGAATGATTAAAGTACCTCAAAGTCTCTTATGATCTATCCCAGCACATTATACAAATGGTGACGATGCGGGCGCTGTGCTGGATTTTGCTTTGTGTTCATTGGCATTTTTGCAAGCTGACCTAACCAGTGGAAGCTGTATTGTAATGAAGAAAAGCATCCCTACATGCGATTAAAGCATGGGTTAATATTTTAGCATCAGGTTGTGAGATAAGCCGTCACACTTCTGCTGTTTTACATAAGTGAAATAAAGTTGTTTTTGTTTTATAAGATTTATGTGCTTAGAATCTTAGATCCCACACAAAACCCTCCCTTGTACCCTATGGGTATTTGGGGTTCTTTTGAAGAATTGTGCAAAACAGTTTGGGTCTCCAAAAATGTACAAGACTTCTTTTTCACAAACGATCCATCATAAAAATGACATAAAGAGTTATTGACCTCATTCGTGCTCTTCACAAAATCACCAGACATTTTACTTTACGTAATCATACGGAATAAAATGGAGAACAGTAAAAATGGGATAGATTTACTAACTGTTTCCCTAAATCAAAACCATAAAATGCAGTCAGTATCACAGCCTCCTTTGTGTAAATGCATGCTTCTATACACCACCTGTCTGGACAAGATGGTATATGCATAATGTAGTCATCATTCACGCTGAGAGAGGTGAGTTGCTTTAATTAGCATTTTTTCACTATCCCTCAGTGCTAAGCACATAATTCATGAAATACATGAGGGTGGCGTAAAAAAAACAAAAAAAAAACACCTTGCATATTTTACAATTCTTAATGCAATTCATATTTTTCATATCTGAACATATTATAATAGGTGAAATTTTGCAGAGATCCAGGGGCACAATCAGTAATTTTAATTTAATAATTAGCATATTTTGCTAATAGCTGTTAATGTAAGGTAAATACGTCATCCCCAAAAAAATATAGATGAATCATGAAATTCCAACAAGAAAAGCTTTCATGCATAATTTCACATGCACTCGCAATTTTAAATTTTGTAGCCATTATGCTTTTATATGCGCAGACAAGTTTGTAAAATGGAAAAGGTTTTATCTGTGATTTTGACACTATTTCCAAGTGTAGCCTGAAGAAAACATGTTTTCTTATAGGAAGGAGTAAAAGAGGGTTCTATACTGAAGGGCATTTCCCTCCGCCACTCATAAACATTTAGTGGCAGAAAGTGCTCTCTCGATCAAAGCACTGCGGCCATCAGTCATCCTAAAGGCTCTCACCGTGTTCCATACCCTGACGGACCGTTGACCGTCAGTTTTTCAAACTTCTTCTGAAGCAGTAAAGTATGACAATTTTGTGCCACTATTCACACCATTTTGCTTTTACCTATAGCCTATATATACAATATCTCTGAAATTAAATTTGACCTGTGGGCTCCAGAAATTACATCTGGCATTCCATTGATTTTAATACATACATATGCAACTATATAGACGTGTAACATGATAACGTTCTATATTTAGACAGGATTCCTTTCATTTTTCAAGCAGATTGACCAAGTGAAATGTATATTAATATTAGTCAAATAATTTACTTTTGAATATAGACGCAAAGTATTTACTTGCCTAATCACATAAATGTATTTGTGAAAAATAAGATATTAAGTTGACAGTATTTAAAAATTACTGTTTTTTTCTGTCTTTTCATTTTTTTTTTTTTACTTGCAACACAAACACTGGAAACAGTATCTCCTAGCTTACAGAGATACTAATGCCTTGGTCTGTCACTATGTTAGCCTTATTTGGGGGGTTGCCATGGGTTTCCTCATAAATCAAGGCCAAGTGCATGGTTCAGTTATTTCTAGTAAATAATAAGGGAGGGGTGGGTGGAGAAAGGGTAGGCAGCCAGAAAGAATTGTAGTGCAGAACGGCAGAAAACGAATGCTTTGATTTGATTAATGAGTGAATTTTATTCCTATTCTCAAAGTTAAGTTGAGAATACAGTGTAATGGGACCTTGTCATCCCAGCTGAAAACATTTCCTTTAGCCTCTAATATACCCGCTCTGTCAGCCTCCCCCTGGTGTAGTCGTAAGCACAGCAGTTACTGTGGACTGTTCCCTCGCTGTACAGCTTCACAGAGATTATGCCCTATATCGTCTACTTTACTGCCGCGCGTTAAACACATCACCCAGACTATATGGAGTTTCACATGAGTGCTGCGCATCTCATGTATTTCCACCATCAAAGCAATAGTTTTTAATTAATAAAATTATCATTTTCATGTGGATCGCATCCAGATGAGGGCAGTTTCACACGGTGCCCAGCAAGCTTTTTGAAATCACCCAAATAGTGTTTTTCATTTATTTCCATGACACAATGAATTCATGGGAAACTGACCATTAGAATCCGGAATGAGGCCAGGGGGTCTGCACTTGATGTTTAATAATTTTGAGTGTTGTTTTAAAATCCTGAACATTTATTTTATAGGAGAAACTCAATATACAAATCCACTGATGTAGCTGTTGATACGGAGATAAGGAAACATTTGCAAAGTGTATAAATTATTATCTGCATGTATTTCCATCTCTTCATAACTTCCGTGATTTTATCGAACGCAAAGGACTTTGATTCATGTCCCGTAGACACATGGGAAAAAAACTGTCCATAAACAATTTCAGCTTAATATAGCTGATTTTTTATTTCTTTCTTAAATTTCAATAACTTCTAGTCCAACTTATGTCCGAGAAATCCTCACTTAGAATGTATACCGAGCTTACTTACAATGTTGCAATACTGATTCAGCCCTTTGCAAATGATTATCTGTCCTGTGCAGCGCTCGCCAAAGGTTCAAGGTCTGGTAGGAGGGCTGATGGCGGATAATCATATGATTCTTATTTTTTTAGCAGCATGGCAAAGCCATTAGTTATAATCACCAGGAAGATTCAGTTTGCGGTAAAATGGGATACCCACAAAACTTTCAATTTTAGATATTTACTAAATCACACAATGAAAATCTGTTTCTCGAACTGGCAGCCCCTGCAAAAAAATTTAAGCTTTTGGCCATTGTCAAGGAATGCATGCATTCATTTACATATTAAATAATTATATTCTATTTAATACTTTTCTTGTCCTATATGACCAATTAGGAATGATATTGCATCTTAATGTGTAATCCCTGTACCACAGAGCTGATGTGACAATAACATTACTTTAACTTATTTTTTTATTCATATACATAAACTTTAAGATGCAATTCCATATCGACTCTGTTTTATATGGTTATACAGTCTGTCAGTGGGGACCACTGTAGCCTCACACCTCTATGGTTGCGGATTCAGTGCCGACCCCTGGCTCGATAAATAATGTGCAATGGACTGACATCTTGTCTAGGGTGTCCACTACCTCGTGCCCTATACTTCCTGGGATGGGCTCCAGACTTACCACAACCCTGAATTAACCGCCATGGAGCATGACGGATCTGCTCCATGTCAATAAACTTGTATAACAGATGGTTTGAGGGGTTGTGTTGCAGGTCTCTATATAGCTTGATTCTGTACTGGCCTAATGATACGTAATACCTAATTACTAACCTGAATATTCATTAAAGAGAGATTAACAAATCAACATGCTCTATAAATTGTTTTTAGAATTTTAAGTATGAACTCTTTTCTTTGCCGTGAATATGTTTTACAGTTGTTCCAGGTTGCAGACGCTGCATTTATACAAAGATTCATAACAACGCTATGTTGTCTTTTCCTAGAGATGATGCATTTAATGTAGGTTTGCAACTGTAGCCTCATTTGAGTGAGACTCTCATTCATTCTTCAGGCTGATCGGTTTTATACAAGAAACTGCCACAATAAAGGAAAGAGGCAAAATGTATATATAAAGCAGGAGCTTCCACAAAAATATATTTCCAGACTATTCCTGTGCAGTTAGCATCACCATACTTAGGGTCATGAGTAGAGCTGGGTCGGCTGAGATGCCCATTATTCTGGTTACCATGGCTAGAAGAGATCTTAGGGACTTTAAGAGAGCAGGGTGAGTTTGGGGTACATTTGGCAGGTGTTTTTCGTGATGAACACTGCACAACCTGTACTGCTGCATGGGGAACAGGGGCTAAGATTTTGACATGAAAGACACACTATTGACAAAAATTCGCATTCTACTTGACCTTGATATCTATTGGTTCAGGGTGCAAGAGGGGAAAAAAAACAAGCAATGGTGAACTGGAAAGATTGGAGGTTTTTTTTTGCCTGTTAAGCACAGAACTGCTGTAATTCTTGCCCCAAGAACATTTTGCCCTGGTACGAATACCCAGCTGGTTCTCATTTAAAGGGCTGATTAACTGCAGTTAGGAACAGGATCACCTGAAACGAAAATACTGCAAGAGGGGAGCAGCTCCTCCAAATGACTGGTTGTTGCTACCTGTGGGAAGTAACATTTACCGTGTTCGAATTCTCACACTGTCCCCGTTTTGTCATTCCCTTCCAGGGATGTAGCCTGTTATGCAAATGAGGTTGGACACAATCCATATTTTTTATTTAAGTATTTATTTATTTATTTATCTAGCCAGTTGCGGCTATTTCACTGGCAATAGAGCGGCATAGGATGCCTACAGAAGAAAACCTCTAGGATTTAATATGTTATGAAACAGCTGTAGCTGAGCCCTAGGCATATAGGTGATTAGCTGTCCGATATTTGTAAGACTTATAAGTCTCCAAAAAAGAGTCCTGTGGTATGTACTGTGTAGGCTGGCCTGCCAACATTGTACTAAACTTTATATGCCACGTATGAACAAGATTAAATACTGTTATTGCATTGCTAAGTATTAAACATTTTGAGGACTGGACTGATTTGCTCTGTTCATATTTTTGTGGCTATTTCTGAATAAATTCTAAGCCTCTAGTTCACCACTAGAACCAGCAATAACCAGATTGCAGAGATCCCATAGAAAATGGCCACTAATTAAGTGGGTTCTCTGAATTACATCGCTGATGAGCATAGACTGCTCCTCGCTGGAGTCTATATAGTTAAGATTGGTACAGTTCCTAAAATTCATAACTCCATGATTTCTGTGAAATGCCTCCCAGGGACTGTGGTCTCTGACATTTAATCTCAATTAGATTCCTTTCTGAGCAATGAAGTCTCAAACTTTATTGCCCATGCTGGATTAATGATGTACTGTTGCAACAATGCCAATTATTACAGTGAAGCTTCTTCTCGAAGTAAAAATAATTCAAGAAAATGTCATAACTTAATTGTTTCTGTTCGCTGTTTCTGTTTAGGGGATGTGATCTAAATTGGGCTGGACTCCCAAAAATTGCCGGTGACATGCTTTCTGTGCATTCAGATGCATTTCCTTTGGGATGGGGGACAATCTTCATCCTTAAACATGGGTAATCATTAATACAATCACAAAACACAGGGGGAATCTTTGCCTGTCTGATTACTCTGTAGCCCTAAACTGCAGGTTGAATAATTCGAACAATCCATTCATCAATGCATCTTGCAACCGCTGATTCTGGAAAGGGTTACTGGTCCATTGTAGGATAATCTGCATAGTGATCACTTTAAATGTAACAATCATAGCGATTAGCTCTGTACAATTCAGTGGTCAGGCAGGCAGTGGATGAAACAGATCCAATGAAAACCAAAGTAATCAAAATTGCCAGACAGTCACTGTGGTTATATTGTCACATGGTCTATTATGTTGGCTCATTAACTGAGAAAAGGTACACAGCAGATCTTTCCATCTGCATGGGCTGGTAGCCCTGCCTCACTTGTCTATACCTCTTACATACAAACAAAACATATAAATCAAGTGCTTCTTATAGGGTTTCTTTTAGTAGCACAATGTTATGTGTGTCAGTGCTCTCCTTGCAAATCTGACATGCTTTGCATTGGTGTGCCACCCAGAGAAGAAACTATTTTTATAACCAGTCATTGAGCTCAAGTAACCTCTGTTGATCCTGGATGCGTATCTTCTGTTTTGTGAACACTTCACTCATGACTTGACAAGTCACTGTGCTGCCGTAGGCAAATGGGCATTTCCCATGAACAGGCAGCTGGGAATGCAGGCGTAAGGTGTGTGTATTTTTGCATATCTCACTGTCTGCCTATTGATGCAGCCCAACGTGCTGAACAGAACTTTAGCCTGTTGAGGTATGGCCAATCAACAGTTTCCTTCATGCATCTGCCAGGCTGTGCCTAACTTTGCAGAGCTAGAGTGACCAATATTTTGCAGATCAAATGCCTTATGTCAGGGCTCATTCCTGCTCCTATAGACATTCCACCCTGCAGAGCTTAGCTTCAACATAGGCACTAATACCGAGATATTACTGAAGGGCCTGATTATCTGTATCAGGTTAAATTAGGACTGCACCTAAGCTCTGCAGGGTGGTAGATCTCCAGGAGCAGGAATGAGCAGCCCTGCCCTATGTGCATAATTAGGTTTGCTGTGTGCTGTAAGTACACATATCTAAATGTGTTCAGTTCAGATCCCTAAGACTAAAAGCTGGTCGTGTATGGCTCAGCAGATATAGATGTTGCACTTCTGAGCGAAAGGTTGTCAGTTCAAATCCTTACGTTGGCTGGGAAAATTTAACTGTTGAAGCCCTGAACATGGCCCTAACCTGCTATTGCATCAGGGTCTGTCTGATCTTGCATTCTCTTTTAAATGTAGCTTTGGATATAAACATCTGCTACATGAATAAAATGTGAAATACCCTTGAGTGATGTGTTATAGTTTAAGCGTATATATGTTAAACCAAGAGCTACAGGATTTTGTGTGATGAAAAACAAAAACCCTGCTAATCAATTAAAGTATACGAATAAAAAATGACTGTAAAGTCATTAAAAACCTGGAGGTATTTGAGAAACTTGCCATGATGAGTGCTGACTACTTCACGTTTACCACACGCAGCAAATGTAATGGCATTGATTTAACACAGAGAGCATTTGTCTGAAAACTGAAAATTGCAATTTGGCTGTGCAGTCATCTGCTTTCCACCATCATGCTCATCAAGCTCCTAGCTAGGAGATACACTGCTTTGACACCTGTGGCACTCTTCACATCAAAAAAGAAAAAAAAGTTTAGCAAGGAAACAGTTCACACTGAAATATGGTATAAGTTAGCCAACAGCTGCTGTGGCGCTCTACTTGCATTCAGCTATGTGAACTTGTGTGGTAAGCCAGCAACTGTTTCATTTGCACGCATTAATAACATCTTGTGGTGTCACTGCTTCAGCCAGATTCTCCTGAAAAATGGTGGACATTTGTAAAATTTCATCTTTGAGAGGTTATTTGGGGGTTAGCTACAATTTAACAAGATGTGGCTATTCATGGTCATTTCTGAACTGGAAGCAACCGCCATATTGATTTCCTGGTAGGCTCATATTTTTTGTTGGATGGTAATTATGATCTCTTCCTCATATCTGACCAGTAAGATAGAAGGGCTTCTACCTCAGCAGAACCATCTGTTCTTCATATATGGAACTTCACTGCAATATGACAGTTTGGTGATCAGCCCACAACAATTTAACCATATTAGTTTAATATATTCTCATCCAGTTTCTACTGAAAAAAAAAACAAAAAAACTAGATGCTGCTGGAACGACAACAATGTATTCCCTGGACGAACTCCCCCCACCTCCCAATCTTATCCCTACTCCTTCCCAAAACCCCCAACCCCCACAATAGCCCCCTGCACTCACTCCCCTTCACTCAAAATGCTTTTTGTCAAAAGCCTAACTTTGGGTAACTTAAAAATCATCACGTTCATCATATCTGTGTCTATGGCTGTCCTCTCACGTGCCTCCAGATCCGCGTCTGTTGCTGTCCTCTCACATGCCACCAGACCTGTGTCTGTGGCTGTCCTCTCACGTGCCACCAGATCCGTGTCTGTGGCTGTCCTCTCACGTGCCACCAGATCTGTGTCTGTGGCTGTCCTTTCATGTTCCACCAGATCCGTGTCTGCGGTTGTCCTTTCATGTGCCTCCAGATCCGTGTCTGTGGCTGTCCTCTCATGTGCCACCAGATCCGTGTCTATGGCTGTCCTCTCACATGCCACCAGATCCGTGTCTGCGGCTGTCCTTTCATGTGCCTCCAGATCCGTGTCTGTGGCTGTCCTCTCATGTGCCACCAGATCCGTGTCTATGGCTGTCCTCTCACATGCCTCCAGATCCGTGTCTGCAGCTGCCCTTTCATGTTCCACCAGATCCATATCTGCGGCTGTCCTTTCATGTTCCACCAGATCCGTGTCTGCGGTTGTCCTTTCATGTGCCTCCAGATCCGTGTCTGTGGCTGTCC
>JAAGVU020000002.1:882809-895888 GCA_011763525.2 Mormyrus iriodes
CCGCGTCTGTGGCTGTCCTCTCACGTGCTACCAGATCCGCGTCTGTGGCTGTCCTCTCACATGCCACTAGATCTGTGTCTGCGGCTGTCCTCTCACGTGCCACCAGATCCGCGTCTGTGGCTGTCCTCTCACGTGCCACCAGATCCGTGTCTGTGGCTGTCCTTTCATGTGCCTCCAGATCCGTGTCTGTCCTTTTAATAGTTTTAAATTTGCTGCGTTCATAATAATGTTTCTGCAGTTCCCTTCCCTTTCATTGCTGTCACCAAGAACTGCTGTTTTAGTTTTTGTCTCTAAATGAAAACAGATGAAGATCTTCAGCCATATAATGTTTTTTGTAATGCTAATAAGTCCCTTTAAAGATCTCAGAAAAGTTATCATGTTCATAAGGTGGCGCAGTGGTTAACACTATTGCCTCACTCCTTTGGTACCAAGGTTTAAGTTTCCGCCATGGCAGAGTTGTATGTTCTCCCCGTGTCATCATGGGGTCTCCTCTCGGTTCAAAAATATGCCCAGGTTACTAAATTGCCCATAGTTATGAATGGTGTGTGAGTGTGCCCTGTGATGTCTTGGCTCCTCGTCCTGAGTTATTCCCTGTCTTGTGCCCACAGGCTCCAGACTCCCGACCTTGCATAGGACAAACAGATATAGAAAATGGATGAATGGATTGACGGATGGATGGACGTTCGTAGGGTCAAGTTATAAGCAAGTTTAGGAGGATATTCTTCTCAGCTGATGAGGAAAAACTAATCCATGCCTTTATCTAGCCAGAGCTCTAACAAAAACTTAAAGATATGACCATATAAGCCCTGCTCCATGCTTCCTTTAGTAGTTAAGTAGTTGGGTAGTTAAGTCTCAGATTGGTTACAAAATGCTGCTAAACCACTGAATGGCCTTGCACTATAAATATCTTAGAGATCTACTGGTCTCATACAAACTTCATCACCTTCTTCGATCTCAAGGAGCAGGATATCTATCAGTACCTAGAGTATAAAGAACTATAATAGGCTGCAGAGCATTCTCTTACAGAAGAAGATGTGGGAGATTCAGGCTCACTCTCGTTACTCAAGTCTAGACTAAAAATACACTCACTTGTTTAGTCTAGCTTATAGGGATTCTAGTTCTAGCTCTAGCTAACTGCTCACTCCCAGTTAGACCTATAGTGTCAGGTGTAGAACTGGGTGGGGTTGGGTGCCATTGACTTTGGATGAACTGAACTGTCAGTGCTGTCGCTCAGGCTTCACACTCCCTTGTGGAATTAGAGTGCTGACATTCCAGAGACTCCCTATGCCTGTGTTCCCACTTGCTTCTCCCTCCTACTTATGCAGCCGCAGCCATATCTGCCGGAGCTTACATATTGCACTCACCTAACTGTTTGCACTGCCTCTAGTCTCCCCTACTTTAGCTGATGTACTTTTTTATCCTTCCCATCCCTCCTGGGATGTGCTGCCTGGAAAATCAAGATGCCCAGATATCCTGCCTACCCTGCTGCCTGGGACGCCCCTACTTCCTGAAGCATCCTTCCTGCCAACTCTCCTGCTTGTGGCGTCTTGCATACCTGGACTGTACCACTGCTTATCCTGCTGTCAGGAGCAGCACCATCACCTGCCTGCCCTGACATCTGTGTCTATAACTCCATGGGACCTCCCTCATTTACACCCAGACTTTAACGGTTTTGAGCATATAAATCAAGACTTTGTTAATTTGAGTTCCTCAGCCAGCCCAGGGAGGATGGGCTCGCCTTTTGAGTCTGGTTCCTCCCAAGGTTTCTTCCTTTTAGGGAGTTTTTCCTTGCTACTGTCGCCTCTGGCTTGCTCTCTGGGGGCATTGGGCAGGAGTAATGTAAAGTGCTTTGAGAAAGCGTCATGTTGCAAAAATGCACTATACAAATAAAATTGAATTGAATTGTACTGAATGGAAATGTCTTCTGCGGCCACCTGGTGTTGCTTCAATTTTGGTGTGATTTCTCCAAATTCACCTGTGCAATTTCTCTGCAAAGTTTGAAAAAGATCCACCAAATGCTTTTTGAGTTATCACGCTAATGGATAAGTGTCTGAGGCTGCCTTTTTCTTTGCTATTAATATGCGGTGCTACTTTAATTTTGTTGTGATTTCTCTCAAAATTTGACCAGTTTAAGATTTTCACCAGTAAAATGTGTCTGCAAACTTTGAAAAAGATCTATCAAGTAATTTTTGCGTTATCACACCAACAGGATCAAGTGTCTGAAATTGCCCTTCCCTTTGATGGCACTATGCAGTGCCGCTTCAATTTTGATGTGATCTATCTTAAAATTAGTTCAGTTCCAGATATTTACCCATATAATGTGTCACCAAAGTTTGGAAAAAATCCAACAAATACTTTGTGAATTATCACACTGACAATATGCCCTTCTCGCTGCTAATATTATGCAGAGATCCTTCAATTATGGTGCAATTTGTCTCAAAATTTGATTAGACGTTCACCCGTACAATGTGTATTCTACAAAAGGTACAAAGGTTCTCTAATGTCAAACGTCATACGCAGACATTGTTAGCTCGGTTTTCTGATCACTTTAGAAAACATGAAGCTGCAAAATGTCATTTTTGAACAGGCAACACCAATCCTCACTATACAGTCCCAAGCACTATGCTGTGTGATATTTTAACTAAACAAAAAAACACTGAAGATACAGCTGGTGCCCTATGAAACAGCACCCTTTTCTGGTGTATTTTTTAAAGGATTTGTTACCACTTAGTAGTCGTTTCCATATATCAGTTTCATTTTTGTGCTGATATTTGTGCTGGTGTGCAAACCTCAGGATATTCTGCATTATGCTGTCACAGGAATGAGAACGCAATTGTCTAAGCAGTCTGCACACTAGCTGACAAGAGGAATGATCCAATAACTAGGATGCGAAAAATGAGCAGGGGACTCATTCCGGAGTTTTCTTCAGACCAGAAAAAATGTTCCTATACCCATAAAGGGCAGACATAACGTACTCTGTAAGTCAACATAAATATTCCACAAACATGAACTGGAGAAGATAAGAACAGTTTTTAACTAAATTGTAACAAACATAAAACACTGTGGGCATTATATCTTATACATCTCATGATGTAACGATATAACGTTACTGGAACATATTCAGCTGGCTATTAATGCAGCAGACTAAAGTGGATTCACAATATATTCCAGATGGTACGACGCTGTTTGTCTTATCTGTTCATTAACAGCTATTTATCTAGAAGTATTTTTCCCATCAGCATCAGCCGAGTGCATAAAATAGAGGCGAATTAGCCAGCCACACTCAGTAATTATTACCGAATCTTTTACCTTCATTTGACAATTGATGTAGCTATTTAAAATAACTTTTAGAAAGTGTGTCTTTCGATTGCTTTTGGTAGCAATTTAACTTCTCTGTCGCAAAAATGTCCTTATATTTTATTGGTGAAAAACAATGAACTAATACAGGAGCAGATGCACGGTGATTTAATGTGCTCACCTTTTAGCTTGGCTCGGACCGGCATGCACCTTTAGCATGTGCTAATAAGTGAAACCAGAGATTTGGAAGCCAAAGAGGAGAAGGAAGAGGTGCATAATGTTTACAATATGTGTAAAATGTCACGTTAACGTTAATGTGCTAAAGGCCTTCCTCCTCAGTACTGGCAATCTATGAATTTGTTTCTATTTAAATTCATCTCCTAATTATATCCTATATTCTTAACACAGGTTTATTGTCTCCAATTGATTTACGCTCTGCTGTGCACACTACAGTTTCCCTCCAAAGGTAGCTAATGTGTGCATATGCAACAACTACACCCTCTTTGTACATTGTAAATCGGCTAGCATTGCATGAAGAAGGCTAAGCATTGAAGAGATAGTAGATAGAAACCTTACCGACTGGTGACCAGTGTGAGGTATGAGAGATATGATGAAGTCATGTGCAGCAGGCAGCTGGGGAAAGCCAAACGATTCCATTCCTGCTCTTCACAGAACTGAGCCAATTTGTTCCGCTACAGAGATCCAGATCCAAAGAGACTATGCCAAATTTCCACCATCTATGTTTATGGGTACATGGTATTTTGTAGAAATAAGCTAAAAAGTTACTCAGAAGTGTTGTGAATGACCTGATTTTTACTTCCTTCTATCTGTGGAGGAAATTTGGGATTATACCTGTGACAGATTGCTACGGGTTTTCATTGCAAAATAAAAGCATTTATAGGCAGACAAAGGAGTTACAGTTGTTCTTGGTCTCTAGGCCAATTCTCCATACTGCTACCTAATTAGGTTAATGCCACTCTGGTCCAGAGCAAGGTGGAATCGGAAGCTGTTCCCTAATCCCTTCCTTCTCTTTGTCACAAGGCCCTGGACTTGAAGTAAAAAAAGATCTCTGTAGGGTTAGAAGCAAGGCATGTTTTTTAAGCAGCACTTTGCCGTTCAATACACAAGGATGCAGTACAAAAATGTTCATTTACAATCACATTTTCAGTTTACTAACTGCGAAGAGAAAACAGTGATAATCAGGACACGATGTTTCTAAATGGATCCTCTTTAGGAACCCATGTGGCCAAACTCAAAGCATTCTACAACAAAAAACAAAAACCCCACAGGAAAACTTAGCCAGTTCCAGCGAGCAGAAACATGTGAAGCGTTTTTTCAGGATGGATGTTCCCTTTTAAGGATGGGCAGGCTCTGGGGAATGAAAGGGACAGCCAGAGACAGAGAACACACACACCATGGATCTGTGGATTTAGGTAGAACATAAAAGGTTCTCTTCTCCACAGATCCTGGAGAAACACCACCACCAATATACAAACACCAGGAATGAGTTCAAGAGGAACGGATCCAATATATAATTACAATTCACTTTGCCACAGTGAATTAATTACATTTCATCTCTCATAAGCCAACTGATTGATTACATGCCACAATTCAATGAAAAAATAAAATAGTCACAAAAAATAAACATTCATTTAAGCAAAAATTGGAGCTCAATCAAATAGCAAAAGCAATCTATCTGCTTAACAGCGTTGTTTCTGGGCTGCTACAGGACTGGGGGCACTGTTGTAATTAATTGCATTAGCAAGTACAAATACTTTACATTTCTTTTACACCCGTTATTTCTTGTAAGGCTGTTCGCATTCATGGCAGCAATGAGCTTATGAGCATTTATATTTAAATAACTTATGCTTGATTTAAGTTGCATGCAAACGTGTATTAATCAGTTAAATATAACTGAAGAATTTTACAGCCAGGCTGCTACCACTGGTTTGTTAGCATCATTTATAGTCTTCCGGAGTTTGATTGGTTCATACTCATTTTCTTTCATGTCTTAGGACTTGACTAATCAGAACCTGTTGGTTCTCATTTCTAGGCACATGGAGCACATGGACAGATGATCGTCTCACATGATCCACAAGGTTTGGTATATGATAGTCAACTTGGCAGCAGAGGGAAATGACATATTTCATAGAATGATAGATAGTCCTAAACACCAGTAATCCGTACAGCACTAGTGCTAATTATGATTTGCTCTTATCTTTAAAGTACAGACATTGTCAGCCGTGATGTATATTGAGGAATTTACATAGCTTTAAAATGGGTAGTAAAAGTAATGTGAGCTGAGAGAAGCTACTGCATCTGCTCACCAAATACTCACTCTGTGCGGACAGATCAAACGTTGGCCGACACAGAAGAGTGTTTATAGCCATTTGAGGGTTAATGACAGGATTTGCAACTGTAAAGCACTGCTGATGTTATTACAAGGCAAGGAGGACTATAAATCAGATATAACATTTAGATAATCATAGACGGAATTATACTCACTTGTTAAACTATTTAGGCTCAATCAAAAGTTGAAGAATTTTAAGCCCAAGGGAGTATTAATGCGGGGAAATAATGCTATCATATTTCTATGTGTGAAAAACCTGATGGCTTTAAGACCAAGCTATTTAACAAATTGGAAGCACTTCAAAAGAGACATACACCCAAAATTCGAATAAACTATCAGACACATTGTTACTGTTTTAATTATAGCCTTTAGGATCATCTTGTTTTAATTACTTTTCAGCTTTAATGCATGTCCCCTTAAATACAAAATGAATGCACTGATTGTTAGCAATCTGGCATTGACTGGTATCCTACCCAGCCTTGTGCCTTACGGTGCCAGGGATAGGTTCCAGGCCCACGCTCTGTGATCTTGACCACAAGTGTTTAGACGGATGGATATCGATTAACCTGATTGGCAGCTGCGGATACAGCTTTATGTTGCACAGTAATAAGATACAGAAATGAGCACAGTAAAGGTGACCCCACATTTTCACTGTAGTGCATGGTCACCAGCTGCAAGACATCACCTATAGCTTCACCTTTGCTAAACCCATTTTATGCACACAAGGAATAGGAGTAATAATCATTGGCGCAAAGTGTTTATAGGTATAACAACTTGATATCAGATTACAGGGCTTTTGTCTATCTGAGACATATGCGACAGCTCTTTCATAGGCTACAGATATTAGCATCGTTAATGTGTGTTTCTTATTTTCTGCTACATCAAAGAGTTTACAAATAATGGCTAATCCAAAGTAAAATTTGTCTTACAAGGTCTAATTGGTAGTGTTGCCATTACATTTGTACATTTCTGCTTTTTATATTGACATAAGAATTTTGGTTGTGAGACTAACCTGTTGAATGATAAATACATAAATACAAACATATGTTTGATGTTTTTTTGTGATGGCAGTTAACCTTCTTAGGGATAATTTTCATTTTCAAATCTCCAAAAACCATTAAAATCAGTCATTCAGTGAACTTGTAATAGCGTCAATTTTTCTTCGACTAAGACTTTTTTTATGTATCTACATAATGTATCTATACTTACTAGGGGATTTACGTGGAACGATTTATCATTTTTAGGGTTGTATTGTGTATATATATAACACATATTATATAAAACAGCAAGTCATAGTAATGTATTATATAGCACGTTTTAAAGAGTGTTAACCACTGTATTCTCTTTTTATGTCTTAGTAAAAGCACGTTGCAAAATCATGAAAACAGGTGGCCTGTTACTGTTGAACTGGTCTGTTAGTTGAAAAATCTGGCTATAAATGAGGCTAAATTTTTAGCATGCTGGCACCTCTTATTTTCCAAAAAATGCACTGCATACATGTGAGCTTCCTGTATAACTGTTAACTCTTCTTATGCTGTAAATCTGCGGTGAAAACATTAACGTTAGTATAATGTACTCCTTTCTCCCAAATTTGAAAAATTATCATGTTCGTTGTCAAATCAATGACAACATCTTGATGCCTTAATCAATGATGTTAAAGCAATCAATTATTCATGTTAATCGATGATTATAATAATTTTTGCTATGGATAACAATACTATAGCTTCATAATAACAAAAAAAGCAAATAATGTCAGAATTTTTAACAGACATGGGTTTTATACGTTAGTATAGATACATTGTCCTATTTGCCATTACATTATACTATTTCCTAATTAGGGAATGCTAATTCCCATTTCTTCATCATTACAGCAGATGTAAGTATAAGCACCTGGATATTGTTAGCAGAAGAAAAACGTTCACAAACCTCAAAGCGACTTTTGGCCTCTGAGCTGCAAAATTCCATAGCATGGCTCCAGTTCCCTACTCGCCTCCTCACAAAGGACTCAGTCACTTGTGCACATTACTCTCAATGCACTTTACATATTACTGAGCCAAATTTCTCAATTTTACTCCACGTTCAACACTGTGTAACTGCTTCGGGATGAGAAAAGTAGCATTTCTCTCAATGTGACTTCAGAAGATATAGAAATAATAAATTAAAAACATATACTGTTAATTCAAAAAGAGAGGAATGATGGCATTCGATTGAATGAAACTGATTCTTTGTCGAAAACCCCAGTGTGGTTCAAAACCAGCCATGGGACTCTGGAGAAGTGAATGAACATTATAAGTGTTTTTACTGAAGTTCATAAAGTCAGACAAATTGAAACTTGTGTAGGACTAGCCATCTGAGTTCTAGCCATCTGTGTAACAATATAGGCCTACTGAACCAACACTCTTATCATCTCCTTTACAAGTCCATTAAGACGGTGCCCCAAAACTCCAACAGGAAATGCTGGTAAAGTCAGGAAAACTGTACATACTGCATTTAACTGTACATACTGCATTTAACTGTACATAATATGCACATACTATATTTATTGCACTTGCTGCTCTTTGCACTTCTGATTAGATGCTAAACTGAATCTCGTTACCCTGTATTCATACATGTGCAATGACAATAAAGTTGAATCGAATATAATCTAATCTAAAAGCACAGATGCCGTCACATCCGTACCTGATGGCAAATGCTTGTATCTGAATGAATCAACATTTAGTAAAATACTTATACCGCTTAACATTAACATAGGGGACTTTACACATTGTGTTTCTAACATTTGTAGTAACAGACTTTATATTGATGACTACTACCATTGTTCACCTAATATTCTAATGCCACCTCAAAGACATCATTGTATACTCATCTTCCTGTCTACGTAAAGTTTAATGTAGATCCAAATGCCACGTAGCATTGTTTTAAACATAAATCATTTATCACAGGTCTACTCCTTTTCCTGCAGAAAAAAACTACATCCCATTTCAAGGTTGTCTACTGATGGAGTACCGTTTTTTAACTGTTGTTAACGGCCTATTGTTTAGTTAGCCGTATCGGGTAATTTTTAGTTTTTGAAGGCTCCCAAAAAGATATTTTGACTAAACTAGTGGTCTTAAAATACAGATAATTCCCAAAAAGTGTGCATAAGGGACAGTGCTTAAAAAAACTGAAGAAATATGTAATACAGCATTGACTATTTTGAAGTTTAAAGCCTCTTTGGGATGCTGACCTCATAATATTAAAGGAACATTCCAATTCATACTTTTAATCACTTGTGTATGTTATTACGGCTTCAGAAAACTGTCTGATCTTATTGCAGTGTTGCATGGTCGCTTGCAAAGACACCCATCTCAGCTGTGACAACTGAAATAGCTTATATTGAAATATTAATCATTATTATATAACAATATTTCGTTTCAATGTTTGACCCATGCAAGCTGACACAACAATAAAGAATCTCTGACTTATTAAGCATCCTTTCTACAATTTTTTATTTTCATTCATGTTTCATGTTATTAAAATAACAATATATTAGTTGAACATTTTTTAACAATTGCGTTGTTGCGGCTGGGCCAATTAGTGGTACAGGCAGGATGATTAATTCTGGAGACAGACGTGTCAGGGCTGAAGGCCTGTGTGTGCTCTTTGGGGCCCCTGTGTTATGCGGTAAGTAATTTTTGATACACTGTAAAAAGAATACTGTAAAATCTACAGTAACTGACTGGCAGCAATTAGCTATTAAGTTGCTATATTACATTCCACAGTATTCTTACTGCAAATTTAATCACAATACCTATAAAATATCATAATTGTTTCTACAGTAATTATCACAGTACTATAATTATCATCGCAGTATGATGGTGCTGTATATTTAATCACAGCAAACATTCGATTACTGAAATAGCTTTTACTGCATTAATTGTATTACTGTAAACTGATAACTAAAATAATTACATACTGTAAAATAAAGATATGGTTTCTATCAGAAAAATAGTGTATTATATACAGTCATCAATATGTCAATGCGACTAAACAGATACAAAACATTTCGCACACAATTCAACAGCTATTAATAAACAGTATTTAACAAATTGCTTGGCCTGGAATTATTTTTTTAAAACTTTCCATGTGAATTTTCAGCTTAAAATAGTTAATTTAACTGTGAGGAAGCAGTTGTTAATCATAACAGTATGTGCAAGTAATTTATTATTTTACATTTTCTTTCCGTTTCCTACATTCAGTGCTAAAAATACACAGTAACTTCATATTATAGAAAACTGTCACGATATTTTAGCAAAAAAGTCATTTTAACAAATAGAACAGTAAAATCCAAGCAATTAAAATGTTTGGTTAAAAATGTATCAAAAGACAAACATGCAATATGAACCAAAACTGTTGAATTTTAAATCATAAAATGCTCAAGACTGACTTTCTAGTTGCTGAACTGAACCCTGTTTCCAGAATTATTCATCCAGAACCAGATACCACTTCCTGGGCTAGAGTCTTCTTTGCTGTAGAGGAAGGATAAAAGGAATTGTTTCCTGATGTAGACAAATATAGGCAAGACTGAAGACAACTTTTGTTGGCTCCTTACTTCCAACCAGAAATCCAATTAAATGATTCTACTATTGAAAAAACTCACCTGGCATTAATTGTTCTGCCAGTCATACTCAATGAAGTCCCTGATAAACGATGCCACATGCGGATTCAGGGACTCAGTCTTTCGTTGGACCATCGTGCCAGTCCTTCTGCTCACCTGGACCTTGGCAGCACACTTACTCTGCTCTGGATTTATCCTGACAAAAAATCTGTAAATACAAGACATCATTACTTTTCATTAGCTAAGGAGAAACCCTTGTTTTGAGTGATAGTTTTCTAATACATATAATGGTGTCTAAACACATAGTACAAAATTAAGAGACCATTGCAAAATTATCAGTTTCTCTGATTTTTCTATTTATAGGTATGTGTTTGAGTAAAATGAACATTGATGCATCCCATGCTAGTAGTGTATTTAATCAATATACAGTGGCAGTGCTAATGCAGATGATTTTGGAAGCCAGGGGGATGAAAACAATGTTTAAATTGAAAATAAAACAAAACACTTTTCAGCTTTGTATCGCCTCTCAAAATCATATTGTTTTCTGGTTTGTATCTACTTCATTAATTTTGAGGCTAGGAGTTAACAGATCAGACCTGTATCAAAAGTCTGTGTACATATCACACCCACATGGACCAGCAAATACCACAATATGGGCAAAAATTCAACTTGGTTAACAACCACAGCTTTTGTTATGGTATATACTCAACAATGGCCAAGAGACTAAATATTAAACTATTTCAAAAGAACTGACCAAAATGATTTCAATTAGCACACTGTGTGTAGCACATACAGCACATAGTTCTGTGAAAAACAGAGATGGGAAATTCAAGTAATTCAGGAGTTGAGTATCTACTGGATAAAAAGTAAGTATTCATTTTAAAATGAAGCAACTGGCAATTGCATGAAATTTAGACTTACGATAATTCATAAAACATGTGCTTGCTTCTCCATATTTTACATGGTGAGCAAAAATATGTTCGCTGTTTAAAATTCAATCTGCAGCCCCCAAAAACAAAATAAAAAATATGACCGCTGTGCAATAATATTACATCCCAGCGACAAGGAGAAGTAATTTTGAGTAATATTTAATTAGTTGATTATGTGGTTACATGAGCACCCTAGTAAACAGTACAAAAAATAAGTGCTTACCTCTGGATAAATTCCAATGTTGTGGCTGCCTCCTCTGGATATTCAATGTTGAACACATAGTATGACCCAAACAGTACAGCCAGGGCAAAAATGAAATCTGAATGGTCACTCAATCGGAGGACAACTCTGCCCTCCCACATGGAAACCTGAAGTTTGCGAGGTTTCTATGCATTTTAACATACTTGATGTATCTAAGGACTGAGTCTGCAAAGAAACAACATTGTTTGCACTTGAAAAACATATTTTACGCATAGCATGAAGGTTAATTCCTGTACAGAGTAATTGTTGTGATTTTCTTTGCTGTGCCTACTCAGTCTGAAAGAACCTGTGAGACGTTAAAGTTGGAAAGGCAAAAATTTTAAAGCAGTGTAATGTATCACGCTTGCACGAGTCAGAAACGAGACCACTGTATGTTTATGCGGTTCGCCTTGGTCCGTGTCAGTGCGTGGTACCCAGAACAGACAGCTTGTTAGGGCGCCGACGCTCGTACACACGGGCAAACATGCGCGATGTTGATTTCAAATGTATCCGCCGATGTTACCCCCTGTACCAAATGCATGACGTTAATGCCGCCAGATAACAAATTCTAGAAGAAAAAAAATGTATGCTAGTTGTTTACTTTGGTAATATTACACACAGTAGCTTACAAGCAAGCTCTGAACTTATCTCTCCCGGTGCACTTTTCAAGTTACACACACGATGAGCGTTGCGCGGCAAAACTTCACGAGATGAATGTACACAACAACTACGAGCCATACACACCACTATTAATCCCAGTAACATTATAGAAGATAGAAAGACGTTGGTTCCTCCTTGTTCTACAAAAAACAAAACTACAACTGCATTAGACATAATACAAAATACCTACCACTGAAACAATCCAGCTCAAAATTACTGTATTATGATTCACAGGAAAAGTATATTTACTGTAGAATTCACCCGCCAATAAATTTCAACCATGATGCACTGCAGATCTACAGCAATATGCTGTAGACAGGCTCTACAGTAAGCGTTTACTCATTATACAGTAATAATGCTGTGAGAACTACAGAAATTTGTTACAGTGTATATAAATCTATGACAGATTTTCTGGAAGTCAAGGAAAAAATAAGGCCATTCAATACCATACAAAATAGAACTCTAAGCTTTTATACTGAATTCCCCAGAGGAACATAGATGACAAAACATTAATGTAACATTATTATGAAAAGCACATTATTCATTAGGGTCTATGATGATAGGCTATGTCAGGGGGCTACGATTAATTATCCACTCTGCATTTCCTTATCTGTATTAAGTGCTGTGTCATACCAAGAATACACTGTCATTAAGTGCCAGATAATTAGCATTACAAGTATGTTTAAGTGACAACACGCTCATTAAAGGCATACCCCTGAGTGGATTTAACCTGGAAATCAGAGTAAGCCCAGACTAAGAGAGGATTTGAATCTGTGGAATGGAAATAAATTCAGGAAGGGTCATCTCCTTTAGTGAGCGCTGATGACAGCCTACTTCCACGTCAAAATGATATAAACATTATTTCTAATGAATTACAAAAGAAATGTTTTAGGTTATAGCTAAGACCGTAGCGTGAGATCTTTGTGAGCCTTCTTGAATTTATTGTTAAGGCGCATGTTTATTGGAGCAAGAGTTGATTTTCTCTTTTTGGGGGGGGGGGCTGGG
>JAAGVU020000002.1:895988-925008 GCA_011763525.2 Mormyrus iriodes
GGGGGGGGGTGGGGGGATGGTGTGAAGGGGTGGAGCCTATCAAAAGCAGAATCGGGAACAAGAGCAACCTCATGTCTTCAGACTGTAGGAGGGAACTTATTGAAAAAAGGCAGAACATACGAACTTCGGACACCCGGAGCAGAGGCAGGCGGGTGGGTCTCCTCCATGCTATCTAAATTTAGCATTTCATTACATCATGATTATTGACTTATATCTAAAGTACCAATTAAAACATCAAAACTGTCTTCATGAATCAATCATTCTTCCTCTGGCCAAAACTCATGGTAGTTATGTAATAAAAGAAAACAAAACAATCTACACAGATAACTGTTTTGCCTACACTGGAACGTCACAGAGCTGTTCAGTGATGACAGATGTTATATATAGAAGAATTACCTCATTTCACAATATATTCACAAATCTTCAAACACCTGGCTTTTTTACTGGTGTAAGCTTGTCAAGTTTGCTAAATTCTACAACTACCACAATCAAGGTAAGTTGATATTTATCTATAATTAAAGATTCATGCCTCTTTTGTCTCCAGTAACATTTACGTATTCAACTAACTTTATTGTTGAAACCAAACACCGTAAGTATACCTGATAAAATGTATCATATATTTTCAATTTCAAGAAAAGTATGAGGGTAAAAATCTAAGAAAACATATTTCTAAACAGACCATTAAAACCCCCAGGGCCCATTTGTATTACCCATTAGAGTATTAATTATTTGTGTAGTGGATTCTCTCCATTTTTGCCAAAAAAACCTTATATAACACCATTACCCAAATGTTTACATAAATCGCAATGTAAGCTAAGCTGCTATCCTTAATGGTACATGTGAAAAACTTTAACTGAGACTCCAAACACAGACTTGAATATATTGTTAATAAATTATAATATTTAATGATAAAAACTTTAAATACACCCCTGACTAGGATAAGCAGTTACTACATGGATGGATGGAACTACCAGCCTAAATACCTGGTACCTGATCCCTACATATTAATCTTTTTTAGTGCCACATAAAAATAAAACTAGGTAAAACATATGATAGTTAGCGATCCGATCTCAGTGGAGTTGGGAAGTGTGCCTGCTTAAGTACTTGCCAGAAACTGACGGTCTGAATGTCACAAGCCAAACCTGGCATTCAGTTGGCCAGGGAGGTGCATTTGCAACAATGACTTTGCAAACAATTTAATTCCTAATCATCCACCAAGAGACGGCATGGCTAAATCATGCAACCAGTTAAGCAGATTTCAGCACCAATCAGTGGAGGCCCTGCTACTAAGTGCAGGACAGAACCAAGTGGCTGTTCTCATTCAGAGCTTTTCTCTTACACTTTTAGAGAAATGTTTGTGGGCTGTGTTTAACCTTTTCTTGTATTCATATTCATTACTGACATGAATGACAGATAAAAATCAACCACTTTAGGCTACAGTTCATTTTTCAGTGAATTTTTAAAAGTGCATCTGTTATTTAGCAATCCATCTTCCAACAGCCTATCCCGGTCAGGGTCACTGGGTGGCCCTGGAGTCCATCCCAGGCAACACAGGGATCAAGGCTGGGGTACACCCTGGACAGCATGCCAGTCCATCGCGGGGCACATGCACAAGCACACTCAGTTGTAAATTTAGAAATATCAATTAGCCAAACTGCATGCCTTTGGACTGCCAGAGGATAACTGCGCCATGGGGAAAACATGCATATTGCACAAACACAGAGCTGATGTGAGATTCAAACCCACCACACTAGAGGTGTGAGGCCATAGTTGTAACCACTGCCCAACCCAGAATTTTTGTTAACTGGTTTTACTTAGACTCTAAATTTCACGTGTTGGTAAAGTATAGTGACTTTCTACTTTGAAGCACTAGCCTGGCTGCATTTGTCAACTTGTTTTTCAGGGCTTTGCAAACTGGCAGAAGCCCAAGGAATTTAATATTTAGTGTCAAGGGCTACATGCCAAGCTTAGGGAGGACAAAATCAGGCGCCACAAGAACTTCTGTAGCTAGGCTTGTCCACCGAAAAAAAAACCTTAATAAAATAACAACTGCCCAATATTTACTATAGGATAAACAGGGGAAAATAATGCAGAAGTCTTTAGCTCAGCCATTCTGAGATTGAAAAGCAAATCTCCAGGAAATCTGTCGCGTAATCCTAGGAAGTCCTCTTTTTTTTTCTTTTTTTTTTTAATAAAGTACATATATATAGTTCCCTGACTCTTTGCAACAGCGAAAGAGCACAAACTTCTTCCTTCCATGGAAAGATCAACTTAAATTTCAGCACTGAATAATCCTCATTTTCCAATTGTAAGGCTAAGAAAAGTGTATTACATTGAAATCCGGCACCTTTGTGTCCCGTATTTCTCTGAGCACCAGCTTCAGTAAAATGGCTTTAAAGTCGCCTCCCGACTACCGCGTCTGATTTATCGTTTTTTAGGAGTCCTTCTCTTTCACCTTGGCCTCCTCACGTATGTCGCCGCCGAACAACGTTTATTTTAAACCGTCTCATTTTAAATCCGGCAATTCATAAAACTGTTTTTTTAACCCGACAGCCACCCGACGGTAACGCAGTAATCGAAAGGATTTACTAATACCGAATGTTATTTGATTAAATGTGCGTGTTGTGCACCGGTCACATTAGGTTCGGCTTTCCTTGGCATTGCTTTGATATATCATCAGGCTGATTAATCAGGAATAACGTTGATTTGGGATTATGGAGATCCCAGTCGGGTTAGGAGGAGTTTGTGACTCCCCACGCACTGTTTTCCGCGGATCTTACCCAAGCGTTTTACATAACTTACACACGGCGCTTCAGAGTAACAGAGCTGACCCGGAGGACTTTGACATACATCCCAGGTACAGTTTCTCGCAGGATAAAAAGCCCTGCGAGATCGGACGAACTAATATGCAGTCAGCCCGCAAGGGACGCGTATTACATTATGGGACCTCCTGTAATTCTCACGGGGCAGTGACGGAAGAAGACAGGAGTTCTTGCTTTTCTACGGTACCGGACTCCGAAGCCAAACCGGGCCATTTTTCCCTGATCCGACTGGATCGCAAAAAGGAGTTTTCTAAGCTTGAGATGGACGGTGTGGAGACCGTATGCGGTCCCTTCGCCCTCGGTTTACAGAAGGGATCCTCTCTGCCGAAAGCGCTCTGTCATAAAGACATTAAGTCGCCGGGTGATACATGCATGGGGAGTATCGGAACCGAGTCCGCCTGCACCACCATCTCGGAGACGGCTAGGGAGTTGTGCAACGCTGTCTCCGTGTCTCTGGGTTTTAGCGTGGACCGAAACGAGGGCGATCGGGGAGCGGAACACGCGTCCACTTTTCAGCACGACCAACGCCAGGAGCCCTATTTATTTGAAGTGCCTTCCTACCAGCACATCGAAGACAGGGCAAGCGCCCCGCTAAATTATAAATGCTTCATTACTCACCAGGAAACGACGTTAAGCGAGAGCGATAAGCATGGCGATATGTTTAAGGCGACTGATATAAACGACTTGCCCAGCGAAGCGATGCCTTTGCAAAATGTTAGGGGAAGCCGCTCCAGATGGGAAGAGCAAGCTGGGATGCTTTCGGAGATCAAAATCTCAACTTGCAGAAACACGGATACCTTGTTTCCTAATTGCTCTAATATGCATAGGGCTTGCCTCGACGCCCAGGTGCTGCCAACAAACACGGCAAACTATAATCAAAATGATGCTCTGCACGTTGTACCCAACAGCCGCGCAAGTATTGTCGCGCATCCATCTCCGGGTCTCGCCAACGAACTTGACCAGAACCTCGACAACAGTCGCGCCGGTCACCTGTCCCATAACATCAAGATGACAGCAAAGCAAATAAATAAGGCACCTCCGGGGCCATGGGATCTCCAAAACACGAGTAATGAGATCTACGATGCCCCGAAGGGCCAGACTAGACCCGCCGCGTATCAGTACAGTACCAGAGCCTATAATTCATTCGTTTGCAATCCGTACGAGCACTGGAAAGGGGATACTGCGCGAAAAAGGTCCGCTTATGAGCCCTGGTACCCCAATGGGATGTTCGGCTGGACCCCCTACTCCGGTTCCCATTGCTTGAAAAACGACAGGCTAGACGGACCATACCCAGAATTCAGGTAATCAGCCATTAACCTCCTTTTGAATTATCTAAGCTGAACTTTTGCAGAAGTGCCTATGTTGCACATACATAAAAACTAATGAAAAAGTATAATGGAAAAAGCTGAACGCAAATACGCAATCAATATAATTTTATGTCCTACATCTTTAAAAGAATCTCGCGCTTTTAAATTGTTAAATGAAATTGTACAGTTTTTTTTTCAATAAATTTTATTCAACTTTATTCAAAGTTGAACCTATTTTAGTACTATTGCAGGGGTCACACAGCTTTAATTTTGGAGAATTTTCAGTCTACATAAAATGAAGTATCACCGCAGCCCGTGCGCTTTAAATGTCACTTAATTAAAATTCAGAAGTTCTTAAAATATGGTTTGAATTATACTCTTAAATTGATAACTGATAATAAGTATTAATTGAGACATGTATGGAGAGCAAAACAAAAATATAGTGTATATAGTTCTGTCGTTATTTGTCGTATTAGCGATAAGTCATACACCACCAGCTTCTTATCATTTGTCTATATATGTATTTCTGTATCTTGATATGTATATTTGTGTATTTTTTATAAGTAGAGGGCTAGGTAAGCAACTAATTTAGACTATGTCTGCGTTTTCATTTTTTATGTTTT
The DNA here is from genome assembly GCA_011763525.2 of Mormyrus iriodes. Taxonomy (NCBI): domain Eukaryota; kingdom Metazoa; phylum Chordata; class Actinopteri; order Osteoglossiformes; family Mormyridae; genus Mormyrus; species Mormyrus iriodes. The sequence goes on from JAAGVU020000002.1 coordinate 900,741, forward strand.
TGTATGCAGATTTATTTAAATACCAGAGTTTAAAAAGTATCATTTTTTAAAATCTTATATACATATTTAGGCTACTTTAAAATAATATAGGCCTATACATGCCACAAGTAATTACTAATTTACTTATTATTTGTGGCGATATAAATAATGGGTAGTAATAGACCTTTAGTAATAGATCTTTAAATTTAATTATTAAAAAATGCATACATTAGCCTTATAACATCCCGTGCGTACTTGTCCGAATATTTGAATATTGAATATTTAGAGGCTCAGATCTTTACTACAAAACAGAAATACACTTTTTTTCATTCAGAAATGAGAAAAGGAGAGCCTTTAAAGTGTTTTTAAAAGTTTCTTTACAATACCGTGATCTGTGAAACTGAATGTTAGTGCGCAGTGGATACTCTTACATTTATGCACATCGGGTCATTTAAAGATAAATATTAGTCGTTCAAAATATATTTATCTTTGCATGTAAACACCTAGTATTTGCATTTTGTACTTGTAATATATCTTATATTAATAATCTTACATGACTTTAATAAACATTCAGGTGAGCAGGTCCTTCTGAATCAAGAATGAATTAGAAGATGAAATACCTATTTTGGGTAGTCCCAGTGTTGAGAATGTTAAAGCTTTCTTATTGTGTGCTATTAAAATTGTGGCAATCGGAGATTTAAATAGATAAGTAAATATCTGCTTTGCTAATATTGCCTATCAGAGTGTGTAGAGATTAGATAACTAACTAAAAAAAGTAGGCCTGTATAAGATCTTAAGTTTGTTGTTCTTCTGCAACATATCCATTCCTGGACAGAAATGAATATGCATTTGTAATCAAATAATTATTTTAAATGCTAATAGTTTTTGTATGATTTGAGTCTGCTTTTAGTAGAAAACAATATAGTAACTTTACCAGTAATTTCATTGTCTGAGGTTTCATTTTCATTTCCATCTAAGGTCAGGTACCTCCTGATTACATTTTCCAAAGTACACTGGCATATTTACAGACTTCGCTGGAATAAACCCAGAGAGTGTTCTAGTAATATAATTTCATTTGCTTCATGTTTTGGTTGGAATTGTTCTGTTACCAGCCTGTGCATTTCCAGTTCTTTGTGATTTAATGGGTTATAGCATTGATTTTTAATAATAAATTCAGTGATAAAGGCTTTCTTCATTATTTCTTCTCTCTTGTATCTTGGTATTAACACCGATCATAAGAATGATGCCGGAATCGAATGCTGCGAGTGCAGGGCATTAAACTGACTTGGGGGCCATTACTTGTTTATTGATTGCAACTTGAGTGTCATATGATTGAAATATCTAACTGATGACTGATCACAGTTTTTAACTTATGTAATATATCATTAGCCCAACTCGTTTAACTGGCTTAAGGAGTGCCATATGTATTGCATCTATTCTGAAAATCCTGGTGACATTAGGTGCTTTTTTCTGGACTTAAGATACAAAATACCTGATAGTACTAACTTAGTTACTACACCCACCATTATTTCCAGAGAATGGTCACCTTCTATCCGCTGTTGTATGTGATATTCAATTATTAAAAATGACCTGCGCTTGTAATTGAAATCTTTTTTGACATCTACTGCTCGTTTAACACCATTAAAAAAAGATGCTTCTCTGAAATGTATTTCGCAGTTGCAGCTTAAACAAAAAGTTCTTGTAAGTTACCTGAACTGAACATTTTAGCTTCCTGCCTGTTCCCCGGGCCATACCCAGACACGGCCTCTAGTGTAACGGTTATATGCATTATAAGAAATTATGCTGGCCCGTGTCGTTTTCCCATGTTAATCTAGATTAAAACTTAAATTGATAATTTCCAGTTTCATTTCAATCTACCAAATGGATGAGTAAATTAGGGGGTGATAGCCAGACAATTGAATTTTCTTACTACCGTAGACATTGTTTATGATATTGCTAGTTTTTATATCAGTTTTGTGGTACTTATCTTTGGTGATATATATGGTCTACACTCATTATGCATTTGCTTTATTTTATGCAGTTGTGTTTCACTTCCAGACTGATTAATTTGTGTTCTGACAACAAGCTTCAGCTCTGATTTATTTGCTTGTGTTAATTTTACTACACGAATCACAGCTCATATGAGCTATGGCTATACGAGGGGTCAATCCACACAGTTCTTCCTTACATTTAGTGCCATGCTCTAAGAGAAACAGGTATTAGAACCATTTGATCTTCCACCCGATTACTGAGAATGTGACATAGCCAGTGGTGTTGGTTTTGGACATGTGATCATCAATAGAATGCAAATGTATGTAAACACCCAACTGAAACACCCATTAATAACCACAGCAGAAATGACGACTTGCTTACATTCACTTTTAATGGGAAGATTATTTATTCAGTAACCTGAGACAGACGTATGACACTTCATTTTTGATTCACTGTCATATGATTGGAAGAATATGTACAGCAATAATTTGGCCTAAGAATTACATGCCGTATCTATAGCATTTTGGCCACAGATTAAACATTTTAAATATTTAATTAAAAAGATTAAGTGTTCAATGAAATGATTCATTTCTTAAATTTACTACAAAAATTGCATCTGAACTGCTATATACTACTACATAAAATGTGTGTGTGTTTTGTTGTGTGTGATTTGGCTGATTAGGTGATGTGCCTGAGTTTTAGTTTATGTTTTGATTAGTGTTCATGCTACTCCAGAATAGTTTTAAAACTGATTTTCAGATATTTAGAACTGGCATGATGTCTAATTTTCTAATAGTTATTTTTCCTAACTTTTTAGTTAAGACTGATACAGGCACCCATTAAATACAATGGAAATATCGAGATTTTCTAGCTTTTCTAGATAACAATTTCTAAAAAATGTATCCATATTATTTTTACAGTTTGAATAGATATTTGGCATACTATTTGTCAGTCATATGTGTGTAATTATTGAATAAAGTCAAGTTTAATATTCTATCGGTAACGTTTGTCTTTCACTGGCTTCTGATTGTTATATATATTTTTTGACATAGCAGTATTTTTAAAAATAAGATCCATTTATTCGTCCAATTGCCAGTTTCACAGTCATGGAGGCACATAACCGTTTTGCTAAAGCATTTGAACTGTCTTGGTGGCCCTTGAGCTGTCCAAAATCTATTGGAAAACATTTGGGGGGCGGGGGGGGGGGGACTTAACAAATAAAATATTCAGCAGCTCATGGAACGAGCAGAAGTATCTCATATCCCCTTCACGTGTCACTTAACTATATTTATCTTACGCCTTTCTGTTGCCTGGCAGTCATTTACCATCCCCAGTCTACAAATAAAAAAAATAATAATAATAAATTGTACAATTGTAATAACTCAGCAAACTTGTCATTGAGATGTATTGTTGCGATTGTAGCTACAATATCCTTTTCGTTTTGGGTCAGTACACTTCTAAAGAATATAATGAATTCTTGTCAGACCGTAGATGAGGCGATTGAGTCAGAGGACTCCTTCCTCAGCAGTATTCCTGCTGTCAGTACTAAACACCCTCTACAGCGCGGTTGACAGTATTTACTGATTTAGTACCTTTCGCTTTACAGCTAGTACAAATGAGCGGCATAAAACCCACCTTTTTGGTATGATTGTTATTGTGATTAGTATTTGGTTTGATATGTAGCAGCTTAATACTTGCCACGATACATGAATATTAGTCTGGGCAGTGCCAGTGTTTTTTTTACTGTTGGTGTCTGATTATTGCAGGAAAGTATTGCATATTTATAAGGTAATTGGAGGTGGCAGTTAGCAGGTTTCCCTCGATTATTATTTACATTCGAGAGAGTCGTGCACATAACTGCCTTCCCAGAAACGTATGGTTTTCATACATCCCTATATAATAACGTTTTGCATTTTAAATGCTATAGAAATATTGAATGTGTGTGTGTGTGTGCGTTTGTGTGTATGAGCATTGCAGTATTCTGGAAGTCCATTGCGGAAGAACTCAACCCTTTGCATTATGTGGTAAATTATAATTAATAATTGTTTTGCAAATTAAACATGGTATGTGACAGTTTGGAGTGAGAGAAATGTCAAATATCTTGTGAGGCTTTAGATGTGTGTCTCTAACACTCAGCATGTGAGCTATGAGCCCTGATGTCACATAAAAGTATTAAGTACGTTAAGAGAATGAAATGTTTTTTGCTGACAGGATGCATCTTCATTTATTACAATAATTATTTATGGCAGCTGCCGTTTCCTGATTCTGTTCCAGTACCTTTTTATAGCACAATTTTTGTTGTGAAGTGACATTAAATTGTCTTACAAAAAATTTGTATTTCTGTTTTTGTAGCTATTTTTAAAATTTTATTTAGTGAACACTCCAGTGGAAGCATGGGTTATTTTTGGAGAAACAAGACTGCATGTTAATATGCCCAAATTTATAATAATAATAATAATTATTATTATTATTGTTATTGAGAGCGACGGATATAATAACAATAATATTCAGAAGAAGAAGAAGAAGAAGAAGAAGAAAAACTGTGCACCAGAACTGGGTTTGCATTTAAAATTTGTTCTTGTTGGTAAAGGTGGAAAAAAGTTTTTTTGTGTGTAACTAAACGTTAAGCTACTTCTGAAACTGAACTGAATAAGTAATGTGAATTATGTGAGAAAGTATTACATAAAATACGAGCAGATATATAGCAATATTCAGTTAAAATCAGCATATCTGTACGACATGATTCCTGCTCTGGAGAAGTTTCCCGCTATCATTTTCAAAAGATTTCAACATCTCTTAAGATGGCGGCTTCAGGGACATCCAGCTGTTAGTCCAAGCGCAGTACCTTAGTTAACAACATTTCTATTTATGAAGCACATGTCTTTCCGGCTCGCCATTATGCATGTTTTCTGTGTGGGTCATTAAAAGTGAGCGAGTGTTTTACAAGGGATCATAAGACATACTGCTTCATTAAAACAGACATACATCGTTTATTAAATACCCTTTACCCTGATATTATTTTTTATGCATTTACACACGTGATATGTGTCAGCCATGTAATGGTTTAGTTTTTTAATTTTTATTTTGTTTCTTTTTGTGTGCTAAAGTTGCTAAAGATACATAGCAACAAGAACACACCAATAGTTTTAGCGATGAGGTTTATTTCCCAGAGTGTACTTACCAGCTTAATATCTTGTATATTCTATCTATAAATTCTACAAGAGGCAAATTACTCATTTTAGGGAAGGCTGACTCTAAATTGGGGAACAAAGTTATGCCAGTTAATTAGTTAGAGTTGTGGAATTAATGAGGTTCATAATGTACCCTGGTAAACTATAGCCTTTGGAAGTTACATTTCGGCTTTTGCTCAACTAAGGCCCTCCCTTGTGTGACGCCGTTGCTTGGCCCGGGTATTCCAGAAATTTTTCTTTCCTTTGACAGTGACACAGTAAACAGTGTGAATTTCATTTTATTTATTTATTTATTCTTTAACGCTTTGGCATTTTGTTTCTGCAGTGGGCCGTGAGGCGCTTTAACAGTACCGGAGGGAGAGCTCTCTGAGCTGGAATACGCCATTTTGTGCAGCGTATACAGACTGTAAGATGACCATCAACTAGAGTAGGGTGGGGTGGGGTGGGGGGGTGACTTATGGATGCCGTGTGGTGTTATGTTATGTTCGGAAGGTGAGTTTCACTTTATTGATTCTTCGGTGTTAGCGACAGGGGGCATAAAGAGCCATTAAGGTTATGATGGAAATAAATGTTATTGACTAAACGCAAAGATACAAAGGCTTAATTTACAATTTATCTGAAGGGTTTTTTGTTCAAGGATCAAGGATGTAAACGTCGATGAAGGTTATTTTACTTTACACAAGTTTTAAGTAGGTTAACACAAGTGAAACGTGCTTTAGTTGATTTTTTAAATTTATTTTATGATGAGTGTATACTCCTGTCATACCTGGCCTGTCTGTAATATCTTTCAAGTTAAAACAAACGGGATTGAAGTACATGTTAATTATTTTAAAATAAAAATATATATTCTCCAAATAATGTTGTACTTTTGTCTAGCAGCTTGGCCTCATCGTTGCCTGCAATTATTTCTTGAGGGCAGGTAATTTCTTTTTTTACTAAGCGTTGCATGGTGCCACACAGGAGAGTCCGTGCCAAATATCAGGCAGACTCATCTCTTACTGCTGGCAAAGCGTAAGTGGCAGGAAGCAGACAGCCTTGTGGGAGGAGCTTATGAGGCAGTCACAGAGTTGCCGTAAACCTCATAAAACCGTGGCGGATCGATGGAAGTTATGTCGCTCTGCGGGAGAAATCCTACTCGCCAGCGGCAGGTGATATAAATCAAACTCAAACCGGGGCCTGAGATAAGAATGTTGCTTCAGTAGAGTGGTTCCATGGCCATAGATGCTTCAAAGGTAAAATTTTAAAGTATTAAAGTAAAGTAGAAACTTATTTTAGAGATGGACAAAGACCATTACAATGGTCCCCCCCCTCCTTTCCCTTCTTTTTTTCTTTCCTAAAGTTATCTAACCATGAAGCAATTCAGGGCTGTTTAAAAGGAAGACTTGACAAAATGACGGGTTAATTGTAGTGAGATGCAAATGTTTTGCCCTGATCACAGAGGAAATGGGAGAAACACTGTGTGGTTGGATGCAATTCTGCATTTGTCTTTCATAGACCCCAGCCACCAAGAAAAAAAGATGCTCTCATTATATCTGCCCTTATAGTTATTTACTTATTCAGCTTTCTTTATAAACTGTGCTGTAATTGTTTTGGTCTTCACAGAGCTGAATGGTGCCTGTACCTATGCTGTTCTTTATTATCCAAACACATATGCCCTTAGCGTTATTATCCCCTGTGTTATTTTTGGGTTTGAAGTTACCCCAGTCCATTTTCAAAATGAGGATAAATTCTATAGAATCTAGAAATAAGAACAGAAGAAGTAAAATACACAAAGGTTATGAGGGTTAATAAATGGTACATAAAAAGCAGGTAGAGCAGAACCGAAGGGGTAAACAAGTGTTTCATGGTGAAAATAAGGCTCTGAAAAAAATGTGTAATACTTAGGGACTGGAACTTAATAGCATGGATATTTTTTCTAAAGAGCCATTTGGGTAGTTATGTTTGAGGTATATTACAGCTGACCCATGACTCTGGGGGGAGTTGGTCAGCAGCACAATATTTTGCTATTACATTTTATCGTTGCTGATGCAGCTTTCTGCCGTATAGCATATACAAAATATCCAACTCTCAGGTTGACTACGACGAGAAGAGTAATGAAAATAAAAAGCGTTCTCCTCATTCAGTACATTTGCGAGATTCAAGTGGCATACTAATTTTCTGCTGCATCATCCTAGCAGAAAACTGTTCAATAACTATGGAGACAACAGTTAAGACATTTTTGGTAATTGAATAAACATTTGATCATAATACATAATTTAGCTAGGCTTACCTTTACTGGCCAGATAATATACATAATTAAAACACAAAATGTACATATATAAAAAAACATTTTGCAAAAATAAGTCAGAATATGAAACATAATTCAGGATTAAATATACACAGTTTAATCTTCTGTAATGAATTATGCATGCAAATTATTAATTTAAATAAAAGTGGTACCATAACAGGAAGAAAATGGTATTTTAATCAAAGGTATAACTATTGACTATTCCTAATGTGTTGTTATTAAGTGGTTTTATGGGGTCTAACGACCCACCAAACACATGATGAGAGTGAAATATTACATGGCTCTATACAGCAATCGTTTGGAGGAGCTACAGAGCGGCCAGTCAACTGAGCAGAATAGTGGTGATTATCTGAAATTACAGTGCTGTGGACTTCTTTTGCATCCCCGTCTCCACAGTCTAGTGAACTAGGTTCATTCTGAATTTCAACAGGAGTTAAAATATCACCCATTCTTGGAAGTTATTTGCACAGAAGATATTGTTCTAGCCATTTTTTTCCATGTGATTGTTTGTCATCTTCAATAGATGCCATGCATTTAAAGGGGATGGCAATGACTACATTTTGAGTCTTATTACGAACAAGTCATATCCTCAGTTCATTTATATGATACGTGATTGACATTTTATAATAATAAAAAAATGAGCCTGATGGTGTTCTAGATAGGTTGCATGGTACTCATTCTAGTTATAGAAAAGTTGGATGATGCTCTGTGAATAATCAGTTACTTTCAGTGGTTGTCAATTAAGATAAAACTTCAGCTTTTGAACATGGAAAATATGCTTTTGTTATACAGTACCACACTTTTCCGAAACTGTGAATATAAGCTTGACTGGAAAGAAGTAGCAGCCTGGTATAGCTAGTTTAACTTCAGATAATTGTACAACTTACAAGCATGTTTTTTTGTACAATTTGACAGTGACAAAATATATTGAGACACCACGACATATTAATTTTTTATATATAAATTGAATACAATTTCCACTTAGATAGCTTTAACAGACACACTTGTTTAATGCCTGTATTTATTTCATTGCTCTCCACGATGATTTCCATGGTATCAATGTCATATGAATATGCCTTGAACTATATCTGTCCTGTCTGCTAAAATGTGACATAGTTCACACCATAAAGGACTTAAAGGAAGGATTGAAACCCGATTACGTAACTGTGATGAGTATTGCGGTTGAATTTATTTGTACATAATGCTTCGTAATGCTCAATATTGCTGAATTGTTCTTTAACGATATTGTTGTTTGAATGAAGATGCATTTATTACAGTCACCCTGCTCAGCACTGAATATTATAGTTTTGTACACTAAAAACTTCTGTGACCAGATAATCTCATATATATATATATATATATATACACACACTCACACACACACACACACACACACACACACGTATACATTTTTTCAGTGTAACTTCTTCAATTAAAGCATGATTTTATTATTTAATTATTCGTATAGAATTGCTGAATGTGATGGTCCATAAAGATAAAATGTCAGTCAAGTGATTTGTGGATTTCATATTTTGCTGAATGACTGTGAGCAAGCAAAGCCCTTCATCAGTCACAATTCAGAAGCATAAACCCGCCCTCCCACTCCCGCGCTCAGCTCCGAGTGTTCCGGCAGGTTCGAGGATGGCCGAGATAGCGTGTTCCCCTTGGAGTTTTTCATCCCGCCCCAGAGGACGTGTCTGATCTGTGGGGATGAGGCTTCGGGCTGTCACTATGGAGCGCTCACATGCGGCAGCTGCAAAGTCTTCTTCAAGAGAGCCGCTGAAGGTCAGCCAGCAGAACGGGGCACGAATTCACAAGGCGCCTTTCTTCTTTTTTCTTTTTCGTTCTCCCCAAATTTATGGAGCAGTGCAGTACTCTAAGCTGTAGTGCATACACCATTTCTCTCTTCACCCATTTTCGTGACCTGTAGGCCATCATTACTGACATCTACCTTAGTTATTTTCCTAGTTCTTCTTCATGTTCTTCTTCTTCTTCTTCCTTTTCTTATTATAATATTATTCACATTGCATTTTAATGTGCATCATCATCATCATTATTATTATTATTATTATTATTATTATTATTATTGTGTTTTCACATTACATTTCAATGTATAGTATAATAATAGTAGTAATAATAATAATTAATATTATTATTGGTAGCAGTCGTAGTTGTATTAGGCTCTAGTCTATAGTACATTTCCAGCCTCAGCCAAAGTGTAGTGTGTCTACCTGTGGATGTAGTGTGACGTGCAGCAGCCTGTGAAGTGCTACTCCAGGCGGTGACGATGCTGTATTCTCTTGTTCGTCGAACTTTGGCTTGTGTTAACAGGGAAGCAGAGGTACCTTTGTGCTAGCAGGAATGATTGCACCATTGATAAGCTGAGAAGGAAGAACTGCCCATCCTGTCGTCTGAAAAGGTGCTTTGAAGCTGGAATGACTCTTGGAGGTATATTTTTTTGTCATCTTTTTACAAATAATTTCTTTAGCATGATATAATTTTTTTTTGCAATCCATTGAAAAAGTGCAGGTTTATAACATGGTAGGCAGTGGTGGTAAGATTATTAAGAAAATTAATATGAATTAAAAATTTTTAACTCTTCCTGGGTTGTCGCCAGGAGCTATTATGTAAAGGAAAATTGATGATTGTTTATAATATACTACTAAGTTATAGTATTAAAAACACTTTAAGGGGTTAGGTATTTAAACTACTGTGTAGTGCCATCAAACTGCGGTGATGCTTTAATGTATCACTAGTCAGATTTACCAGTGAGCATTTTGGTGTTCCTTTCTTAATTCCCTCTAAATAACTGACATCATTTTACATCATTTTTGTCAGTCATTAAATCCTTCCTTGGATTTGCCATATTGAATTTTTTTTTCGCTTTTAAAGTATGTCAGTTTCAAAAATAAATTTACATACTCTTTCATACAAAATACAACCCGAAACCATTCGCTTTCCTTTACAATTTCCCCAGACCTGTATCACATTAGGTCCCAAGATGGATATGCAACAGAACAATTTTAGTCCCGGGCTCAATTTTCATGTTCCTCAACTTCATCCTGCTGACTGTGAAAATTGTGCCATTCCGCAAATAGGTGAAAAATGAAAGTGTATTAAAGTGGAACATGAATTAAGGCGTCCAAAATGCTTGTAATTTACCCTTGGTCGTAGACAGACAGAAGGGGAAAATGCGGCGTAATGTGCAGATTGTCCCTGACAGGAATCCTTACCGCCATAAAGCTGTAGGGGGAAACGGTAGTGGAACAGTGTGTCCTTGTAGAGGTGAACTATGCTCTTTTGATCATGTCATTGGCTGAATTTTTCAATAGATGATTCATGTATAGAAAGTTTTAAGATAATCTTCTGATTCCAGCTCAATTATCAAGACATTTTTGCTTAAAATTAGTGTTAGTGGTGACCTTTCGCAGCCTTATTAACAGCACAAGCATTGACCTTTGTTTGATTCTTGTTGAGAGGAACAATATTTTTAGATTTATACTTATTAACAGTTTGAAATATCACACTGGCCTTATTGTTTGAGATTGTTAATGTTTGCTGTGCTAAAAGCTGATCATAAAACAGCCTTAATTCACTTCATTATATAAATCTTGATTAAAACAGCTTGCGAAGATGAAGAGTGCAGATTCCCCAGAGAGCTTTTCTTTTATACGCAAAGACATACTTCTTAAATAATAGGCTTGATTACCTCAGAAATGCACTGCTTTTAATGGTTCTAAATTAACTTTCCATTTTAATATCTTAGAAATAAAGCCTGAAAATTGGGAGTTCAGTAGCTTTTAAAGTTTTCCCACTTATCAAACTGCCCCCCGCAAAGTTCTGGATTTTCACCTCATTACTTATACCCGCCCTGGTCTTCTTACACACCTTAAGCTGCCTCTGAAGAACATTTTAAATGAGTAAGAATGATTACCAACGACGGGGAGTAAAAAACACATGCTAAAGCAAAACGAGGAAATTCACTGCCATGGTGACGTTTAACTGTTCGTGTGAGTGTTTTGCATTATGAGCTGTCGCCAGAAAATACACACACACACACACACACACACATCGGTTGTGGGTGTCAGTTAATGCATCTAGTGGAGCGAATTTAATGTGTGTCGTGCTCCACAGCAACTATGAAATCAATACATCTTAAAAATTTTAATTCCTGGGAAAGGCTGATTTTGGGTTTTTGAGGAAATTCAGTCTGGCATCAGATATCACTGCTTACTTATGCCTACAATTACTAAATTAACACACTTTGTGTTTGGGGAAAATAGCTAAGCACGTAACACTGTACCAAGCCTATGCTAGGCATTTTTATGAATGATAAATTACCTGTATGTACACATGAAAGCATTTGGTTAATGCGTGTAACACATTTCATTGCTAAGTCTGGATAAAAATTCATCGGATTATTATTATTTTTTTGTGAGTACTCTTAATTACAGTAAACTGGCTGGCTGGAATAAAATAATGGTTACCTCTCCCATTAATGCAGAGAAGTGCCCTTATGTTCCTGGAAAAAGCTGTTAACCATGATTTTATTACTGTCATCCAGTGTTGGCTTTAGAGTTTGTGGTATTTCTTTGTAGTGCTTTTAATGGCTCAACAACTTTGCATCCACAACATTCCTCAGGGAAGTACTAAAAATGAAAACAAACATTACTGCAAAGTTGGTTGCTAAGATCATTAAAACATTGACAGTACCAGTTGTGTTACATACCAAAAATTGTACAATTAAGAAATCTTAAGGTGAACAGGGAATAAATTTATCAGAATTTTTAACATTATTTTTTTTAATAAATCATGTATATGAAAAATATTCATTTCATCTAGTAACACATGAATGTCTACTGAAACAAAGTATTTGTTTCACAAGAGAATAACGTATATTTGCAGGGTTAGCAATTTATGTAGAGTGATTGCAACAGACAATCACAAGTGAAAATATGTTTCTCGTTTTGTCTGTAAAGTGCTGTTTCTCCTGACATGTCATGAAGCTTTATAGATTGGGATTATTCCTATATCTTAGTTAACAATTTTTTTCTTTTGCGTTATGGTGGCTCTTGGTACTTTAAATGGATTGAAGCTCGCAAGCTGAGGAAGATTGGGCAGCTGACATCTCCAGATGATCCTCCAAGTCAGGGCTTGGCTGATGCCATTCCCTATGTCTCTCCCAAGTCAGCCGTCAACTTCCACTCTGAGCAGATGTTTATTAACATCCTTCAGAACATCGAGCCAGCTGTGGTGAACGCCGGGCACGATCACGGCCAGCCAGACTCTGCGGCCTCTCTCCTTTCCAGCCTCAATGAACTGGGGGAGAGACAGCTTGTCAAAGTTGTTAAATGGGTGAAGGGAATGCCAGGTAGGATGGCTAATCCATTACACCAGTGTTTCCCAGGCCGGTCCTCAGGGATCCCCAGACAGTCCATGTTTTTGCTCCAGGAGCTGGCAGGGAGCAAAAATGTGGACTGTCTGGCAGGGAGCTAAGTGGGAGCATAAATGTGGACTGTCTGGCAGGGAGCTTGGAGCAAGCAAAAATATGTACTGTCTGTGGGAGTCTGGTTGGGAAACACTGCATTATAGAACATGACCTGTCATATGTCATAATATATCAAAATAATGACATCATTTTAAGTAATTTGGGATGACATGAATGTGTAGAATTGCAGAAGTATTTCTTTATAAAAAGCACAGACACATTTTGGCATTGCACCTGTTTTAGCTTGGGGGGAAAAATACAGTTTTTTTAGTCTTGACCAAAATGGAGAGATGATGGAGGCAAGACGAACAAGTCAAAAGGAAAGATTAAAACTTCAGCATCAAACTAATATCAAATCATGGACCACACTGGACCAAATTCATTCTCAAGTGGGGCAATCAATAAAATCTGCGTGTGGTGGCATAAAAAGACACTTTTAAGGTTTGTTTTTCCTTTCCTGGGGGCCTGTAGGCGTTTCTCCTTTAACAATTTTTGGGTTCTTGCGGTGGGGTGGCCTTGATGGATTCCCCCAGCCTACCCTCTTAAACAGTTGGAGAACTTTATCAGTGCTTTTTCAAACATCATTACAGTATAATGCAGGATTAAAAATATGTGGTAACAGTACTGTATGTACTTGCAATTGCAGTTGCATTAAAGTAGCCCTATGGCTGTTCCTCAGTGCAGTACAGTCACCAGGAAAGTTACTCACCAGTCTGAAATACTGCCTGTAACTCCACATCTTCTCTTCACAAGCTTTGAGCATGTTTTTCATCATAATTCACCTTGAGAGCACAGTTTCGACGATGCTGGCATTCCATCAGCACTTAGGTAGCTAGCTTTCACAGCTGCGTCAGAATCAAAGTAACTTTATTGTCGACTGAGCTCTGTGATGCATGCGTCATACACTGAGATGAAATATCGTTCCTCATCGGTCGTAGTGCAAGAACAATAGAATACAAATAATCAAGACCTATAAACATAAGACATCTATCAAACATTAAACATAAGACATGGATATAAGAAAAAATAGTCTTATCAGGTAGGAAGGATTGTGCAAATCGATATTGAAACAGAATGAAAAGATATTAAAGTTTAAATATTAAAGATTGTTAAATAGATAAAACTGATTTTAGATTTAGTGTTACGGAAACTGGTCTTTACTGGTGTCCTGATGATTGCAAACGTAGGTCTCTTTCTTCAGTCCTACCTGTGATTCATTTATTTTCAGTTGCCAAATATTATGTTCTTTTCAGCACTGTATCGTCCCTCTTCAAGTGGAAAAACTAAGATTAGGAGAGGTTTTTTTAAAATTAATGTGTTCCAGACTCATCTTTCAGCTCGGATTAGAACCTAAATTAGGCAGCAGGCTGTGGCATCTGTCGATTCAGACTGGCCCACAGCTATTTCACAATGCTCTCATTTTCATGTGAACTGCATTTTGTGGTGGCAATTTCTGTTGCAAAACAGGCACTAATGATTTTTTGATCATAAACATTTTGTAGTAGTTTCTAAATTGGGAATTGGAATTAGAAATTTAGATTTCTTAGTCTTCATTTAAAAGGATTGAGAACACCCTTGGACCACTTTGTATGTACAGTAACAATTTCAAAGCCCTTTTCAAGCCATTTTAATACTTATTAGGTTCTTACTTTGTTAATAGTTATATGAGTAGCTGTTGTGTAGCACCTACTCAAATACTACTCACACGTGTACCTGGGAATTCACTGGAAGCTCAGCCTCGCTGCACTAATGCCTAGTTGACTCCTTGCCAGCACGGATGTTCACAATGTGCTATTTGCCAGACTTGTACATCACTTTGGACAAAAGCCTCTGATAAATATGCAAATGTAAATCTGCAATTTTCCAGGTTTCCCAAATTTGCATGTGGACGATCAAATGACTGTCATTCAGCACTCCTGGATGGGAGTGATGGTGTTCGCCCTGGGCTGGAGGTCTTACAAGAATGTGAACGCCCGAATGCTGTACTTTGCACCTGACCTTGTGTTTAATGAGTAAGTATATTCACTTCGGCCTAATTCAGTTTACTTCGAACGTGCTTGAGAGAAATCTAATGAAATGGCCATTATAGATTAACATAGGTCATGGTTAAAGTTAAGGATAAAGCTGCTAAAGTCTGTGGGGGTGGGGGGGTGGAGTCAAAAAAATATTTATGGGAAAAACAAAAGCTATAAGGTTTCCAGTCCACCTCATTGTCCAGCTCCCACTGGCTGTGCTAACCGAGTCAGAATAAGTGTGTAGGTGTCTTTAGAACTTAAGTTTGGTGTGGAAGAGGAGCTGTTTCGCTCAACTCATTGTCAGGACAGCCAATGATGGTTGGCAGGTCGGCCTGTTATGTCACCGTGTGTGTCAAACATGAGTTTGGAGGCCTCTCACGCTCATCGCTCACGCTCGTTGGTGTGTGCCCTGGATGCAAACGGTACCCAGTCACAGAGCACAGGACGGAAATGTAGTAAGTCAGCACTGATACCGACTATAGCCAGCGTATATAGGCACGCTGTGTTCCACATACAGCAGCACCTGCTACGGTATTTGAGTTAAACTGGGTTATTAATAGCTTAGAGTACCCCAGACCGAAATAATAGGCACTCAGTCTAGATCTTAAAACTGCGACGAGGGGGCGTCCCTCACTATGTGGCAGATGGTTCCATAAACTAGGAATCTTCCAGCTGAAGCATTTCCTGCCAACAGTTCTTGCATTTATTTTTATTAGTGTTTTTTATTTATTTTTTGTTTTATTTTAAAAGCTTTCAAGGTAATCCCTGTTGCTGTTTCAAACCCCTAGAGAGTTTCCCCCTCACAGGGACAATTAAGTTACGTTATTGAAGTTAAATTCTTTAAGTACAATGCTGTTTATCATTATGCATTTTAACTTTGTAGGGCTATCTTTGTGCTGGATTGATATCATTCTGTGATAGTGATGATTCCCCGGAGTACCGAGCCAGCAATTTCAGCCCCGCATACTTCAGATGGATTTACTCTAGGCCACTCTATTCTGTTTAATTTAGGTTGACAGATGTGGATGTTTTTTCTTGTTTCCCCTCGTTGTAATTTATTGTGAGGGGCAGTGGCTGTCTTGTCTGTCTGTATAACACAACCATCGGTACCAGGAGGCGAGGATAGAGTATAATGAGATTACTGAGATCAGACTTAAAATTAGCCAAAACAAACAATCCATGATATATTCTGATATATTCTGCTACAAATTTAAGTTTAAAAAGAAATATATGTGTAAGTGTACATAAATTATATTTACAATGGATTTATTTACTTCTAGATTATTTCTGTTATATACATTAATCAAGAGTGTAAAAACATATTCTCTAGTTACAGTTTAATTTTGTGAATATAGTCTGGTAATGATCCATTACTGGCAGTCAGAGTTATTCAGTTTATCGTGGAATGCAATGAGAAAATTTGCAGTACATTCATAACCAGATGGGGGCAGTAGTGAACACACAGCTGTTCAGTGCGATATCGCTGGTGGGTGACCCTGTATCTGGCCCTTTCCTATTGTCTTCCTCTAGTTTGAGCTGTTGTCTAAACCATCCTTACCCCTCTTCCTCTGTCCAGCCGGCGAATGCATGTCTCCAGCATGTATGAACACTGTGTCCGGATGAAGCACCTCGCCCAGGAATTTGACCTTCTCCAGGTCACTCAGGAAGAGTTCCTCTGCATGAAGGCCCTTCTTCTCTTTAGCATCAGTGAGTATAGCAGCTGTAGTCTTATCCTTAACTCAAGGGAGTAAATTTAGTGTGCGTATAGGAAGGCTGAGCATTTCAATAACTCTCCACAGTTCCAGTGGAGGGTCTCAAAAGTCAGAAGTATTTTGACGAACTACGGATGACGTACATTAATGAGCTGGATCGCCTCGTAAGCTACAGGAACAAGTCCAACTGCTCAGAGAGATTTCTCCAGCTTACCAGACTCATGGATTCCCTTCAACCGGTAAGAGTCTGGCCACCTCAGCAGCCAGTATCCTTGATTTTTTTTACAAAAAAAAAATTCCGGTTCAGTTCCAAGCAGGAACATATCCTGTTTAACCCTTAAGATGCCACAAGAGTAAAAAAAATAAGCAGATTACGGGCAGTCCCCGAGTTAAGAATGTCCGACTTACAGACAACTCGTACTTACGATCAGACCGCCATAAAGCCTATTATATTAAAATTTGGGTTAAGTACAGTGGTTTGTAATAACGAACACACACACTACTTTGTGACGCTCCTGAAAACATTGCACGGCATCAGCAGGTTTGTTGGTTCGAGGTACAATATGGTAAGGTATGTGGTTACTTTCATTATTACTGTATAATTATTATGTACTGTATTATTATTTTTTTGACTTACTTCAGATTTGACTTTAAGACAGACTTAGGTAATGGATCTCATTCTTAACCTGGGCACTGCCTGTATTGAATCAGTCCTAAAACATGTACACAAAGGATGATGAGCATTTGCTAAACTATCATGATTATGTATAATAATGGAAGCCTGTTCTCTCTTTGCACATACAGATTGTGAGGAAGCTCCACCAGTTCACGTTTGACCTCTTTGTACAGGCACAGTCACTCCCGTCAAAGGTCACTTTTCCAGAAATGATATCTGAGATCATCTCTGTGCAGGTGCCAAAGATCCTTGCTGGTATGGTCAGGCCAATTCTGTTCCATAAGTAGTGGCTAATGTCAGCCATTTTCCCCGTTTTCCATTTCTCACAACCGCGTCTGACGTTTTTCCATCGAATGGTTCCATTAGCCATTAAAATCTGTCACACGATTACAGCTTCTTAGCTGCTAATCAGCTGTAATCGACATCATTTTCTAAATTAGCGACAGTGTAGTGACTTTTTTTAATATAAAATGCCCACATTCTGCCTTTATGGTGGTTCTCTTGGGGCATGTGTCACATTATTTTTGGGAAGGATAGTACTATATCCAAGGAAGGGAGATATAAATGAATCATTTTCAGGATTACGAGGTTAATGACAAATATGCAGTTGTTCATACATGTTTGTAGTTATGGTATGAATGAATGATTTCTACATATTCATCTCGCATTTTCAGAATAAAAAATTCTTTAAAAAGCAAAACAAAAAAAAAAATCAGATATAGTCAGATCTAGGTCAATAACTCATACCCTGTATCTATATTGCTGCCAACAAATGCTTATAGGTGTATACTCCTTATGCATATGCCAGCATATACTCATGCATGCAAAAATACACATACTATATGCAGGCTTCCAAATTCGTTTTGAAATTAAAATGTACTTGTCAAAAAGATCATCTACAGATCAAGTAAATGTATAAATTCAATCATTTATAAATTGTCATGATGCTTGTCAGAACCACACACAGCACAAGTAAGTAGCTAATTCACCGTATATTTGTGAACAATATTGTTTGGCAAGTCATTGTTTCATTTGTAAAATGTAATGTTTACATGAGATGTGAAATGTAATGCCCCCTCTCAACAAACGCTAAAGGAATAAGCTTGTTTTGTTACCTTTATATTATTGTTTTTTTTTATATTGCTATTCTCATCTTGTAAAACTGCCATTGTTTGTGGATACTGGCTTGTGCAGTGATTCTCAAAGAAACGGGTCTCTGGTATTAAACTGTTTGTTGCTCTTCATACTTTTATATTGTCGTCTGATGCATAGCAGTTGCACACATTGGCGCTTCTCAGCCCTGGTCTTTGAGTAACCTTGTGCATACAGAGTTTGGTTCCAGCTCCAGTTTTATTTGGATTGAGTTGTGATTTTGACATCAATGGAAATTTCCAGGGAGATCTGTTTTGATCCATGTTGCTGAAAGAAATTACATTTCTTAACTCAGCCTTTAAAACAATTATTCAGCGCCAAATACAATTATCAAAATTATTAATTTCTTAGATATAATTACTTCGGTGGCTCTGGAACAATTAAACACACAGAAGATTATTCAAGTATCGTTAAAATGAACTAAATCAAGTTAGGGTAATGCTTTCGAGATTTTTTTTTTATGTAAATATGCTTCACAGGCTTCATAGACTTTATGTAAAAACCAGTGAAATCTCATTAATTATGAGTGATGTGGGAACAACATAGGGGTCCTTTGGTCTTAATTTAAGAAGATATGCGTTGTTTTTTTCACTCTAATTCCTTGGACTGTACACCAGGCTTATGCTTCCTTTTCTTCAATCTGTCTTCAGTAGCTGTCCTAATCACAGCTGTAGTGATTTAGAGCTTATGCTGGAGAGCATGGAGAATGAGAATAAGACAGGGAATACCCTGGAGACTATAGCAGTCTGCAGCCACCAGTACTGTTTTAGACTCAGGAATTCACCTGATCTGCATGTATCCAGGCTGTGGGTGGAAAGTCACAAAATCACTGATGGATTCGGCAAACTCCACAGGCACCAGGGCCAGAGCTGGCTTCAAATCTGCAGTGTGGCGATATGAGATAATGAGGAACTTCGCCGTCACCATGCTGTGGTAACAGATGCTGCATCTACTAAAGGCAATTGATAGGCCTTTGAAAAAAATTTTTAAGGGGAATTTATCCTGATAAAAGTAAAATAATTGATGTGTAGCCAAATCTGCAATGTATTTAATCTTATAATATACGGTACATGATGAAACTGTATTTTTGTTGTTGCATAATAAGCGTGCAGCAAACTGTTGAAATGAAGATACACTTCACATGCCAGAAACACATTTACAATTCAACTCAGTGAAGCATAATTAATTATAAGCTCGGCTGGAAAAAAGAGCAGCGTACCCAATAGGGCCCTAGGACCAGGAGTGAGATTCTCTGGTCTTTTGCGTTTCGGAACTATTCCAGTACCTCTTAGAACATTTAAACATTATCCGTATGCACGTATGGTTTTTGAACGTCTGTCAAATTTGATCACAGAACGACAAATATATATCGGAGCATATAATTATGATGAAGTCAAGGTTATTGGTACAGGTGTCTATGCTTTGTGCATATGGTGATTTATAAATAAATAAGCCACAGACAAAAAGCTGAATAAATGGCTTCCATCATTATACAGGTTATATTTTATGCCTTTGAGGAACTATGCCTGATGTTTACAGAAACTGAATTAAACACTTATCTTCTACCATACAAACAAAGAGTTTTCTTCCATTTTTCCAAATGAGAACCAATCATATATCGATGGTTTATGTATAAATTTAAATTTCATATGTAACATAATGTCTCCTCGTTTTCTGATCCTGAACGCTTCCATAGTATTTCTAACCTCAAATTTCTGCATTAAATTAGTAAAATATTGAGCTGTAAATAACAACAGAATATAAATAGCTTGCTATTACAATGTCCAGCTAAGATTGTACCATATAAGGATTCATATAAGTATAATAATAGTTTATAAGTATTAAATATAAAATTTAAATAAGTATTTTAAAAAATACTTATTTTAAAAAAAAAAAGTATTTTTCCTAACTTCGTATGATGCATGGTTAAAACATGGTCAAAGGCCTGGGGGCTTCCCAGGCAGCACTGGGTACTAGTCTATCACAGGAAGTTATTTGTTATTGAAATCCAAAATTATCCTGGATTAACAAATCATTATTGGTGTAGTGTTAACAAACAAAAAAACAATGAAAAAGGTCATGACTTCTGCAAATAAGGTCTGTGAATAACTGATTGGACACGTACATCATCTGATCATTTTTGCTTTGTCGTTCTTTTGGATTTCCCACCTTATTGTAGGACTGAATGATGACCAAATTAAAGATCTTCCCCAAGAGATAAGCCACATTCTACATTACACACAAGAAAACATCAGCGTTTCTTATGTTGGACAGGTAGTAAAAAGGGGAAAGGAGCATGTTCACGAATTCTGACAGCCGTAAAGACGGTAGCTGGAGTGAAAACAAAATTTGGTTGTCAGAGTCCACTTTTCCATCAACATGCAATGTGCAGCATGCAATTATTTGCAGGTGTTCTTTTTTATTACTTTCTAACAACACTGTATCCACTCTGTTTAAACACTCATGGCTCCTGAGTGAATTCCATGCTTCTACTACAAACATATTACAAACAAAACCTTGTTAACGAGAGTCCATAATGAAATGCGATTGTGAAATATGACCAGCAGCTGACCATTATTATATATTTCTTTTTTCTTTATAATGATTTGGAAGAAGGATGAACACTATTCTGTGATCACATAACAGCACTGATACAATCTGCGATAGAATCCTTATGGCCTGTTTTTTTTTTTTTTTTTTTTTTTAAATAATTCCATGTTCCCTGCATAAGAATTATTACAAATAATCTAAAATCGAAACTCCTAGATATTCATTGTGGATGAAGATGAATGTGTATGGTTAGAGTCATGATTATATTGTATTGTATAGAAAATTGCAAAAACGAATCTGTGGAAAAAAAATATGTAAACCTCAAGATTCCTTATCTCTGTCAATGAGGTAAGTGTTAAACATTTGTCTCTTTTTGGTTGTCAAGTTACCCAACCAGTGAGTCAGATATCAGCACAATCTTTATATAAAGGTAAATTAGTTTCATATGATTAAGACGTCTCGGAGGACTCTCGGGTATTTGGTCTCTGTCTGGAGATGATTATGAAATAGCTGCAAAATATTTTGGGATTTCTCAGTACAATCATGGCAAAAATTTAAGACCACAGCGAACACATTGAACAATTATTCGACAGTTAACTTCATCAAATCTTTTGCAGGCTTCTGCACGTTGTTGTTGATGTCCATATTCTGTGAAATAACAGTGTAACAAGCTAAGTGGAATTTATAGGACAAGATTTACGGCACAACCATAGGTAAAATTGTCAAAAAAATAACACAATTGCTCATCTTAAGTTTACAAAAGAACACCTGGAGGATATTGTTGATTTGTGAAATAATGCTATCTGGACAGGTGAGTCTAAAACAGATATTTATAGTATTCGTATGAAGGTGGT
The DNA here is from genome assembly GCA_011763525.2 of Mormyrus iriodes. Taxonomy (NCBI): domain Eukaryota; kingdom Metazoa; phylum Chordata; class Actinopteri; order Osteoglossiformes; family Mormyridae; genus Mormyrus; species Mormyrus iriodes. The sequence goes on from JAAGVU020000002.1 coordinate 922,637, forward strand.
ATGGACATCAATAGGTTACGGCTGTGTGCCAATGTCTGAAAGGTCAAGGGTCCATTCCAATAGCTGACAGAATAATATCGCTGTTGAGAAAGGCCATTAATTTCAACTGCTCTGGGGTTGCTGGATGCTGGCTGACCCTGCTGTTTGACCCCACGCCTTCCTCCCTTTTATGTCACTTTGGAAAGCAATGTAATGGCTAAAGACTAATGTGAGATAAACGGCTGCATTTTTCAGAATAACTTTATCAGAACTATTGGGTTGGTGTGTGGCTCTATGGGTTATGGGTAATTTCGCCGTTCGGCCCTTGAGCCTTTGTCACTTTATATGTTACTTTGGCCATAAAAAAATAATAATGTAAAGAAATGTTTAGTTATTGTAAGGCTGGAAGACAGGGTTCACACAGTGGAGGGACACATTAGCATGTCTTTAGATATCACATTGGGGTATACGAACTCAAAGAGAAGACCCCCCGGAACACTAGTCACCAGTTTAAATCAAAAACAGCATGCCTGTTTATTTGGATAATGTGCTCACCATTGGTGACTTGGTAGTTAGGAATGTTACGATCCTTAACCATTATAAATCAGTGGTTTCAGTTAAATGTTTTCCCAGGTCCTGGGTCCCTAACTTTGAAGCTAAACTAGGCTCATTTTCCAGCAGTAAAATCTCCACCTTGGTTGTCCACACTAGAGGCTAATGACCCCAACAATTTGAGGCATTAAAATGGACATTCAGATTGATGTGTAAAACTGCTTAAAGAAAATGCCAGAACTTAATAGCCTCTGGTCACTTAACAATTCTTTATAAAGGGATATGCAACCTATTGTAGACTACACTTTCTAAACTTCTGGTTAAAGATTTAATGTGTATCTGTATTCTAACCTTCATTAACCAATGGAGTGATTTTTGGGAATGGCTTGGTTTTTACAATAGTGATGTTCTGCATCATTAGTGTTATTAATGAACATGGGATTGCCCATATGACTAATCGCAGCCCTGATCAGTCCTCAACAATGAGTAATCCTCTTAATTGCAGAACCATTTATAACTGAGTATCACCAGAAAATAGCAACCACACACTTAGATTAAATGTCAGATGTTCCACTACGGGATCCTCAGTAATTGATCACCGTTACATTTAAAATCTTCCAACTGAGCTTTTGTGGAATGAGTGACTTGTTACTTGTTAACAATATGATACCAGATGTTTGTGCAGAAAAAGCCAACAGATAACATACCCTTGGTTATAATGTCACTTGATGGCTTTACTTATTTATACATATCCCACAATGTAGGATGTGGAGGGGGCTAGCAGGCATCTTCAAAGAAACGAAAAAACAATCAAAAACTGTAAGTAAATATCTGTCATTTGAAGAACAGATGATTAATATTGGATTAATATTGTAACATATATTCTCTTAATATGCAGACCTCTGGGACCACAGATGATGAACACCAATTAGCTATTAATTTAGAAGACATTGTGGAAGAGGTTTAACACAGATATTTATGTAGATAATGACATAACTGGTAATAGTTTTATGTTTTTTTTTATTAAATGAGTATTTGTCTAAGTATGTGTCTAAGAAAAAATGCATGTAAACCTTACATAAGACCTGATTTTGATTCGTGGAGTTGATTTCCCAAATGTGATCATCTCTCCCTTAAATTAGTCCTTCTCTGTTAATTTTTAAATTATTTTAAACCTGCAATTCCTCTCAGTATTCATGAAAAGACTTTTATCAACAGCAACTCCTCAATCGCAGGGCTTTTTTTAAAACTTAAGCACACTCTTAATAAGTAATCTCAGATTTACCTCCAGTAACAATGTTAACAAACAACTAAAACATAGTACTGCACAGGCTCAGTATAAAATAACTGCTGTAAAAATTAAAGTTGGCAAAACTACTGAATACCATGGTTTGATAATCACATATACTTTTAAACTGGAGTGCTACGAATTTGTATGTAAATGAAGAAGAGCTGAACTGCAGGTGTTCCAGTCAGGATGGGGATCACGCACAATTCAGTCTACCTACTCTCAGCTTCTTTCTTCATCTTCTTCTTCTTCTTCACTCTTCCTGTTTAGAAAACCAAAAAGGTTTCCTTACCAAAAATGCTGCCGTTCTGTCAACTGCGGTGCCTTCTCATTCTAGGAGTAACGATTCTCTAATAGCGAAATTAACATCAGAATTCAAACTTAGTCAATATATATTCAATTTTAAAGAATTTTGAACGCTGGGAGACTGCGTACACACTTTCAGCAACTTCCACCTTGTTGGCAATCTGCACTATATCAACACTATAATGCCTTATGACTGTCAACAGAAGATGATATGAATTATTAATTCCAATAACGACCATTAAAATGC
>JAAGVU020000002.1:926063-964997 GCA_011763525.2 Mormyrus iriodes
TTTTGTAAATCTTGTGCTACTATTTTCTGACGCAGTGAATGAAACACTACCTGTGCTAGAACATCTTATAGCTGATTTTGACACTGTTGACCATAAAATTGTGCAAAATGAGCTAGAGTGCAAGTTTAGTTAGTGTAGGAATATGGTTCACCTATCTGAGCAACCATAACTAGGCCCAGCATCCCTGGCCCAGTCTAGGACTGGGGTAGGGGGGATAGTGATCCTCTTGCGGGGTGCCCCATTGAAATAAATCTGCCCTGGGCCCAGGAACTATGCCCGCTAGCCCTGACCACAATATCTCAGTTCAGATATCTAGTACAACCACTGTATCACTGAAATCATCCCACAGGGATTGGTGCTGAGATTATCACTGTTCTCCTGTTCAGTTGCTACCTCTCAGTTGAACCTACTGACCATGCATCCATAATGTCTCTAGTAAACTTCTTTATGGAAGGTTATAAACATTCTGTTGTTTATGTTATAAACATTGCTAAACTGAGGTACTGTCTAGCTAATCAAGTTACAGAAAAATTAATTCATGCATTTCTATATAGCACATTAAGCTACTGTAATACTCTGCTGTCAGGGAGCACAAATCACAGACTTCCCCAGAGCACATCCAAAATATAGTAGAAAGAAATGAAGAAAATATTGCCAAATTACATCTATTGTAATGCCTCCCCACTTGCTTCCAGTTAAGAACAGAATGGACTTAAACATTCTTCTGCATGCTTATTAGGCATTCATTAAACTGAACTGATTCACATGAAGAATCCAGAACGTACACTGAGATCACTGAATGAAGGCCCTCTTGCAAATAAAAAGACTACAAGGTTCCTAGTCTATGGCGGAGTCTGCCGGCATAAGTGAGGGATGTGAGTCTCTTTACTTAAATCCAGACTGAAAACCTATTACTTGATCCTACCATAACTAAGGTTGCTGGTGTAGCTATACATCATTTTGACATTATCCTAACTGTACACCATTTTGACATTATCCTAGCTTTTATCAGTCACATTTTAGCAGGTGTATTGACCTGTTGTGATACTGTCCTCTCCACATGACTGGATATGCAATACCTGGGGTGTACATCAACTGGATATAGGAAACCACAGACAGAGCTAGTGGTCAAAAGGGGACTGAAGATGGCACGATGACCTACAGATGTGCAGATCTGTAGCACTACAGAACAACAGTTATGATTTTTAGCCTGTTTATTGTTACAATGTCCAGTTGACCTTGTATCTCCAGAGTATCACACCAGGGAGTTTTGTTTTCTCTTCTCTGTTATCTTCTGACTTTTGTTCACTAGCCATTTTTATTAATGTTACATTACTTGTTATGCCAGTTAGTCACTTTTTCTTAGGTCATTCGGGGTAAACAGTGTTAGGAAGGATTCTATGAAAAAATTCAACTAATTGAAACAATAAACATGTCATATCGAAGAAAAGAAAATAAAAGAAAAGAAAAGAAAAGAAAACTAATCCAGCCTAATGCCAAAATACTACACAAACCTGCTTAAGATCTCAGCAATGGTTGGGATTGGTTCAGATCTGCTCTTAGCCTTTGGAATTGTAAGAATTGTCATCAATGAGGGAAACATGAATTCCCAATCATGCCAACATATTTTGGCCTTTCAGCAATGTTTCAGTATGACATTTAACATAAATATTCAAGATAACATAGCAAAGAATGGATTAAGAAGAAGCAATTTTCTTGAGTAATTGCTGAGTCAAAGTCTGAGTGTCAGTCCAATAGAAATATTTTGACAGGGGTCACAAATCTGGAGCAATTGAAATAGTTTTACATCTAATAATGGGAAAAAAAGAAAAAGCAAGATACAAGAGATTGATGTGTAACTGAAGGAAATGTCTGCTTGCAGCCATGGCTTGTAAAGAGGAGCTGGCAGCACATAAAATGAGCACAATTATTTATGAATTTCTCCTCCATAAATCTATCTTGTTAATGAATAAAAATGTAAGAACAATATTTTATCTTTGCTTAATGATTAGATCATTAGATCAATGTGCATCGTTCCTCCTCTAGTTTTGAAAGACAAGTAACTGAGCAACAGCCCATTACTACAATATTCTCTCTTCATTGGAGAAATCCAGTGTTGTTGTAATGTAAAATGTATTATCTTCTTACCTCCTCAGTCTTTTTTTTTTGCCACCAGCTGCCACTGATATATATCAAACAAAACAACAGCAAATGCTCTATTACAGGTCATTCTCCCAAAAAGCATCGAGACTGAAAAACAGGAGTACTACTTACTGAAAGGTCAAAGCCACCTCTGTAAGACGCAACCCACTGAAAGCTTTCTAAGGGGTCGTAAAATGGAACTATGATCATCTCGTTGAGTTACAGCTTTAGAATGGGATTCTGCTTTAAGCCGTTTCTCAGCTTATTTAATTCTGATGTTAGCCCTTCAAAGTCCCAGGATGCCGATTTTTGGTTGTTTCATTTATTTATGCTCACATCTTCTTATTATTATGCAACAATCATCCAAGGAAGGAAAATTCACATATTACTTAATGATAATTAGAAAAGGTACAAACCTAATTACGTTTCTGTATAATATTTGGTCCAATAATTTATAGTAAATTAATTATGTTGTGCTTTTCAACAAAATGAAAGGAACATTCATTAGAATGAATGTTGAGGGGTAATTAAAATAGATTAGTTGGTAGAGTTCAAGAAAAAAAAATTGTCCTATGTTCCAGCTGTTTATCCAAAAGACTGTGGATCCATTAAACGGTTTCCCCCATATTTACATCAATTTAATATTTATCACATGCCACAAAATATTTTCTTAACAATTTACAAAATAGTGTACAGATAAATGGTGATGTTGAATCTTATATTACACAATTAATTGCATAAATCTCAATTTGTAATTTACTTATTATGTCAATCTATTTCAAAATGTTAATGGTAACTGATTTTGGAAGTGGAATGTGACTCAAAGGGTAATATATTTAAAATTGATTAGGAAAAGGTGATGGTGTAAAGTGAATTAGGATGGCTATGAAATCACTGTCCTTGTTCTATGCATGATAATATCCATACAATTATCTTTAATAGAAATAAACTTGGGGCAGCACAGCACAGGGGGTAGCAGTATTGCTGCGTGTCTCCAGGCCTGGGTTTCAGATCTCGCCCCCATTCTGCCTCTGCTGATTTAGCATGTTTTGCATATGTTGTACAAATTTCCCACAAACACCCAATTCAGAAAATTGCCATCTCTAAATTGCCCATCGTGTGCTCTGTGATGGAGGGACACCCAGTCTGGGGTGGTGTTTGCGCTGCCTGGTATAGGCTCCAGACCCCGCCATGCACCCATATGCTGGATGAGCTGCTGGAAGATGGATGGACAGATGAATGGATGGATGGATGGATGCTACAGTCTAACAAATTATTTTGTTATTTTTTTTACACACTGTCAGTGAATCCCACAGACACTACAAAATTCACTGGAAGCTTTATTGAATTCTTTGCTTTGTATTTGAATTTTATTATTTTTTCAAAAAAGTAACTTTGTTATTATATAAGATAAAATAACTTGCAACGAGTATTGAATTTTTTATTATTATTATTTTTTAGTTTTCTTTTGGCTTGTAAGCAGAAAGCCTTAAAAGTTTCTGGAACACTTCATTCCTCATTATTAATAAAAGAAACATATCAGTAAGTAAAGGTAATGTTTTGCCTTCAATGACCTTTACCGGTATAGTAAATGAAGCTGGTAAATCACAGCAGAAACTCTAAATTAAAGCTACTAAAAGGACAGATTGTTAATAAATTAGTTGCTGCATTTTATTAATAAATTTGCATACATATGTAGCTATGAATCTATCTATCTATCTATCTATCTATCTGTCTGTCAGTCAGTCAGTCTTTTTTGTACTCATTCATTTAATTGCTTATGTATATTTTATCCCTTTCTGTTTTATACCCCCAGGCCAGTGACACAGTGCAGCGTTGCATGTAATTGCATGAAAGCTTCCAAGCCAAGGTAGGCTCCTCCAGGACTCTCCACCGGCCCCCTTTCTTTATGTCTACCTGCTCTACAGGCCACATAAACAGCATTCAAGAAGGTTAGTTCCTGACTATCCCCTGCTGCTGCTCCCAAGCTGCAGGCATCAGGTAAGTGTGTAGGTGGTTCTTTTGGAAAAGTCACATGGAATACCCTGGCCGACTTACAGTCTCCGTCTGGCTGGTAAGTGTTTTCAGCAACAATAAGCAACTTAGTAAGTAAATAAGCAAGTAAGTAGCTCAGCCTGCAGCTGCAGGTGAAAGCCACCTAACCTGTTAGCCACCTAAGCATTTAATCTCTTTCACTTTTTTCTAATTGTTTAGTCACTTGGGTGAAGTTATCACACTTTCCTATACGCTACATTGAACCTGAGTTATGGGAGGGGCATAACATTTACTTCTAAACAACTGAAACAACTGAAATTTAGGCTTTTCAGATATTGCATAATTACTGTAATAGTCTGTCTTCTGTATGATTTGCGCTCAACATTATTGCATGGAAATCTGCCTTTAAATATCAGCAACCCTGAGGAACAATGATATGATGAACTTGCCAATCATTATAATTCATTCTCTGGTATATATATACTTATTACGCACCAGAAAGACAGGTTTTTCATGAGTGCAGACAATAGTTGTTTTGTTGATGTATAATGACCAGCTCAAATGCATTATAAACGACCTTCAATGATACAATTTCTCTTCCATTCCCATAGTAATTGGGAAGTCAGTGGGGGTACTACCACTAGCCATATATATCTAACCTTTTGAGAATTTTGAACTTATATAAGTTTTGATGATTTGATTTAATGTTTGCTTTTCCACTTGACTCTCTACATTCTGTAGTCGCCTAATTAATAACACATTTAATTTTATTTATATTACTTTGTGGATGGTGTTTCTGATAAAATAATTACTTTTTCCAATACATCAGTAAAGGACAGAAATAAAGTGCAGAAATTAGACAATTGTATGTAAATATGAAGAGAGTAAAAACATCCCTTTTCAGGACCTGTTTACCCCTTTCGGGGTCACGGGGGTCTAGAGCCTAATGGTGTGAGGCAGATAACAACCCATTGCAGGGCACATAGACAAATTACACCTGTGGATACTCCGGTTTACTGTAGTATGTTTTGGATTGTGGGGGGAACACTCCACATTAACACTGGGAAAACATGGACACACGGCAGAGACCAGAGGTGTGAGGCACCAGGACCAACCACTGCACCACTGCATGCATCACCCACGAGAGCATAAACAACCAATATAAAATAGAAAACAGAAAAAGGCCTCAAAAATTATTATGATTACAAATATTATTCTAATCCTTTCAGATGTCCAGTCTACTCAGTTTAGTGCTTGGTGCTCATCAATTTCAGTAGAATGTAAATTTTCATATAATATTACACTTTGTGTTGTTTTGGTTTACAACAAGAAGACTGAACATTAATCGACATCGTACTGAACTTCCAAAAGCTTTGGGTTTGACATAGTGAAGATTTACTGGAAATGCTTAGATATTTAAATTTGGCTACTGAACAGCTTTCAAATTTTAAAGTCAAACAATGATCAATAATTAGAGCATTCTGTAAAGGAATGGCAGATTTATTTACATGTATGATGTATGCCTTAATGGAACAACTTTAAACTATGGTGAGGTGAGTTCGGAGTGGCCACACTCTTCACACTGTACCTTTAATTTAATGTAAAATAAAGTTGTCCTCCAAAGAGGGGTGGTGGTGGTGGGCAGAATAAAATAAATAAATAAAAAAAATAAACTATGGTGAGATATTTCCAGGAAAGAAAGTAAACCATTGGTGATAGATTTGGTGAAATGTAACCAAAAGTTCCACAGTATTTAAGCTCTACACTCCCCAAATCTGTGCGGTGTTTTTGTGTTTATCAATTTATTGAAAACAGCACTAAAGCCAATTTAAAAATTAAAAAAAAAACATTTTTGTAAACACCAAAAATTACATTAAAACCAAAAAGCGCATTAAAAATACAATAACAATACCAGATGATCCAATCTACCTAGTCTTATACAGACTTTACTTCACCTTCAATATGAGTAAACAAACACAGTAATTGTGTACTGACAAGCCAATGAGCCTTGTGACATCGCAGCAAGTACTCATATTAATTATTCATATTTTGTACTAGCTATTATTATAATTTTCTGTATCCACAAAACAGACACGCAATACATTATCCTTTTTGAATGTGGGTCACGTTATGATTCTGGTTGGGTACCCCTTGCCTTGTCTGAAATTAAAATGTAAATGGGAGGCTAAATGATGGTAAAATGCTCTCAGAGATTTGCATGAAACTTTCAGCTACAGCTGTGGTCTGCAAAACAGACAACCGAAACAGAAAATCTTCATTATATGAAATGCAATATAAAAAACTTATTACAGAAGATTAATAGCATTAGATATAGATTCCAGCCACAGTAAACAAGGGGATTTAAATCTAAATCTAAATCAATGCTGTGCAATTGTCAGCTCTGTATCCATTCAGATCACAACTTTCCAATAATTTCTGAAAGAAATAAGACTAGTTTTTCTTTGCGTCTTAGAATTCAGGTTATTTTTTTGTGAGGACAAAAAAAGAGTGCTGTAGAAAGTTTTGATAAAGAATATTTTTGACCAATATATTTGCTGTATATATGGACTCACATGTTAGGTTCTGGTAAACAAAACATGAAACGTACTATTTCACCACATCAGCCTAAAAAAAAAAAAAATATTGGCCTCCATTAAGCTACCTAACAGCACAGAATGCATCCAGATTGTTTTCTGCTAACCAGGTTTACATGAGTAACATAATGCTTGTGCCATTACAGGAATACACTGCATGCTTAATGCGATATTTATATCAACACCAGCATACAGCAAAAACCCTGCTGGCTATGCCTGAGAGTGCTAAAGTCACACCCTAACGCAGAGGAGGTCGACCCATTGGAAGGAAGAAACCTGTGAGGCGAAATTCTCATATAATTGCTACAGCCTAGGTTTAGCAAGGCGTCAGAATATCAAGCACTGGAGACTAGGAGAACCTTAATTGTCCTGCTCACTGCTAGTCATTTCCGAAGCATGGAAGCAGTAAATGAGTTGGAGAAGTATGATGTTTTTAGGTTACTTGATCACTACTGTGGTTAAATCACAATTAGATAGCTGAGGTACCCATCCAAGCTGTTTACTAAGAAGAACAGTTTCAGTGGGAAAACTTTCCTTTGCAGCTTCCCAAGTTGACAGGCAAGAGTTATTAATGATTAGCTGCGCACTCAGTCGGAAACTACTGCCAAACGTGACAAATGAGGCATATATGTGTTATCTGAATGTTTTCAGGCCTAAGGCTATGACAAGCCTGCCATCTCTGCAGTCCTTGGAGAGGTTTAAGTTTCAGTCATCACTGGGAACAAATGGAATCATTCCACTTGCAGAGTGCAACTCAGAAGTAAGACTTGTTGCTAAAGCATGCGTTCAAAGAAGAGGCTCGGTCCTTTTCTGACATCACAAATTCTCCAGAAATTTCTATCGCATAAAAAAATGTGCCCATAATCATATTGCAATCATGTTCATCTAGTGCCATGCTAACACTGGTGCATGTATTAGGGTACTATACAAGATCTTGCAAGGATACTATTACTTTTCTGTATTTATACTGGTTTGCTGTCATAGCATAAACACCAAAGGCTCGGTGGACACGCACACACCATACGCTGCGTTTATATTTGTATTTGTGCCTGAACACAATCGCCAAATGCTTTATATAGCACTTGAAGCTTGGAAACAATTTTGCCAGTGGGAGCACGGGGTCTGTAGAGGCTCCTAAGAACCAGAGTGCCATAGTGGTGGTAAGGAAGGATAACAGCGGAGACTTGTTCAACAGCATTGATTCTGCATGTCATGTCAGGAAAAGAGCCAAGAAATCTGGCAGAGTAACTGTATTAGCAAGCTAGATCATGCATGTGTTAATATAAAAAATGGTGTATTTTTTGTAACATTTCCTGCTTCACAAAACTTCACACGGTTACAATGGTGAGAAAGAAAGTTAGCAGGTTAAATTAACATTAAAGCTGTCCCAAGGGGAGCTGTGCTTGGTCAGCCTGGAGAGCTCTTGTAACATGATGAACCACAGAAGAGGTAGAAAACAATGGAATCCAGCCCAGCGACGAATGGCTACCAGTGCAATTGTGGGCTCTACACACACCTGAACACTGCTGATGAAACTCAGAGAAATAGCAGTACTATTTTGTGTTTAAATTTGGAAGTCTTCCAAGGTACCTCAAGGATTTTCTGCTTTAATTCCAAATACTCTATCGTCTAGAGTATCATCAAGTGTATAGAATGTCAGCCTGAAATAAAATTACACTGCTGCATGAATTAATAAGTAGAATTATACTCCAAAGTATCAAATTAATTCTATAGTAACTTTTAATAGTGCTTTACATCACCCTAATAAACCTGATGCAGGCTCAGCTGCCTATATTAGTGGTGAGGATCCATACCACACACCTATCAGGATGGTACAGCCAACTCTGATATTCAGCAAATATGTACACATGTGGCATTGGAGGAAAGGCTCCACTTACTATCTCTGGGTATGAGATCAGTCCTTTTTATAACCCCTTAAATCTAAGATTAGAAAAGATTTCTTTTGTACATTGAAATATGACAGAAAACAAAAAAGACTGAAATTCAAGACAAGACAGAAGATAGGATTTCATAGACCTTACAATAGTGCTCCAATTAGCATGAGGTGAATTCACATTTTTTCTGGATTTTGAATCAGCAAACGTAGACTGGAATAAAGAATTGTTTAACTTTCCAGGAAATCGTTGGGTAACACTTTACTTAAAGAAGTCATATAAAGGCATCATATATACCCTCATAATGCAATATAATGTATTCATAAAGTATAGTTATAAACATGGCTATAGATAGTAATAAAAAGGCATAACACATTATAGCCATGTGTATTATGCATTATGAATGCTCTATGAAGCTGCAAATACCTTCATAATGCAGTACAAAGCATCCTTAATTCCCCATTATGTCGGTATCTATAGTGCATTATAGATGAGAGCTTCATAAAGCATTCATAATGCATAATAAACATGGCTATAATGTGTTATGCCTTTTACTAAATAGTTATAGCCATGTTTGTAATACTTCATGGATGCATTATAAGGCATTTATATGATTGCTTTAAGTAAAGTGTTACCAGTTGTTGAAAGTTCTATATTTTTATACTTGGAAAAGAATTGAAGGAAAGATTGAGTATATTGTAAAATATGGATAACATAAATAGGGCCAAAAACAAAAGAATGTAAACTTCAACACGAGATATATGTTGCATGTGTTTGAACGCATCTATGGGATGCTGAAGATTTCGGGATGCTGGAGCATTAAAATGAGAAAGCAGTGGTCTTTATACTTAGCATGTAATTGGTCCTCAGAAATATGTTGGGCAGCTCTTAATTTCCAGAAATTTGTTCAGATATTGAACTCAGCAGTTCATTTGTTATTATCAATTTCTGGTATTCCTCTGCAGGAAGGAAAAAAAAACTGGAAATTGGATTTTTTGGGTTAGGTCAACTCGTTCTTTCTTGAAGTGTACAGGCACTTAAATTTAATATTCAATATAAGTGAACATGAAACTGTTCCCAGAACTAAACTGTCCTTTCACGAGAACAATGTACATTCCAAAGCATGTACAGTGCAATCTTCCAACCCTGAGCACGGCGCACACTCACTCTCCAGGTAGACTGCCCGATCCCTGAAGGCACTCTGCTAACAGCATCATCCTCTCCATAGAAACAGAGAAACCGCTACGGGAATCTACCAATATTACAAATACAACTGAGTTTAATTAGAAATCTAAAAAAAAAGAATCTAGAAACCAAAAAACAAGTATAAAACATTTATCTGAATGCCTGCAGTGAATTTTCATAGGTCAGGTCAGGTTAGGGAGCATGCACTGGTACGGCGCATTGCCACACCCACTAAACACCTTGGAAGCCCGGTTGGCGACCCCCCCAGTTGGACAAGCAGTCCAGTCCGACCCTTCATAGAGTGTTAGCAAAATTTTCACTGATTTGTAAATTCCATCCATCTATCCATCCATCCACCCATCCATCCACTAACCACTTTTCCTGGTTGGTGTGGGGGGGGAGAGCATTTCTTTAAATCTGTACCAAATTGCGCTCCCTTTTTACACAAATATGGCACACTGCTAATTTCTTAATGCAAACAATGATTGCCCAGTTCAACTGTTAAACTGGCTTGGTAAGGTTTATTTTATGTACTTGGGGTATGCCTTATTGTGACAATCAAGGTACACAATTTTATGGAAATATTTAAAATGACAGGAGAAGAGCAGGGTTGGTTACACAGTGAAGTCACTGACTAAAAAAAGGCTTGTGCCTTTCACCGAAATAGGAGGCAGATTTAGCAGACGGTCAAGTGTAGTCAAGCGTAGATTTTACTGTGTCATGAGTAATCAGCAAAGGTGTCAATTCTTGCAGAAGAATGAAAATACAACGTACTGATGAAAGACCTACCTTCCACACATTGAGTTCGTGCAGATCCTCTTTCTCGGGATATATACTTATATGCTGCATCTTCTGTCACATAGTTCTTTAAAGACTTGGCTTTATTTTCTTAGTTCTTCATTACTTGGTGTACAGCTTCACTTGGTACACTTAAAAAGTAATTGTGGGATTTGTTCCTGGTGTGATCAGCAGTTATTAAAACCTATAGCATCTGCTTAAATATTATACTTTAATTATATGTCCTAAAGCAATATTTTATGTATCAGATACACACTATATCCATCCAGCTTCCAAATGTTTATCCAGTACAGAGTCATGAAGCCTATCGCAGGAAGCTCAGGGCTGGATGCCAGTCCATCAGAGCCCACACACATAAACATGCTCACAAGCACAATCACCCACTATGGGCAATTCAGAGATGCCAAATCACTGATTTGCTTGCCTTTGCTTGGACTGTGGGAGGGAAATAGAATAGCCAGTGGAAACCTGAATAAAAGCAAAAAATGCAAACTCCACCCACACAAAAAGAATATGGGATCCAAATCCCAACTCTGGAGGTGTGAAACCACTGTGCTGCTGTTATTAGATATATACCGCCAAGTATATAGCTATTAGTTCGCATTAAAAGGTCATAATATACAGAACTGGACAAGTGCTTTTGTTTTAATGTTGTTTAGAGGTAAAATGAGTTCTGATTTTTTAATCCAAAAGCAAGAATGATGAATGATTTTAGGCCCTACATGTTTGAGCTATTGAGGTGTTTATGATACAAATTTAATAATTTTAGCATTTCTAGTAAACTGCTTTATTGCTAGAATTTCAAATTAGTTTCCTAGTGCTTTAATATATAATTTTCTGACGCGTATGCTCTGTATGTAATGGTAAAATGGTTTGAAGCGAGAAATGTATAAACTTCATTAAAATAATAAACTTTCTGAAAACCATATTCATTTTCATATTCATTTTACAGAAGATTTAATATAAACTTTGAGGTGACACCAGTTTGGAATATTCTTTTTAGGGTAATCCTTACTAAAATGGAGGCTCCATATGGACATCTCCATATAGAGATGGGAGGAGAAACTGAACCCACAACCCAGATTTATCAGACCACAGTTCAATCTACTGAACCACCCGGTAATTATATAGCCCGATACAACTATAAAGAATGGACTTATTGTCAATGTATAGGGAGCAAATACAATGAAATCTTGCTCTCCTATAAGACACAGACATATACAGCTCAGATGGAAGCTTGGGGTGCAGGGCTAGACATTTATCCAACACCCCTGGAACAGTTTTCGGGATTAAGGACCTTGCTCAAGGGCCCAGTGGTGATATTATCATTCTGCCAGCATTGGGATTTGAGCCGTTGACCTTCCAATTACAGGCACATATAAGACACGGTCCTGAATATTACTTGAAATTTTGAAATTACGCATCTGAACTTTATCAGGAAATTAGATTGTTACATTTGAAATACTTTCATGTACAGTAGATGGCAGCAATGTGCTAGAAAAAAAACAAAACAAAACATAACGCCTATCTTAAAAAAATGCTTTATTTAGGCAAGGACGTGAATTATTACAATATACAGCATTACTTTATTCTGCATCATTTGTTTGAAGACAATTTAAATCTCATGTATGTTTTCGTCTCATGTTTATATTCCAATTTTTTTTATTTGCACTCTGCTTAATGTCTACAAATACTGTATTGTACATCTCATTCCAATACGTAATGATCATTATTGCTATTGGCACTTTGTGTATATCACTTGTCTTGTATTGAATCTGTATATGGCTTGTATATTGTGTATCGTCTGTTATACGTTCATTGTCTGTGTATCGTCTGTCTAACTTGAGAGACAGCATCAGGTGGAACCAAATTCCGTTTGTCACTTAACATACTTGGCCAATAAATCTGATTCTGATTATATGCATTTAATGTATAATGTCGAGTCAAATAATAACTTCTCTCCCTCTTTTTAACCCTGAAATTTAAAGAAATGTGTATTCCACTCTCATTTTTCATCTGGCTGTAATAAAAATCTCCCATCCGCCCAAGGCCAAATAAAAAAAGAAAAAAAGAAAAGAAGAATTTGGCTAATATTAGTAGCTTTACTAAAGCTTATTCCACAAGAGGAATATGGCGCTTATTCAATCATCATACACATTTCTTATGTATGTTGTCACGTCCGGCCCCGCCCTACCAGTGTATTCCTTGTGTTTCCCGCAGGCGGGGCTGCTAATCAGCCACGCCTGTTGCTCGTTGTGATTACCTTGTGTTCCTGCCCCCTTGTTAACCAGCCACAGGTGCCCCTCGTTCCTTCCTACCTTTCCAGTGTATAAGAGTTCCCCAGTCCTGTGTTCCCTTGTTGGGTCATTGATGTTATATGCTGTTTGTCTGTGGGCCCTGCACTAAATAAAGTCCCTGCACTAAATAAAGTCCCTGCACTAAATAAAGTCCCTGCACTAAATAAAGTCCCTGCACTGAATGCTGCTTTTTGTGCCATGCCTCACTGTCATCCCTGCTGGCATGACAGAATGACCCGACCACACCGCTATCAATCTCTGAACTCCCCGCTGCCCTTGTTGCTGGGAGTCCTCTCCCTTGATCCCCCTCTCTGCTGGATTCGCAGTGGGATTGAGGGAGCTGGACCCTGCCGGCCAGTGGAATCTCCTGGGGGACCTGGATGTAACAGATCCAGGTCTGTGCTGGCTGGCAGCCCCCATAACTGGTACTCCCTCCATGAGGGTCACTACATTTGGGAGAAGGGATCCGGTCTCTGAACCCATCTGCTGCCCACAGTTGGGGCAGAGGATGGATGAGGGGCTTGTGGGGTTCCAAGGGGGCTGTGGGGGACCCCCCCTCTATTGTGGATCCAGTCTTCCCCCCAGCAATTCTACGTCCTCCAGGGGCTGTTCCGGCTACTGCGGAATAGCCCCAAGGTTTGGGGCACCGCTGACCTCCAGGTGAGGGCCCACATGCTGGCTTGAGTGTTTACAGCGGTGACTCCCGTCTCCCTGCCCTGGGAGATGGCTGTGCTCCAGGAAGGGGTGTGGCAGCTGATCGCTTGCCTGAAATGGGGTGGTCGCAGCCGTGGCTCAGCCGAGCGGCGGAGCACTCTGCTAGCGAGAGTCGAGCCTACGAGCCAGGGGCTCTGCCGAGCCCGCTGCCTGCCAGTTTGTCGCTGCAGCCCCTGAGCCCCATGCAGGGGAACCTGCTGCCGCCTGAGGGCCCCGTTGGGCTGCAGCCCCCAAGGCCGTCCGGCCCAGATCTCCCCTCCTGCTGGGGGGAACTACACCAGGAAGGTGGCCCCCATGATGAGTTGGAGTGGGACCTCTGGGACCAGCGGACCATGTTTTTGGCTCCTGTGGTCCCTGGGGGTTCCAAAGGGTGGCACCCTGGGCGGTCCAACCGAGCCTTTTGCTGGTGCTCGGTTTCCCGTAGGGGAAAGCGGGGCCACACAGTGCTGTATTCGCCTGGGCGTTGCCTCTGCATCGTCCCCTAGCTCCCGTGCCTGTCCTGTGGTCTCTGTGTTGCCCCCCCTAGCTCCTGCTCCAGTTCCAAGGTTTCCATGTCTTCCCCTTGCTCTGTCCCTGTGGTCTCCTAGTCATCCCCTCGCTCTGGTCCATGTCCTCCAGCCTCCTTGTTGCCCCCCAGCCTATGTCCCCCTGTCACCTCAGCTCCCTGCACTGTTCCCAACTGGCCCCTTCATTTTCAGCACCCATGCCTGCCTCCCCGGTGAGTCTTTTTCCCTCAGCCCTTCAGTGTCCCTCTGGTCCCTGGCCTGGTTCCTGAGGTTCCCCTTCCTCCCCCTAATGTCTTCCTCCCTGGTCCCTTGTGCCTGCTCCCTCTGTTTGTGCTCCTGTCCCGATTCCTGGTGTTCACCCTGTCATTCCTCCCTTATTGGATTGTCTGGCCCCGATCGTTGGTCTCCCTGCTGATGTCCCCTCCTGGTGTCCTCTGCATTTACATCCAGCCTGTTTTGTCCCTGGTCTTATTCCCCTGTCTCCAATTCCTGCCCTTGATGTAGTTCCCCCTGGTCTCATCATCCTTTGTCAGTCATGTCCCCTCTGTTTTCAGTGTGCGTCCCCCGTATGATCCCTGGTCCTTGTCTCGTCCATTGTCTTGGGTCGTGTTTGTGAGTCCCACTGGTTAGTTCCTGTCCTGGTGCTCCCCTCGGTCCCTGTTGTCTCTTTGGGTTTTCCGTCTAATGTCGCTAGTCCTGCCTGGGTGTTCGTCCCTGTCCGAGTGTGCCCTTTTTTGGTCCCTCTGTTTCCTCAGGTCTTTCGTCCAGTGTCTCATCCTGCCCTGGTCTGGCGTCCCCGTCTTTGCCCTGTCCAGACCCCATGTGTCCGTCCTGTCCTTGGCTCCCCCTTGGCCCGGATTGCGCACCCAGAGTGTGTGCCTTTGGGGGTCCTGTCACGTCCAGCCCCACCCTACCAGTGTGTTCTGTTTCCCACAGGCGGGACTGCTAATCAGCCACACCTGTTGCTCATTACCTTGTGTTCCTGCCCCCTTGTTAACCAGCCACAGGTGCCTACCTTCCCAGTGTATAAGAGTTCCCCAGTCCTGTTTTCCCTTGCCGGGTCATTGATGTTATATGCTGCTGTTCTGTGTTCCCTGTGTTAAATAAAGTCCCTGCACCAAATGCTGTTTTCCATGCCTGTGTCATGCCTCACCATCATCCCTGCTGGCATGACATGTCATATTATAAAATGCTATTACATGTTGATGGTTTAAAGAACCTACATATTTAAATAATACTTATGGTATCCAACTTATAGTAATAATTATGCATTAAATGTCCACCGATTATCAAACTGCTTGCCCCGGTTTGGGACTCTGGAGCCTCTATCCCAGCAGCACAGGACACAAGGCAATGAAACACCCTGGACAGGTAGCTAGTTCCTCACAGAACACACACACAATTGTACACTATAGGCAATTTACACCAATTAGTATAATTGTAGGAGAAACTGGATGTAACAAACGGGATTCCTCCTGAGTATTTTATTTTTGTTACATTTGATTAGCTACCTATTGTTTGCTTGCTATTTATATGCAGGTTATAAATGAATACTATATACGAAGGATATTACTAATAGAGCTCCAACGTGCCCATTTATGTTTTTGTGCTGTACGTCCTTCACATTTTTAGCGATAACAGCTATGTACTTGACCATACAAAAAATTATCTGCTTAACAGTAATGCAGTCAGCACGTTACCTAACAACGCAGTACGGCTACAAACTGCGCACAGGAATTTCAATGGCTATTTCATAGCAGTAAAATGTTACATTTTACATCAGAAACAATCTGCCATTTCGGATAAAGTACAAAAAATTGTGTATTGCCAAGTAAAGTTTTATTGTATAACGGGGCAGAAGAACTGTTTTATTTTAACAGTATTTTGCAGCAGTAAAGTGTAAAAATAATAAAATGAAATTAGGTGCAAATCTGCCTGTTAGTGATTCCTAAGCTCACCCACTGTTTTTATTGTAAGGCAACAACTGTGCTAACAGGCGCTGAGGAACGAGGCGGCGGTCGGTCGTCTTTTGATGACGTCTACTGTTTGTTTCCACGTCGCTCGTGAGTAAAGATGGCGGAAGTGGATGACTCTAACAAACCCCTGGTAAGAGAAACCTCTAAAATTAACTTAATTTGGTTCCTTGGATGGCAAAAAATACATTGATTATATTTTCTGGAAGTAGCTTATTGACTGTATAATGCTGGCCGTTGAAAACAAGATTTGCTGCAAAATAAACTGTTCTTATTGATGTGGGACTCTCTGTGTTTAGATGCTTAGCTAGTTAGCCGACTAGGTAATGAACTAATGAAATTTTTAAGTTGTTAGTTTATATTTGCAGATTTATTTGATGTCGCAGCAGATTGAAAATATGTATTTTTTCAGTTCATTAAGTTGTCGTTGATAATGTAAACATTCACTCACATCAGATTCCGCTGGTACAGTATAAGTAAATGGTTTTTTTTTTTTTTTTTTAATATATACTCGCACACACAAGTGAGTAGATTTCATGGGCATGATATAAGAGTAATTTTCCTTCGTGGTTAAAAAATATAGTATGATTTGTATCTTTACACTGATACGAACAAGAAATGAGACAAGGTTCTTACTGATACCTTGAAAACCATATTTGCCATTTCTAGCCCTCTGAGTCACTGTTTTGTAGATTCTAATCACATTTATATTAATATGTAACAAATACATGCTAAATGCCATGAAGCAGAGGTAGAGTACTGCTTTTGGACCAGGATTAAACAACTGCTGTCATGGTGTGTTCCCCAAGCCAGCATTATCTTTAAGAGTCATCTTTAAATATCTTAATCAATGTTGCAGGCTGCATTTCTGAAATGATTGTGTTATGCTAATGGGAACCCTGTGCTAAACAGACATCTGATAATCAGCCTTTGTCCATGATTTTTATATCTTTAGGCAGTAATTAAAATATCTGTGGAAAACAGTCTCTTTTCTGCTGCTTTTTATGTGGGAAATAAGATGTTTGAATTTTTATTTATGATAGACTAAATAAGTTTGTTCTTTGGATTTCACTTTGGTCACCACATAGTTTGATTTCAGACCATACAAAAAATGTTAAGCTAGCAATAAAGCTTTACAATAAACATATGGGGCAGAAATAGTCAACAGCCACACATCACAACCAAAAAACTAAACAAAAATTTGAAAAAAGCAGCATGGATGCTGAGAACAATACAAAATATTAGTTTACTGACTTCGGAGGCATGTAGGCATAAAGAAGCATGTTTACTGCTGAAGATCAAAATGTGTGATTTACTCAGCATTAAGCCCACTGTGGTTCTTTGCAGTTTGCAGGGTTGTCTGATGTTTCCATTTCAGAAGACATCCCGGTTGAGGGGGAGATCACTGTCCCTGTTGGCTCTTCATCACAGGATGACACATACTCCACGCTCGATGAGCCTGTTAAAGAGACAGTCGTAAGATACCAGTATCTTTTTAACACAACATCACTAAAAGCTTATATTAATTTGTCATAGATCTGTGTGTTAATGGTTAAATGAAAATGAAATGATGGTACTTGTTTGATTCTCGTAGGGAAACTGTCTTTTTACATATCCCATCTTGCACTCCATGACACGTTAAACACAGTTAAAGCAAAAAAAAAAAAAGATGTTTTTCAAATAATACTGTGTCTTAATTTTAATCCGTGAAATAAATAAATATACTTAGAATTTAACGGATAGCATTTTGCAATGAAAGCATAATATTGACACATTAGTGTGTTTTTGCCTTTTCTCCTTGGTTCAGTGTATATATTTTTTGATTTGTATTCTCTCTACAGCTCAGGGATTTGAAAGCAGTGGGAAAAAAGTTTGTTCATGTGATGTATCCCAAAAAAAGCTCAGCATTGTTACGAGATTGTGAGTATGAACTGAGATTAATGCTTATTGTTAACGTCAGTTCTGCATTTCAGTTATAGAATTACTTTATGTAACTTAGTAACGATTACGGAGTTCAATTTTAACAAGAATGCAAAAAAATTGGTGCTAGATTATGATGATTTACCGTTTACTGTTTTTTGTGAAAACGCTATTTGCCATAAGCAAGCATGCTTCATTTATTGACCAGTGTTCGACTTAATGTAAATATACAAGTAAAAAGAAGAAAATTATGTATAAAATCTATGTATCTATCAGTGTATGTATATGTAAGTATAAAAATGGAAAGTATAATACAAAACAATTATTAACCATTGCAAATTAAATACGAAAATCTTAAGGAATACTAATGCAGTGTTCTCTAAATCTTGGATTCCTTAAAATAGCCACCATTTGCCTTAACTGTTCACAAACAATCATTTAGCAAGTTCCAGCAGGAAGTCACCAACATGTCTTCACAAGTTTTCTTCTACAGTTCCTATCGGTGTAGTATATTCGGGAGTCGCTTTGGTTTGAATGTTATGTCCAGTTTATCCCATAGAAGTTCCATGCAAGCTTGACACCTGGAGACTGGGCAAATCCGGTTATTAATTTGACTTGGACATTAGTTGCCTTTCCTTTTGTGATAGATCTTGGAGTTCTTCATTTTTTCCGGAAGACTGAGGGGCCACCTAATCAGCAGTAGTCCTGTGGAAAGGACAATAAAATAAAACAGTGAAAAGCTCTCTAAACGTACTTAAACATACCAAATCATGTATAATTGAGAATCACCTATTTATTGTCCATTACATTATTTGCTTATCAAGACCAAACATGAACCGTAAATACATTCACATGATGCGTTTTTGACGGGAAACAATTTTGTCTCTTGGTTTTGTCTGGCCCTTTAAATGTGAAAATGTCTCTGTACAAATGACTGTGTGAGAATGAAATACTAAGAGTTGTGTTGTTATAGTGCGCATATATGAATCATTCCAGATCACCTTATATCTCCTGTATTTAAATGTTTCACTTTCTGTATTTAATAACATCTTGTCTGCTTCACGCCCCTGTCTTGTGCTTAAGCTGCCAGTTTTTGATACATGGTCATTGGAATTATGAAATGTGAATTTTATTTGTATCATATTTGTCCTTTTTAAAAATACCTATTTTAAGTGCTTTCCAGCATATAAATTTTTACAAAAATTACATGTCCAACTCACCAAAGAAAACATAAGCTTTCCAAGTAATTACTGATTTTAAGACTTGCCAAACTGTGTTTATATGCTCCTTTTGAAATAAGACATTGTGGTTCCTTCAAGATTCATCCAAGATTTATTCTTGGCAAAGTAGCAACTCTTCAAGTATAAAAACTGCTTTTCATCATGAAAAAAATTCAAAAGAAGTATGTGTCAGCATCTCTGTCTGGAATCTTTACAAATTTGCCTTTTTAAGTTTTGCATGTGCTTGATAGTGATTGGCAGGATTTATTTTTTGGCTTTACTTCAGAACTGCAAATGGGAACATTTTAAATGTTAGTAACCTGTCTGTACTTTTTCTTCTTCTTTTTTAGGGGATCTATGGGGTCCACTACTCCTTTGTGTCACCTTGGCTCTGTAAGTTTACTTTTAAGCACACATTTATTTCAGTATGGATTATACTGTAAAACCAATACATAAGGACAGAAAATGTTTACAGATTTTTCTCTGAAAGTACTGCTAGATCATAGTATAAACTTATAGTCTTAATATTTAATTTTGATTGAAAAGAACTGAAAGGTCAATAGTTTTGTTGCTATATAATAATGAAACGTATGTCCATTAGGAGGTCAGCCATCAGTCTGGACAAAGGTGAAGAGCGCTCTGAAAATGGCAAGCTAAATTCTTGGGCCTCAGCAGATGGCTACGAACTATTAGAAAAATCGGACTGACTGATTTTAATCGTCATCTGCTAGAAAAGCCACAGAAAGAGTCACTAACCTACAAGGCATGAGATACATGGGTGGCTTATTTCGTTCGCAGGTCCACCATTCAGTATAACCACCAAAAAAACAACCTTTATGGAAGCAATAGAAATATTTGTGGGTGGTAAAAATTACTGCTTGATTATGCTGGACTGCTTTTCCTTAGAGTGAGAGTCATATTACTGTCAAAATGGAGTTTCTTTCTGTACCCCAGGAATTGATTTATCAGAAACATAATGATTTAGACAAAAGGACCTGTGTGTCTGTGACCATGACTCTCACTGCTGGTTTTTGTGCTGTTTTGTACTACTGGGGTCCTTGTAATGACAGATTCATGAGCCTCATTATAGCATAAAATTTTCCACAAAAGCATTCTTTGTTCATTTATATGGCCAAGAAATGGGTCTATAAGCTGTCCGACCAATGAGACTGCATTTTCCAACATGCATTAAAATCAACCAGGAGATGATCAATTCTCTGCAACATCTGTGGTCCTGTCTACTGTTTGTTCTAAGTGCATCTGAATACATGTAAACCTGAGCTGGAAAATACATAACCAACAAATATAAAACAAAGCTTTGAGAGTATACTATTCGAGTTGTAGATGTCATCAAGATGTAATTGTATCCTGAGTAAAGTATTTCTTTTTGAATGTTTGTTTAAATTTTAATGGGAAAAAGTGAAAAGTATATGAATTTCTGATGTTGCCTCAAGATGTTATCATTGACATGCATGCAAATTGTTTTGCAGTATGTTGCAAGGAGGCTCTGCAGACAGTAAAGATGATGGGGGGCCACAGTTTGCGGAGGTCTTTGTGATCATCTGGTTTGGTTCTGTGGTTATAACACTGAACTCCAAACTGCTTGGTGGCACCATGTAAGTACTGACTTGACCTCTTTTTTCGTCATTTAACCACATCCTTTCATCCATCCATCTTCCATGTCCTTATTCTGGACAGCGTTGTGAGCATTTTATATATACACACACACACACGTATCTTTATATCCTGTGGCTGGCAGAGTAATCATACAGCTGTTGGGTGTTTGAGGAAGACCCTCAACCCTGAAACCGGCTCCAGGAAGGCTGTAAAAATGTCTGTCCCTGTTCTCTGACCTCAAGCATCACTCTCACTCCTGTATGTGTCTCATAGGAGATTAAGTTGGGATATGTGGAACTAATGCGCATCTACATATTTGTACTCATATAAATGGCAAGAAGTATTATCAACATCTGGGATATATGGCAAGTTAGACATTTGTTATTTACTCAGACACTTTTATCCAAAGTGATGCACATTTTTGAGAAAGCGGGGTCAGATAGACCCTGAAGCAATTGCGGGTTATGGGCCTTGCTGAAGGGCCCCACTGTGAAATTACTCTGCTGATCCAGGGATTTGAGCCATCAACCTTCTCATAGGCCTGAACCTTCTTCTTCTTTCAGGTCATCCTTCTAATGTTGTTATTATTATGAACCATTAGCCTGAGATGGTATATGCTTTTTTCAATCCATCTTGCTGGTTATTGTGGTGCAGCTAGGGCAAGGTGGTCACCCAGCAAAATCTGCAATGGCTGTAGTATTTAATTCACGTTAGGTGCAGCCCTCTGAAGAAAACCCTACTCATGTTGAGACAATGATCTAAACACCAATACAGTACTGAAGGAAAGTGATATGACTAAAAAGTTCCGGGCTCAACTCCCAGGAAGAATCCAATTAAGTCCCATCCAATCTCCTAGGAGGGGAAAAACACTGAAATAAATAAAACTTTATTATCCCATAAAGAAAATTTTGATTTAAGTCTGACAGTTTAAGAAACAGCACATCTGTAACAAATCATATGACATATACCAGATGCATATGGGGAAAAAAGATGTTACTATACAAATCATAGATGAGGGAGTATTATAAGGCACACATAATAATGTTATTGTTTTTATTAGACTTTAAAAGTATGACCTGATGATGAGAATGATTAATATTATTACTGCTTATCATTATTAGTCACTGTATTGTATAATATGTTAAAGTGATTTAATGTATTGGAGGGAAGTCTTCATTTTTACTAGTTTACATGGCCTAAGTAAGAGTACAGCTACAGTCCGTGGGTGAATAAGACGTGTAGTAAATCCTGCATAAGGCTGATGAGTCTCATACCAGAACGGAACAGCTTCATTAAAACAAGTGACATAAAAAAAAACACACACACTTGCATTTTGGTCTTTCTCCAGTTCATTTTTCCAGAGCCTCTGTGTGCTGGGGTATTGCATCCTACCTCTTACTGTGGCTATGATCGTGTGCAGACTGGTTCTTTTGGGAGGATCTGGCACTGTCAGCTTCATAGTCAGGCTCATCATGGTGGTTGCTTCATTCGGCTGGTCCACGTTTGGTGAGTTTGACCTCGTCAGGTGTCGTCATTAAAAATTTGGCGAATTCACGTGGAATTATAAAGACAATTACATTCTTTAGCCAATAGGTGGCAGTGTTGTGCCTTTACTGCTGGCAACGCGCTGACAAAGGTTTGTGTGAAGAAATGGCGTTATTGGTGTATACATAATTGAATGAAAGTGTAGAGATCTTAATGATATCTTCGCTTTTACATTAAGGCTCAAGAAGAAGCTGAAACTACCTGGCTTGTTTTGTTTTTTTAAAAAATAACAGATAAAAATATTGTAATTTACAGTATTTCATCGAAAGTTCATGCCTTTACATTGTCATTCAATTATGTCACAGCTTCGACGGCCTTCTTGGCAGACAGCCAGCCTCCAAATCGGAAAGCACTAGTGGTGTATCCCATCTTCCTCTTCTATTTTGTCATTGGCTGGATGATTCTCACATTTTCGCCGTCTTCTTGAAGTGGACCCTGAAGGTTTATCCTCGTTAAACTTAAAAGCCGGACCCTTTTCTGTGCAAGAAGTTAAAAACAGCTGAACTCGCTTTTTTTTTCTCCTAAATTGGGAGCAGAAGGTGTGTGATTGGTTGTAAAGCCAGATTAAAAAGAAAAAAAAAAGACTTGCATGTCTCAGCTGTATTAAGGGAATAACAGAATGATTATTGGTGGATGTATTATGTTAAGGGTATTGCTGGACATGGCTTTGTCCTTCCTTTAAATTAAATAAGTTTTGTTCAAATAGTGCAAGTGCCATTCTTGGTGTAAGGAACTTGGTTTGTACGATCCCAAGAAGTTTAGCCTTATTAAAGGAATAAAGCTGAAAGCAAATGTTTCTAAAATACAGAATGCTTTAATTAGCGATAAAATAAATAATTCTAATTTTTTTTGCCCATTCTGCAAATTAATTAAAAAGTGTATAAAACCAAACACTGTCCTATATTGTAGACCAAGGTTTGCCATTGCTGGTCTCATCAGCTCACTGTGTAAGATGACTTCTGTTCCATTCAAGCGTATGATTAGCCTTGGTTTAATTGTTGAAAAAATAAGTTGTTTTTCAAATCAAGTTAAAAGTAATACAAGCTGAGGACTTGCTGTTACTGCTGTTTCAGTTGAATTTATTTTGAACATTTAAATTAACCAAAGACTCAAATTTCAACTCATTTTTGGTTTAGCAATTAGGATTTGAAATTTATAATCCAGGTTCAGTTTATATATTTTTTTTTATGCTTATCAAATGAAAGGAACATAAGCCAGTTATTTTATTATGATTAATCATCAAAACATGTATCCATCGCTTTCCAAGGACAGCATGATTAAAAAGTTTTACACTATGTTCCTCTGTTGGCTAAATTTGTGGTTAACGTGGTACCAGTTTCTCTGAATTATTGAGCTAAATTTGTTTTCAATCAAGTTGTTCTTTCATGCAGTAGTTAAAAGGTCGGTTAAATAAAAGGCCAGGAAACACAGTGAGCTGCCAGAGGCACGCCTGCAAAAAAACTTCACGAAGGGCAGTTTGGCACCGTTTGTTAACATAGATATGTTGTTGTGTAGTACTGTCTGTCATACTTTCCGTTCTGCAAGGAATCCTGTTTTTTATTAAAATCAGTCCATTCCTCTTTGCTTGAAAAAGAGTATGATATTTCTAGACAGTTTACACATGAATCCTGTGGTGAAAGCCTGATATATTTTTGGGGAATATATAGGTTCTGAGATTGTCTATGTGTGTAACATATTTTTTTGTCTGTATAATGAAGATTACTACTGTACACGTGATTGTCTTGCCTGAGGAGTAGTCTGTCAGAAATGTATATTCATGTTTAATATTTATGATTTGTTAATCATTACAAGAGTATTTATATTTAGTTATTAATGGTTGTTATTCAATTTCCAACAATGGGAAAAGGTGTATTACAAACTCTGATTTAGCCCCGTAGGAATTTACATATATATAACATTTTTTTTCTACACTACAGCAGTTGCAAGGTCACAGTAACACACACTCCTTTTAAATTATTCCCAAATCTCCTAATTACACCTTTCAGGTTTTCTGTAATTTTTCTGAAGTTTTAAAATGATAGTCAGATATCTTCACACTCGTTGGATGAAATGTGAAAATATGTTTGTGAAAAGCCGACGGAGGTGAGCAAGTGAGATTTTTTTTTGAAAGCAATGCTCAATAAAGTAATGCCTTAATATGTGTTGCGTTTTCCTGTGGACATGTATAATCCTGTTGTGTGGCGCACGGTAGGTATTTTGAAGAGGACACATCTGGCATCATATATCTTGGTGAAAGCTGTCATTAAAACATCTTTGCTGGTATGAACTCTGTTTCTCTTAATAGATTAATACGTTAAACCAGATTTGAAAACTATTACAGCGTATTCAGCTGAAACAACCTGCTGAAGCACAACCATAATGTTGTTTCAGAAATAAATACAGAGACAGGATACAGTATAAAATGAAAATTTATAGGGCTTGACATACTATTAAGAGTGGACTGCTAAATTGCTTTAAAAAGGGGAGTAGCTGGGAAATGTGTTAACATAACTTACTATTAAAATTAAAGCTATTTCTTTTATCGCGTTATAGTATTTTGATATGTGCAAAGATTTTTAATGGAGACCTATAATATTCCTTCTTGGTTGTACACAACTCAGTTTTAGGTCGTGACGTTCCGCAAAATCACAGAACTCAGAGGTAAAATCAAAACATTAAGTTGTGGCTCAAGAAGAAGCTGAAACTACCTGGCTTGTTTTGTTTTTTTAAAAAATAACAGATAAAAATATTGTAATTTACAGTATTTCATCGAAAGTTCATGCCTTAAAATCTCAAGATTTTTTATGTTATTAAGTGCACTTTTTTTGTGGCTGTTAGACTTCTGTTTTTAAAGTCATTTACCAAATAGGTTTTAGATTTCGATAGATCAGTCATGAGGTCGGAATTAAATCGTGTGTCAATTCGCCTGTTGAGTACCTGCGATTATATGTACATGTATATCTAATATATGCTATTTGATGGATTGTTGGGGGCAACCGGAGTATCGGGAGGACACCCCATGATGACATGGGGAGGTCTCCATGACGACATGGGGAGATCTCCATGACAACATGGGGAGATCCACACACACAGAGCCATGGTGGAGACTCAAAATCAGGTGGTTGCAACACTATAGTTTGAAGTGAACATATAGAAAGTGTATTATTTGAATAACAAAAGTGTACTTTGTGCATGTTATTTCAACTCTCAAAAACGCAGGTGTTTTGCTGTAAATAATGCGTATTATGTTTTTATCATTTATTCTGGAAACCACTGTAGATAAGAAAAATGACTTCACTAGAAATAACGAAAATATTTTTTTTTGGTGTAGCCTAATCTCATGCCCTGTCTTACCTAGGATAAACGTTCTGACCTGGAAAAGTAGTTGAAATATGGATTGATGGAAATGTTTTCAACAGAAGAAACGTTGTACGTGTCATGTGGAATTTCCTAATAATGTATGAAGTGCTAAGCTCTCGGAAATGATATACGAGGATGCACATACAGTGTAGGCCTTTTATTAACAGCAGTGTACGCGATAAATATGTGGCATAATCTTAATGATTAATTTAGATACATATTTGGCTACTCATTTGTTGCTCATTGCATTAATGCTACCGCTACACTTAAAAGCTGCCAAAGTCATCCTGGGTGCTGACAAAGTTGCACGTTAAATCGTATCTCTTCTATATATCTCATCTTTGTGCATTGATTCCTTTCATTGTTAAAAGAAGCAAAAAATTATTATAAAGAGACACTTTTGTTAATGCAAAATAACTTCCTTGACATGGAGTCAGAATTATTTTACTTCGAAAATGAAATGTCATCTTCATACAAAGGCAAGATATCAAAACCTCACAATAATATCATGTCCATAGGTCACTGTGTTTGTTCATGCTTTAAGGTTACTGTTACCATTATATATTCATAGCGATGACTTTAACTCCAGCAATATGACTACTGCATGTCTGAACAATAAACGCCAGGAAACAATTACTTAGACCTCTTTGAAAAATAATTAACTGTCGTCAAACTTCAAAGGCATATATAGCATTTTTGGGAAATTCTAACTCAATGGGATACTGCAGCATTCAGAGAACTTGTATGGAAAGATACACAGAAATTGCAATAAGCTCATATCCAACTGATACAAACCACCAAAAACAGAACACCGAGGAGTGTAGCACAAAAGATCTGCTTCGCAAATTCCGGAGTCCTTTTACCCGCCTGATTGGCTTAGAGTCTTGTGCATTGGATGTCATTTGTGCTGCTACATATTATCAGTGTCTCTCTGCCTTCAGGAAAGCAGGGAGTCTGGCTGTCAACTGGGAGAGAATAAGGCCTTGAACTGAACTGAAGGTGTCTCGCATGAATCTGGCTTTGGAAAGAAAGCTACATTCTTGTCTCGATACTGATTTAATGCCCTGTGTGTTGATGTAAAGTTTGGCAGTCTGTGTCTAAATGTACAGTTGGCTCTTCTACATCTCGCAGGGGTTAGGGGTGCAGGCCTCCCGCGATGTGGAAAAACCAGATAAAATCTTCTGGTCCCCTTGGCGAGCGGAGCAAAACGATATTGAAAGAAGAGAAACGCAAGATACAAAGATCAATATGAGATATCCTGTGAGAGGGTACTGCAAACACGCTTGGCATCCTCCAAACCAGCACATATGCAATTATGAGTTACTAAGATTTTTATGTGTCATTTGCTTGCTGGATTTGCTAGCACCATTTGAAACTCATTGTTGTCTTATTAATCATTTCCATTCGCATGGGCCCTGAGATTGCATGCTTCTGGCTGTGAGGTGCTGGGAATCGGAGTCATGGCTCCATTTGTGGTCTGGGCGATTCCTGTGTTGTATAGTGAGTGCCTACCTTCTGGGGAATACATAAAACGGCATGCTGAGGCTTCTTAAGTACTCATAAGGATTGTTTAACTCATCAGCGGGTTGGATATGAGAGATGGAGAAGGCTCAGCTGGTTGGATATGAGAGATGGAGGGTGTTCAATATTAGTGGATTTAGATGTGTTACTTTTTTTTGTTATTTAAATAATATGTTTTGGTTATCTGGGAATTTTGTCATTTTTAATTTATGTAATCAAACCTTTTTCATGTCTCCCTTTGTCCTCCGCTATTGCAGTTCACAATCATTGGTTTGTTTTCACTAAATATAATTTGTCATATCTATCTGTAGAACCTTCTGGATCGTTTAAGCGGTCTTAGGAAAACTTGAGATGGGCGTGATGTTCTTTTTGGTGGCTGCTTATCTCCTCTGTCCTTGTCACCCTGAGCAGAAGAAGATGGATGTATTAGAACATGGATGGACGGTTGGTCTTACACTAGTTGGACTCAAGAACACTGACATTAGTGCCCAGCAGATATGCAGAAGCATGCCGCCCTTTTGGAGTTCTTCTTCTTGTATGGCCTTGGAAGAGTAACAATGAGCTTTGAAGCAGAAAATCATCATATGGCATGAGCTGAAAAATTGAACTCATAACATCATACTTATTTTGGGTTATGTAGAAGATGCAAACCATTATCGGAAGGATGTTTTAATAAACACATATAAACAAAGGCAGAATAATCGCATACGGTTGCTCCCATCCTATTATTTTATAAATGTAAACACATGGAAAGCTTTCATTAATCATTTTCCACATTATAACAAGGGAGCCTGTGTGCTCCATATTAAAGACCTGAACTTTTTTCCCCCTTCAAACCGCTAAAAACATTGCATTGCGAGCATCAAGATTACATCCTTAGTATGACAAATTTGACACATTAGGGAAATCCCAACTCAAAGTTCTTCACTTTGTCTGCCAGGAGAGAACAAGTCAGGGCCATTGGCCGATTGCTTACTGTTTAGTGTAGATATGTTGGACATTGCTGCAAGTTTAGCAGTAATTGTATATTCTCTGCCTGTCTTTTTTCAAAATATTTTTTTCTGCATGAACTGCCACTGTTGTCAAAGCATTTCTGTTCCTCCTAGGGCTCTGTTGTTGTGATCTTCCAAATGGGATCAAAGAATAATGACATCAATGGAAAGCTGCAAAGTGTGTAAGGCAATTACATGAATTAATTCACATGAATTATTTCCTGGATACAGGAAACAGCAAAATAGACAATGTGGCAAGGCTTTTGACAGGGTCATACTGTCTTCTTCCCTAAGAAACTGCCTGGTTGATGCATCATCCAGCACATTACCTGTGTTGCTACCTTAATTATACTCAGATGTGGCCAATTCACAGACATACATACATTTATTGCCGATTGTAAAGGACTTAAATCAAGCATAGGACTGCAAATGAACTTTTCTGCCAGGGGCTAACCAAATAGACTTTATGTTTTGTGCATTATAAACAGATGATTTTGTTGCATCATAATATATGTTAATATTAATGACAAAAATATATAATTACAATATTTACATTATGCAAAGTTTCACTTTTCATGAAAAGAGGGTCTTTATCAGCTCTTTGCATGTGTTATGTGATTCAATCCCCTGTAAGGTATCCCTTTAGCTAGCTAGAAATACTTTTACATTCTCAGGCACATAAATACCATCCCTATGTGCATGCAGATATGTTGCTTGTGTTTACACAGGTTTCTTCCCATAGACCATAAGCACGTGGTTAGCCTAAAATTACTTTCTAGGTTAATCACAATTATTTACGCACAAGCAACTTTATTGTTGATGACAGTAAATCATTGAGACAGCAGAGAAAATCCTGAATATAATTGAATGTGATTCATGCAAAGTTATATCTGGAAAAACATATATTCACACACATATTTATACCTTCATGTTCTATATAATATAACATGTTTTATATAGCACAATTACATATATACGCACACACGGATATCAGAGTATGTATACAGTACTGTGCAGAAGTCTTAGGCAGTCAAAGACAATGTTTAAGGCTTTATCTGGGTAGTAAGTGTGTATTTGGTCAGAAATAAACACTATTTAACATTAAAACATATGCAACTTTAGAGTAATACAATAAAAAAAAACAAGAATTTCTTCTGCTCTCCAAAAAGTTGAAATCACAGCTAGATGAACAGCCAGACAGCTAGATGAACATCAAACTGGTTCCCAAACCTCTTCTCAGCCCCAGCCATTTCATGTATTTACTGTATTAAATTTCACCACCAGCTAAATCAATCAATTAAGCAGCTCAAAGAAGTAGCGAAGTAGGTGGTGGTTGAGTCATGAACTACATGGGTGCATTGGACAGTTGCTACAAATATTGGGGTGACTTTAGGTTTTGAAATGGCTGAGACACTTTGACAGACATAATTTCATAGTTTTACACCAACATGAAGGTCATTTTTTTCTGTTTCCTAATACTTGCACAATATTGTATATAGATATGAGTTGAATATAATTTAAGGATGCTATTTGCGACTGAAAACAAAGGTAACATGCATCCTCAAATCAAATGTTTTGTCAGTCATATTACACTTGTGTCAAATATATGTATATGGTACATAAGTACAAGAACATGAAAACCAAAACAGCAGCAAAGCTTGCTGCTCAGCATTAGCAGTTCTAAGGGCCCCCACTGATCATGCTCAATCACTTTTCAAAGCATGGGTGCAGATATAACTCCTACCATTTACTTTCTGAGGTGACCTTTTAGTTCAGTAAGTAGCACTATGGCTTCACACCTTCATGCCTGGAGATCTGATTCTTGTCCCAAACAGTTAAGCGAACTGGTGTTTCTAAACTGCCAGTATTCTTAGAGTATGTGGCCTCTGATGGCCTAGAACTGTGTTTCTCAATCTGGTCCTCGGGGACCCCCAGACAGCCCATGTTTTTGCTGTGGGAGGGAGCAAAAATGTGGACTGTCTGGCAGGGAGCTGGGAAAGAGTAAAAATGTGAACTGTCTATGGGTCCTCGAGGACTGGGTTGAGGAACAATGGACTATAATCCTATTCAGGATGACCCTTGCTCCATATCTCATGCTTCCTGAAATGCTCTGGGCTCACTGAAATCCTGTACTGGATAAATGGTTATGGATAGATATATTTATATATGGAAGATGAATATATTTTCATACCACAAAATGACAATCTGACAAGCTTCCTGTCTTTCCTTTTTCTGCAACCTTTCAACAATAAGAAAACAAAAAGGAAAATATATTTCAGTTCTGTTGTTTTGTACACTCTGCATTGCTGCTATGCTTTGAAGGTCTCAAGGCTTATCCTAAGCCAGGGGTCTCAAACCCCAGTCCTGGAGGCCGGAGCCCTGTGTAGCTTAGTTCTTTCCCGGTTTCACCACAAATGATTCAGCTCAAAAGCCGTGTGGTAATTAGCATAAGGAGGTGAATCAGGTGTGTTAAATGAGGGTAAACCCAGCAGGACTCAAATCTGAGACCCTTGTCCTAAGCTTTTTGATGCCCCTACTGGCATGACCATGGCATTACAGCCTCCACCCATCCATCTCTAGTCATCAATCTCTCCTCTACTTGTGCAAAAAAAATATCCTTACCATATCACACAGATTCACCCAGTGACTATTACCCATATGCCCTTTATAGACTCTGGCATAATGGGCTCTGCTGGTACAACTCCTAGGACAATTGAGATAGATGATTGTAGTGTTGGATGTCCTTTCAACAGAAGGAAGCGATGCGGCTGGTGTAGTTAGGGGTAAGGGGGGCATTTATGTGTGTATGCCCCACATTATTTCAACCATTATCTCTACCATCTTATCCATATGAACTGTATGTGATGCTTGGACCCATCATTAATTACAGAATTAGAAAAATTAGAAAATACCACAGCCACAAAAGGACTAACATTAAAAACAAACCTAAATCACGACTTAACTTCTTTACTGTAATTTACAGAAAAGACCTTTAATTCCTGTAGTTTATATCCAGTGCCAGTCCCATTAAGCAGTCTAAGGTGCTATCTTCTCAATGCCAACTTAACAAGGCAATTTCTTTTTGTCTTGGACTTTGCTCCGCATTTCCCTTGCACCTTTAGAAGTACTTATGCCTTCTGTGGTGTCAATACTAAAGTTACGTGATGGTGGGGGGGGGCAGGGTCGGGGCACCTAGGGCTCCCCATCTCTAAAATCATCCAGGGCTAGAAGGGTGTGTCTTCCAGTTAAGTTAATTAAGTATTAAACCCAGCAGTTAACATTATGGAATCTGAGTTTGGACAAAGACAAGTATTATTATGTAAGTGCATGTTATAAGGAAGTGAGATTCTCTCTTCAGCAGCCCAGTAGGATAGGAGGCTATGCTTGTGATCAGAAGGTTGCTGCGCTCATCCTTGGTGATGTCACCTTTGGGCTTCTAAGCAAGGCCCTTAACCCCCAAATTGCTCCAGGGACTGTCTGACCCCGCTTTCCGAAAACATAAATGTTGATTTGGATGAAAGCGCCTGCTAATTAAATAAAATGCAAATAAGCCAAAAAAGTAACAGTCACAAACAGCAGCAAAGAGACATTACTTTATATTTATTTTTGTTACACCGATTCTTTCTTTCCTTAAACTTTTACTCTTCAGAGCACCATCAGCTTTTGATGATCTTTTCATACCACTTTCGGTGGCTCTTCTCATTCTTTGGCAGCTAGCTCGCCAGCAGAACGGATGACAATCATCTTCATAGCCGACGGTCAGCTGCTGTGCCTGTGGCCACCTACCATCATCCACACGTCTCGTACTATCTGTGTTAGGCCTGATTCTGACCATGTGTTGGCATCAAACGAGAAGGCTCTTCAGAACTCACCTCTGAGCGTATCGCTCCAACAGCGTTTAACATCTCTTTAATTGCTTGAGGCTCATGATTCTCCTTGAATTTATGGGACCGTCTATATCTACTGTAGCCAGTGGCTAGCCCTGAATGCTTGTACCTCCTTACTGAGTTTAGTTGCAGGAACTTCCTACTCAAATGTGCTCATCTGTCAACTGAGATATGACATATAACTCATGACATCACAGTCATAACTGAAATAGTAAAATGTCTAGTAAGAAAGGTTGTATGTAGTGATGGGATGTAGTGAAACATTATCAGGCTGGTGTATCTAGATTATTATAAATTTCAAAAATTCTAATTTCAATGACAAATGGTTAAAGGTATGACCACGGTGTAAGCAATGGCTTGTGCGAGTCTGTGTAGTTCACTGT
Source organism: Mormyrus iriodes (assembly GCA_011763525.2). Taxonomy (NCBI): domain Eukaryota; kingdom Metazoa; phylum Chordata; class Actinopteri; order Osteoglossiformes; family Mormyridae; genus Mormyrus; species Mormyrus iriodes. The sequence continues at coordinate 958,608 of JAAGVU020000002.1, forward strand.
TAGGTGTTTGTTCACAAATTACTGATATTGCATGGAATCTTCACATTGCTTAACTAGTACAGGAGTGTAGTGAGCTTGGAGCCAATCCCAGGCAGCAGAGGGGCCGAGGCAGGGACACCTGTCCATTGCAGGGTACACACACACACACACACACTAAATCCTCGAAAATTCAAGATACTGATTTCCCCATTCATCCATGCTTTGACCTTGAGGGGCAAAGCAGTGTTAAACCACAGAACATAGAACATTTTCCAGTATCGTTCTAGAGCTCTCAGGTTATTAGCACAAAAACAGGCAGCAATGTTCTTATCGAATGGTGGCAAGTTGTATTGTTTTACCTGACCGTCCTTCTATGCATACCATTCAGCATTTCCCTTGTGATGGGCCCAGCAACACTGACACGAGTCAATACGAGTGAGCTTTGCTGGTACTCTCCTCGAATACTCTACACTTGGCTCATAGAGCGAAAGATTACAGGTGATCATTCTGTGGAAGGGTGGTATGGAACGTTTTTCATTTCTATACTATCTGTCCGAACATTGCTTTGTAATCCTTTTCAGCCTAATGAACATTAACTTATTTTTATGATTTTCCCAGGAATTGCTTTTGCTTAGGGTATGAGTCACATGTAAAAAAAAAACCTGTACGCTGATTATCAACGTGTAATTGGCAGCAATCAACTTCTGTATTTTTAAATAGACGATACAGGGTGCCCTGAAATGCAGATCCAGTAATTATCAAATTGATTTGAATTGTCAGTTTATGTAATAGTTTCCTTAACAGGGTTTCAGGACAATGAATGCTGAACTTCTGAGTATAATAAGCAGATTTAAAAAGTATTTTTTGTTTGTTTGTTTTTTTGGCTTTATCAGATAAAATATCAGGTAAAATACTGCAGAAATATGCATACTTCTAAAGGGTTTTGCATCTATGACTTCTATTTTTAAGTTTTCTGCAAGCAGAAGGCCTGTGAGAATGGGCTTGTGAGCCACTTCTCATTCGGTGGAAGTTGTCATGGGTCTGAGAGATATGCCTGAGTGAATTTCTGAGTATAGTCTCACCGAGGCAAAATTGACTGTTCCCTTTAAGGTGAGACACGAGACATTCCCAAAGGGGTCCATAGTCACATGTTCCGGTCGGCCCCAGCAGCCTTACACAGCTATTTTGTGCTGAAATAATTATTCACGTGCCTTAGTTTCCTGGCTATATCCTTGCAACAAGCTCAAGTGCCAAGCAAATTTGTGGTGGTGGCGGCGTTGTGAGCATTAATATAAAATGGTGGCTCGGTGGGAAGCAGTGTTACCTCTCACCTCTGGGGTTGGGGGTTTGAACTCTGTCTGTGGAGCTTACATCTTCTACCCATGATTCATGGATTTCCTCCTCATAGTCTGGATTTCTCCTGCAGGTCAAGGGTATGGAGATAGGCTAATATGTTGCTCAAATTGCCCCATAGAGTATGCATTTAAATGTATGCATGTGTGCATTTAAACTCCCTGTGATGGACCGGCATCCCATCTAAAGTGTACTCCCTCTCGTAGCTCAGACCAGGATAAGTGGTTTGAAAATAGAGGGACAGATTATCATTATTACTCTTTGGAAATTGTGAAAATGTTGTGATGTAAGTAAGGTGTCATGATCGGCATCCGCCGACCGCACTTTCTGTGTGTTTTTCCCCTTTTGGCCAGCAGAGTTTGCTGACCATTTTCCTTCTTCTCCCCAATCCCCGGTGTCCTGAGTACCCCTTGTGTTTCCTTTGTGTACCTGGCCACTGTGTAGCTCAGTGGGCTGAGCTGGTGGCACAGAGGCTGTGGCCCTCTACCCCTGGGTTTGGGTCCAGCCTCCTCTGTTTTTGATCATTGTATTTGAGTTCTGTGTATTTTTGTCTGTTTTTGGTTATATTTGTTTGGTTGTTTATTCCCATGCCTTTTCTGTATTCCTGTGTTCCCAGTGTTTGATTCTTGTCTCTAGTATTGGTATTTGTTCACTGGTTAGTTAATTGGTTTCACCTGGTGGTCATTTCCTTGTTCTGTGGTTAACTGGTCTGCCTCACACCTGCTCCTGGTTATTCGTTGGGTATATAAGTGTTTGCCCTTGTTCAGTTCCCTGGTGAGTCATTGATTGTGATTGGTTGAGAGTTATCAGTCATTGGGTTAGTTTTCATGTGTTAGTTAAGTTTGTTCCCTTTGTGTTGTCCTGCCATTCCCTGGTGCTCCCTGTGTTCCCTAGCCTGTGTATCTTTGTTACTGTTGGATCCCCTGTGACCCTTTTTGTTTTTGGTAGTTTCCCAGTGTGTTCCTTGTGCCCAAATAAATCCCAGTGTCCCCCCCCCTAGTCGTAAGTGGATCACCTCCCTTTTCTGCTGGCTCCATGCCTAGGCGTCATGACATAGGGTATATCCTACAGCATAAATGTGAGTGTATCCTTTGTACCACATTAGCTTTCTGTAGGAAAAAGGACCAGGAAATGCAAATTAGCCTGGCTTGTTTTGGCCAGGTGCCTGCATTCCATACTACTGGCTTGGCCTCCATAAGACTATAGATGAAACTCTGAACGTGAATGAATTCTAATACTAGTTGAAAGTTACCTTTATACTTCAGTCTGAATACAGCTTGAATATGACTACTATGATAGTTATAATATGACAAATGGAATCTGAATAGGAATGTTGGTCCTTGTAATATTTGCCATGAAAAATCAAAGGCAGACTGGTAACTTCAGAGGAAAAACAAATGGCTGTGATACACTATTTAGGCCTATTTCTGAGTTTATATGGGTGATTTTTAAAACAAGTTTCAGCAACTGAAGGGTAATTGTGAACAGCAAGGTCTTCATGAAGTACATGAAATTTACATTATAAAGGGGTGTGATGCATAACTAAAATAATCATAAAGTCAGGGCGGAGTCTAAGATGTGCTTAAGGAGAAGGAATAATTCACCAAGCGGCTGTAATGCATCATTAAGACAAACACATTAGAATTATTGTAAATAATTTGCCCCATTATTTGATTAAAAGCTATGCAAAACAAACCACCTGGAAATATACTTCAAAACTTGTCTTCAAGTGTCTTGTTTATTAGAACTCTTTATTTGTATTCTAAAATTTATAGCTTTTTGAAAGTAAATTACATAACAGGAATGCCTTATGAATTATTTTAATTAAGCTGAAGGAAAAAGCAAGCATTTAAATATACAGCATCAGTTGGCAGTCTTCGCACCCCTGCGTGACAATATAAATGAAAAAGTAGAAGCTGGACTATTGAGACAAACCGCTGTAGTTTTGCTAGGGTGAGCAGGAGTTTTTCATGGGTAGACCCCACTCTCTAGTGCTCTTCAGGGTTGCTTTTCCTTAATTAATCCATGGCAATCTCAAACAGCATGACTTTCACATCTTACAGCTTATGCCCTCCCATCAGGATTATGGCCGACTGAGTGCTCTTTGACTACACAGCAACAAAAAACAGTTCAAAATTGTGCATGAACTACCAAGCAAAGAAGGAAAGTGAACTCTAATGGCATAGCCAGCCCAGACCTCTATCTAATATGGATCCTGTATATTACAAACTCTACAGAAGAGTCAAATCAAAGCTACCCACAAGTACCCTACATTTCTGGGAATCTGGGAAATGGTGAGGAAGACGAGAAGTGATTAACCACTTAAATTTTGTCAATCAAATGGTTAGTGTTTGTGAAGGCATGCAAGGCAACGCAAGGTGTTATCAAAGAAAACGATGGCTATTTTTAGGAATTCAAGCTTAAGAGAGAATGTCTTCCGGGCTGTCTAGCCAATCAAGAGAACGGGTCAGCAGCTCACCTTAGGCTTTCTGCGATGCTGTAAAGAACCTCGACCCCCCTCCCCAGTCCAGGCAAATAATGGGCACCAACCATGCACTTTTACCATCCCTCACAGTGTGGTTATCCGGCCTACTGTGAAGAACCTGTTGTGGCTCTCTGCCTGCATGGTGCTGGCGAGAACTGCCAGCGCACAGCGGATTCTCAGTGGGTCCTTGTGCCACCACAGTTGTAGGTTTACACCTAGATTCAGCATTTCCATTCAGAATTTAAATTAACAAATGCTTTATTTCCAGAGGCCGTAAAACCTATCCATGTATAGGATGGTAAAATCACTTCATTCACTTTTCCAAATGTTCCAGGCTTTCTTGATAAATGTAGTTTATAGATAATGAGTTATGTTGATGGATTTCATTTATCTTTAAGTACAAATGCCTAGTTTGGATTACAGACAGTTTTTATCCATTGACTAGACTTGTCAGAATGTTTTGAATGGTTTACTTTTTGCTACTTGTATATTTGGACTTTGTCAACAGGATTTCTTTGTGTGGATCAAAGGATTGATTCTATGCCATTCATCAATATTTATGCAGGAGATATATGGCTTTCATAACAGGCAGTGCTGGTTAGAGGTGTGAAGCTGTAGCTAAGCATTAAATACTGAAAATGGAAGAAGTTTCTGAAAATGAATGTCCTACCATTTTTCCAAGCGATAATTGCATGATACACTTGTTATGCTTGTTTCCTGGCTCGCTCTCACTCCTCATCAACAGCAGTAATGCCTTTCTTCTTCAGTTTAGTGTAATGATTTACCCCAACTGACAGTGAAATAGTTTTTATTTCTTTACTGAAACACATAATACATTTCCTCGATTAAGCCGCTATTCTGCTGTGTTATCACTATCCTCCACTCCAGCATCAGACCATATTTATGTGCTCCTAGAAAGTTAAATTTTTTGAGATAAGCTTTTAGCCATTATTTATTCCCTAGTGTGGTTGTCCAAAAGAAAGATGGCACTATACGGCTTTGTGTTGATTACAGAAATTAAAACAACCTAACAGAATTGTTATCCCTTGCAGCAAGTAACACCATCTCTTGATGCCATAGCTGGTGGCACACTGTTTACACCTGGTCAGTCAATACAATCACATGATTATGGCATAGATGAATAAAGAGAAGTCTAAGTTCTGCACCACATTTGGGGTATCTGGAGTTTGACACAATGCTATTTGGACTATGTAATGCTCCAATAACTTTTCACACTTCATGGAGCACATCTTTACCAATGAACAATTCAAGTTCTTCTTATCATATCTCAATGCTGTTATTTTTCTTCATCCTATTTAAAGTCAGAGGATCTTGAAATGGTGCTTCTAATCTAAAATGGAAGTTTCTAATGATGAAGCATCTCATATATACAGCAAAACACTTCATGTATTTGTGTATATTAGATACTTGTAAAGGACAAACTCAAACTTGGGTGGCTTGAGGAATGAGGCATGAGGAAATAAAGGAACAGAAATTAGTCAAACATTAATGTGTTAATAAGAAATAAGTGCTTATAGAGAAATATTTTAGTCCAACTTCAAAGATCATCATTCTTCCAGGTTCATGTTACCAGTTGACATTGCTTTCAGCTTATAGGTTGGACATCTTCAAACAGGAAACAGTGCTCTTTGAAATGAACTAGAGAAATTACACATCTCCCATTCCCCTGTCATCGATAACAACAGGCCTATAAATACATTGACCCACATGAAATATTGCTACATGTCAAAACCTTTTCCAATATTTTAGATCTGAGGATCAATAAGGCGGTCTCTTATGTGCGGATATAGCAAGGGATATATTAATGTTTGTGCCTTTACACCCACTGTAGCTCTGGAAATCATGTACTGCATGAAGGATGTTCTGACCCATTTCATGGGATTTGGCTTTGAAAAGAGCCACACTGGACTCATTTCTTACAAGGTATTAAAGTTTGCTGTACAATTGGGATAAAAAGTGAAGTGGACCATATGCTTAGTTAATTTGTTAAATTTTCAATTAAAGCTTCTGTTAAAATGCAGAACTGTGTGCAGCAAATCATTTTTCCCCTCTACATTCAGATCTGGCCGTTGTCATTCAACAGACTTTATATATCACGAAGTACTGAAACAATGAAATTCAGCAGCATCTAATCCAAAAGTGCAAAATAGTGCTAGAAACAGCTGCACAATATATAAATGTCTAAAAAATAGTATATCTATGCATTGTCTTATTTGTGAAAAATGTGCTTAGGCCCCCCAAATGTAACATTTTGTCGTGTCTCTACTTTGCACTATTCAAAATTCTTCTGCTTAGTTTTTTAATTAGTCCCTATCATCGGACTTTGCAATCAGAAGAAAAACAAATTGCATATTGTATGAGCACACAGTTCATTTGCATTGGCCATTTATGGTTACTTGTGGGTGGCAACTTGGCGGGATCTTGGGGTCGTGCATGTATGCAGATTTACAATGATTTATCAAAAGGAAATTGTGTACATACACTCACCTAAAGGATTATTAGGAACACCTGTTCAATTTCTCATTAATGCAATTATCTAATCAACCAATCAC
>JAAGVU020000002.1:965097-977209 GCA_011763525.2 Mormyrus iriodes
TTCTGAAGGCGAAAGGGGGTCAAACACCGTATTAGTATGGTGTTCCTAATAATCCTTTAGGTGAGTGTATGTGTGTAACCTAAGTTTGATACGATTTTTTGTGTGTATGCCATTTTCTGTTTTTGTATTGTAGTTATTTTTTTCACTATGAAATGTATGTAAAGTTTGATAAATGTGAGCCCCATTCAGCCGAAAGGATGAAACAAGCAACTCGACACCCTGAGAAAGGCAGCAATGACATAAATATCGCTGCTGAAATCTATCCACATTGTACTTCTCACTATAAACGTATAAAGAAACCACATTCGTACAAGATCCAAAAAGTACAGCTGAAATGTGCCTCATTGGCAGGCATAATTAATAATTTAGCACGTTACTGTTTGTCCAGATGACCTCTCCGGCGTTTTGATGACCGCCAATGATGGACCAAGAGTGGTGTAGCAGCTTTCACCTTATTTGTTGGTTCAGCAGGAAAGTTTCCATTTGTGATTCAGGTCCTCGTTAAATCTCTTTGTGATTCACTTTTATGGAAACCTATAATATACTGCTGTCGGCATTCTCTTCCCTTTTTTTTCCTGTAGAAATTGAATACAATACCAGAACTTGAAGGTATTAATTTACTCTGTGAATCAAATGGTGTAATGGCTACCAGGAGAGCAGCCACAATTGCAGTATAGCAGCTGAGATTGTACGTTCGAGATTTTTTGCGATGACAGTTGTTTTTCGAGTCAGACATCTCAAACAGCAGGCATCCATCACCACTGTGTCCAGGAAATGTGAATTCTCATATGCTTTGAGTCCATTTTTCACACAAACCAGAACACAGCTGGACTGGTGCTTGTAAGTTATGAAATATGAAAGTTAAAAAGATCATTCCAATTAATTTCTGTTTATTAACCACTGTAAGATATATTCCTGTCCAAACTAAACAAACACGACAATTTCATTCGAGTTGGGAAGGAGGAATTTTTACAACAGTGATGCTAATATTCATTTGTGGCAGCAGATTTCTTAACAGACGCAGTGTATGCGCCAGCTTAGGTATTATTTGTGACAAGTGTGTATTTCTCATACCAACATACAAATGATTTAAAAGCGTAAATTATTTTGTCATGGTTTATATTAATGCGAATAGAATCCATTACATTCTGCAAATTTTCCATCTAAAAACACACAGAAATGCAAAATTATTCTCTGTTTTGCTGTGAACCACTCATTCTCACTGCTTGAGTGGTGAACCAGCTGTGGGTAGGGAAGGCTGCAGGGATCTGTGGTATCTGGGGTGGATTTCCCCAGGCTGGTAGCAAGGCTGTCCTCCTGGCAGTGCAAGCAATCTTTACTTCCATTTGGGAGATGGGCATCATCCCAACCAAATGGAAAACGGGACTTGTTGTCCCTGTCTGGAAAGAGAAGGGTGATCACCTGGGTTGTGGCACCTACAGGGGGATAACATTGCTCGCAGTGCCAGGCAAGGTCCTTGGTAGGGTCATCCTCAACAGGATCAATGATCACTTGCTCACCTACCATCGACTGGAGCAGTCTGGTTTTACGCCTAAGAAGTCTACCATCGACTGCATCCTGGCATTTAGGTTCTCATTGTGCAGAAATGCAAATATTGCCAGGGTTTCCTTTCAAGCTTTTTTGATTTTTATAAAGCGTTTGACTCAGTTGATTGAGCTGCCCTGTGGGACATCCTGAGACTTCGCGGGATCCCCTTGAAGCTGCTGGATGTCATGGCCAGCCTGTACACTGGTACTGTGAGTGCTGTGCAGAGTGGAGGCAGAACATCTGCGTTCTTCCCAGTTGATTCTGGGGTTTGTCAGGGATGTGTTCTTGCTACAACTCTTGGACTGGGTGTTAGTCAGGGTCTTGGGGTCCAGCATCTGTGGTGCATCTGTGAGTGAGGAAAGATTTACTGATCTTGACTTTGCTGACGATACTGCAATCTTCACGGAGTCAATGGAGGCTCTCAAGAGACTGAGCAAGGAATCTGAGTGCCTGGGTTTGCTAGTGTCCCAGATAAAAACCAAGATCCAGGCCTTTAATGACCTCCTGGGCACAGCCATCAGCAGTGTGCTCGTCTGCGGAGAGAATGTCGACCGCATTGCAGTTAATTTACCTTGGCAGCGACATACATGTCTTTGGTGACTCTTCCTATGAAGTCAGCATACAGAGTGGGAGAGCATGGGGGGTCATGAGATCATTGGAAAGGGGTGTGTGGTGCTCCCAATATCTTTCAAAAAGGACAGAGGTCCAAGTCTTTAATGTCCTAGTGCTCCCTGTTTTGCTGTATGGCTGTGAGACATGGACACTATCCAGTAACCTGAGACGAAGACATGACTCCAGCAGTGCTGTGTCTCTTCAGAGAATCCTTGGGTACCGCTGGTTTGACTTTGTGTTTGTGCAGTTGCTAAGGGAGTGTTGAATGAGGCACATTACCTGCATTGTGAGGGAGCTTCAGTTACAGCACTACGGCCATGTGGCTTGATTCCCCGAGGGTGATCTGGCTGGCAGGATCCTCATTGCTGAGGACCCAAGTGACTGGACCAGGCCAAGGGGACGTTCATGTAACACCAGGCTGCGGCAGATAGAGGGGCATTTCCGGAGGGTGGGACTGGACCATGTGTCTGCCTGGGGGGGTCGTCAACTGGGATCCTCAGTTGTTTTATTGTGTGGTGGGCATGGCAACACGCTGTACCAGTGCATATTGGAATGTATGTTGCAACAATACTGTTCTCTATTTGGATGAAGAATTTTCTTGAAAAGCACTGAGAGTACCTGGTTTTTAAAATTCTGTTTCCTTTTAAATGCAATGAATATTACATCAGATAAACGAAGGACATCATTTGCATTTTTACCATGCCACGGCATTTGCACGTTATTCTGAATTATACAGTGATTAAATATGATTTTTTGTAGCTCATTGACTGTCACATTCAACAGATGAAGACTAATATATTCAATACCTCCAAGAAAATAAATATTTCAAAGACAAAACTGGCACATTCCCCCCAGGTTTTCTGCAGCTATTGTTATCTTTCTGCCACATTATCCTTCCTTCAACTAACAAGGTCTTCAGAGGCCCTAGTAAAGGCCTGTGCAGATGAACTGGCCACCTTTGTAGGTATTCATATTTGTAAGCTTTTGTACAGAGCTGTTTTATCAGTCATTGAATGTGTCCAATTAAAATGTCATTTACTGGACACTTGGAAAATTTGTCAAAAAAAAAAACTGGTCAAACAATAAAGCAAAATATTCAGTAATAGCATAAACCTTGACATAATATACCAACCCTTGAAACATTTATGATCATTTTTGCTGTATAACTGTATAAGCATAGTGGAATGCAGAACCTCCTGTAAGAGAAAGTTACTTAGGACCACTTAGAATTGGAGAGGAAGTATATGCAGTCCGCATCGTGCAAAATAACGATGAATAAATATTCATTCATTTAGGAAAGCACACTTTCAAGAAGTGCTACTTTGTTCCAGGATGGGGTCTGACCTACATGGAAAATTATTTGATAAAAATTGTTGCAGATTTCTCCTGTTTCTCCTATTACTGAATGTTTTGCTATGTCTTATTTCAAGTTCGTGTCTGTGATGAACTATATTAAATGGCTGGAAAATATCCTTGGTAAGTCAGCAGTGCCTAATGGTTACGGACATATTTGGAAAATCCAAACAGATATTCATTCATCAGTGTTCTGCCCTTGTGCTTCAAAAGAGTAACGGTGGTGCTTTATAAGAATATACATTTATATTAAATCCCTCTGCCATATGGAACTTTTACATATGTCTGCACTGTTGTCCAAGAATTAAAACATTTTAAAGCTTTATCTTTTAAGCTTTTATATGTACACTGTCAATTAATGTAATTGAAAGTACAACCATTACTTCATTTATATTGAGAAAGCTATTATAAATTCATATGTAATCACACAGTGAATGTAGGAGTTTAGGTCATAAAAATCATTAGCTGTAATGGTACAGGACTCTTAAGAACAACAGTTCAGTGGAGTTTTTCACTAAGAGAGTACAGTGGGTCCTCCACACTATAATGACAGAATTATATAATAGTGGTATATATTGCCGTATATTATCCCGGAAGTAAAACGGGTCTTTTTCATCTATTTATATTCTTTTTCCTTTATTGTTTAGTCTTCAGTCAAATGACATACCCTACTGCACCTTTGTCTTGAACTGCTAAATTTGGAAAATCATCGCTGCCTTTCAAAAGTGATTTCTAAAAAATAAGGGGCAAATTCGATTTGGTGAGAGCAGATCCTTGGGTAGTATTTTTCATTCATTTTTGAATATTGTTAATGACCAAAAAAAAGCCAAAAATCCCCCAATGGCGAGTTCTACATCAAATCCAATCGCACATTTGAATCAAGTGACCTGATTTACGTACTGGGTGGTAAAAACATAAAAAACTGCTTTAAAAAATTGTCAGATTGAGACAAAAGAATCCAGTGCTTTAAAATGTAAAGTATAAAATATTTGTTTCGCAATGTTCTGTATTTCTGGACTTTGAAAAAGAGACTGAAATCCCAGTTTGTGCCCATTCTGCTTTTTGAGGGCCATTACTCAATATAGGTGTGGCCAATTTGTATGAAATGTTAACCTCCTAAAGGGATTTTTATATTTGTATTATTTTTTTATACATTTCATCCTTTTTGGAATCAAATGCAGAAAATGGCTATATCTTCAAGGTGGTTCAGCTTACAGAAGTGAGGCAAAATGAATTTATATATATATCTTTGAAAGCTTGAAATCGGTTAGGTGGCTCTCATTCCTGTCGGTTAGGTGATACACATGGGACTGCAACCCCGGAAATAGGTATTACTTCCCCACAATATTGACAATTGGTTCCCATTAAATTTCTCTTTCCTGATTTTCTCTCAACTTTTAAAACCAGCAGTTCTGTGGAAAAGTGGGACTTTGAAAACTTTTTTTTTTCCCTGATTTGTATTTTCAAACATCAAACCTTAAGAATGGCAGCACCCACTGAAAGGCCTAGTGCCAACTATCCTGCCTCGTATGCGCTCTCTCTCTCTCCTGCTCACACGTACACACACAATTATATTATCCTTGTTATTGTTGTTGTTGTTTTATTTTATCAAGGTCTTTGAAAAACTGTGCAATTACCATGGCTAGGATTGATGAAGAGGCATATTTAAGAATATAACTGTTTTTTTTCTCCCTCCTTCCTTGGGCCTTTGATGTAGATGCTGAATTCAGCCAAATGTAGTGGGAATGCTCACAGCAATCCATCAAGAAGAACCAGACCAGACTCCAAAGTCTCTGCATATGAGCGATCTTTCTGGTGGTGGTGTTGTGTCTGCTGATCTGCCAAACTGCCATAAGCTCAATGTCTTTTGTCTGGTTTGATTTATGCATTGAAAATAAACTATAAGGCAACGAACAAGATATCTGAATTTCGGAGAGCGATTCTTTCAATGAGAAATGAGTCTTTGAAACCCAAACTGCAAATATTGAAAAACCTGTTTGTGACTTGGAGTGTCTACAGGATAGGGCTGAATGTGACAGTCTGCTACCTTCTGTTAAAGCACACTAGATTATGTAGACAAGTTGTTTAAAGAATTACTTTTGTAGTTCTAGTGTTGTTAGGCATTAAGAATTAAGGTTTGGGGTAATACGTTTTTGCTGCTCAATATACTGTTCTCTGGCAGAGAGACAGGTGGTGGAATAAATGGAGACAGAGGCATGGGGTGTGCAGGAAAATAGTGCCCAGAGATTTTATACCTCTACCATATAATCTAGCTCAGTCAGAGTTTGAGCTCCTCATGCCCTTGACACACAGTCTTGCTAACGGTGGGACCATTTTCACGTGGGTAATCGCACCGCACTGGATGATGGGACGGAGACTGCTCTACTAGCTTGCCCAATCCTGTAGTCCTGTAGGGCCATGCACTACTTAGCCCCACCCCCCTCCCCAGGGTCATCTGCTCCTAACATACATTACCAGTCAAAAGTTTTTACACACACTCAAAATACCTACATTTTCATGTTACTCACTTAATATTTACTAAAAATACACTGAATATTCTTTGCTAACAAATTAATTTACAGCATGTAAATGTGCAAGGCCAGGAGGAATATCGGGCGGCTATGTGTCAGTGACAACTGGAAACTGGTGGTTGGTGGATCAAAATAGGGGCACAAGGCTCAGGACTTTTGTGAACCCCTGACCACAGGGATCCCACTAATGGGTGGTCAAGGGTGCTCCATTGCCACCCTATTGCAGTTAGCGGCATGTTCCAGATACATTACTCACTGCTGGAGAAGATGGGACTCGGCAGAGTGCAGCTTTAGGCCAGCCTGCAGTGTTGCTGTGAAAACTTCCTGCAGGTTGCCCAGGACCTGCTAAAATCCCAGCACATTTACCAGAAAATCATCCAGGTAGATCATACACCAGGTCTGGGGGATCCCTGCCAGCACTCATTCTATGAGGTGCGCAATAGTACCTGGGGCACTGCATAACCCAAATGGCATTATTGTGAAGTGCCGCTGCCTAGGGTGAACACTGTCATCTCCTTTGAGTCTGCTGCCAGGGCCACTTGCCAGTACCTGCGACGGAGGTCCAATCAACTAAACCGGCCGGAACTAGTCCAGGCATGAGGACATCGTCAATCCAAGGCAAGGGGTATGAGTCTGCCCACGTGATGGCATTCATGTAGTGGTACATCTGCCAGCTAACATTCTTCATCTGTACCAGGACAGAAGGGGCAGGTGTTGGCTCTATGATTCCTGCTGCTCCCATATCTTAGATTTACTACAAAGCTGCTTGCCTTCTGGTAGGTGATAGGGGTGCAAGCAATCATCTTGATGTCTATTTGATACCAACATTTGGACCCCAGTCATAGACGGTGGATGAGATGGACCTAATATTCCTCCTGGCCTTGAACATCAGTGGCTCTGTGAATCTGAAGTGCAGAGTGTAAAGAACACGTCCAACCTTGTCACTTCCCTCAGGGCCATGGTGAAAGGTGCCATGAAGCGGAAATGGTATTGTAGAGTCCTGGGGGAGTTCAGATCATTTCGCACCCAGTCACACTTATGGTGGAATCATATTCACATGGGCAATAAGATGCATAGGATTATGGGAAGGGGGCTTGCTGGCCCAATCTCAAAGCGGTGTGCACTACAATATTGTGTTGTTTTGCATTTCTGAATTTGCCATCTGATAAATTACATGTCTAAGAATTTTCTCTATAAGATTTCTTGGCATAAGCTGATTTTTCGGTTCAAATCCTGTGAATGCCAAGAGTGATTTTACTTTGTTGGGCCCTTGATCAGGGTCCTTAATTTGCACTCCTTTTTCCTGGGTATGACGCTAATCTACATCTGCAAGCAGGTCCTGCAACCTCCAGGGAAAATTTAGGGATGGATGGCAGGATTGGCACCCCAGCCACTGGGAAAAAACTTCACACTGTTCCATTCCACCTGAACTAGTGTGGTGCTGAGGTATCACTCACCACAGCTTCACTCATCCCTGAGATCGTTTGTTGTCTGGTGGGTGTAGCAATGCGCTGTATCAGTGCATGCTACTGAACTCTCTCTCTCTCGAAGATTTGAGCTTCAAGGTTGTCAGACCTTGTGATTGCTTAAGGCTTAGGCAATCCACTTAAAGCTATTTGAAGTAATATATTTGAATGTTCACTTTACATGAAGAAAAATTTGCAATTAAACATACCTTTAATATGCAGATTAAACATGTTGAGATAAATACCATTTATAAAATTCATATTACTTAGTATAATTAAGCCATTTAAATTGCAGTAATGCAGTAATTCTACTCTGAAGTTCTCAGTAAGAAAAGTGAAAGTCGAAGAGTAGCTGCATTAAGTCAAAAAGTCAGTCACTCAGTTTTCTTGAAATTTATTTTGTTTTAGAAAAACAATGCTGACTTAACTTTTAGTTAATTAGATGATTCTCTAATTTAGAATGGAATTTTGTTGGAGAAAGGTTTTTATTTCTGAAAAAAAGAGACAGAGGAACAACAACTGAAAATGTATCATATACAAGGAAAAAGACACTACCATTTGTAAAACACGCATGGTTATTCATCGAGCAAACAAATTGCTTCAGCTGCCACGGTCAGTCCCTGCCTTATCCCATTCTGTTAGTCATTTTTCTGTTTGGCCAGCAGGTGTTGCTGGCCATCCCATTCTTCTCTCTGTGTTTCCTTTTTTTCAGTTCTTGTTGTTTTCTCCTGCTTCCCAGGCCGCCGTGTGGCTAAATGAGCAGAGTGTGCAGCTGAGAAACATGCATCCATAACTGTCTTCGTCAACAGTGTTTGATATTTTATCTGTAGCCCCATGTTAATTATGTTTATGTATTTTGTATTGATCCTTGCATTTAGTGTCTTTATTCCTGGTTTACCCTGCCTGTGTCCAGTTTTATAGTTATGCCCTGAAATTCTTCCTAGTATCTCCTAGTGTTTGAGCCCTTAGTGATGACCCATGCCTGCCCCTTCTAACTCCTAATCCCTAGTGTTTTGTTAATTGGTAATAGTCCACACTTGTTCTTTGTGTATATACAGTACTGTGCAAAAGATGTAGGCAGTCAAAGGAAATGCTTAAAGTGATCTGGGTACTAAGTGTACCAATTTTCTCAGAACTAAAATGACAATTTAACATTAGGACATATGCAAATTAAGAGTAACACACTGAAAACTGAAAAGAAGTTCCTCAGTTCTCCAAAAAATTATAGTTGGATGGTTAGATAAACACCACTTAAGTTCCCAAACCTCTCCTCGGAGATACCTCAGTCATTCCAAGTATTTGTTAAATTTCACCACCAGTTTGTTTAATTATTTGATTAAACTAGTTTAAAAAGCCTGTAGAGTGTTGATTAGCCATACAAGATGTGTTAGTGGTTTTGTCAAAAAAATACATGGCTATATTGAATGGTTGCTGCAAATAGGAGAGGATTTGATATGGTCCTACTAACACACTTTTACAGATGTAATATCATATTTTTACACAAATCTCTACCAGGGTTCCATGTGTGTGGAGACTGCATGTTATCCCTGTGCCGTCATTGGGTTTCTTATGGGTGCTCTGCCCCCCCCCCAGAGTCCAAAAACATGCTCAGGCTAATTAGAGTTGCCAAAATGCCTGTGTGTGTGTGTGTGTCTCTGTGTGTGTATGTGCGTGTGCATATGTGTGTGTGTGCCCTGGGATGGGTTGGTGCCCCTTCCTGGGTTGTTCCCTGCCTTGTGCCTGTAGCCTCTGGGATAGGTTCTGGACCCCCCCATGACCCTAAAAATGACAAGCGGTTACAGAAGTTGGATGAATGGATGGATGGAATTTCTTTGGCTACCTAAGGCTTTTGCCCAGCACTGTGCATGCCTGCCCTTGCCTGTTCCTCAGTTGGTCATTGAATGGGAATGCGTTTCTTGCATGTTACCTGCTAGTGCTTCTGTTGGATGTTTCCCTGTTAAGTTCCCCATCATGCATTCATTTGTTCCCACCACATTTCCTTCTGTTTAGTTTAGCCTTGGTGTGTTCTAGCTTTGTCTATCTGCCTTTGTTTAGACCTGTCGTGGTCCCTTTTGTTTCTGGTTTCTTTTGAGTTTAGTTTATAATAAAGTTACAATAAAGCTGCAAAGCGGATTGTCATCTATCATTCCCCTTTATGCCATTAGCAAAAGTGGTACACTGTGAGCTACAGTAAACTTTCTTGTACTTTTAAAACTATTGGTGATAAAAGCTTTGTATTTGTATTTATTTAAGTATTTTAGCCCTTCATCACCCTTCTTAAGTGTGTGTGTGTGTGTGTGTGTGTGTGTGTGTGTGTGTGTGTGAAAGATAGAGAACACTCATTATCCATTTAACTGTTGAAAAGAATGGATGGTGACAATTCAGAAATAGTGAGCTGAAAATAGAATGAATTTTCTAAGATTTAGCTAGCAGGTTAACCTAGAAAGTAGAGAATACTGAAGTAATGGTGTGTGATGTGAGACATTCACAGGGTTCATTACACTTATTTTTCTGCTTACAGCCACTTAGGTTCTTCGGATCTATAGTTTATCTTGTTATTTGAGAAGCATAACATTCTTATGACATCACAATACATTAATTAACAGAGGGTAAATTATGAGGGATGTAATGTTAGATAAACAGTCAGATGGAGAGGCAGGGCACAAGGATAAGATCCTGATCTGGTTCAATTCAGTCATAATTCATTTCCCTAGAAATATCCCTCTATGGATTACTTTCACTTAGGATGAAAATAACAGTCCTTACAGTGAATACACTTCATTGTGTCTGGCTTAACCATTTTGGGGCATTTTGAGTTTTGTAGTGTGAATGCTATAAATAACTGCATATTGCATAAATGATGCTTTTGTCCTGAAGTCTAAGACAAAATGTTCTTGCAAACTACTTTGCAAAATCTGTTGTCGATGCAATGTTTAACCCAAAAGGGTACAATTGTTACGAATGTGATGACTGTATGATAATCTCATTTTTGTCTCATGAATTTTCAGTGGATGCTTTTGGAGGGGTGGGCAAAGATCTTGTAAATGCTTGTATTTGGGAGGAGTGCAGATAATCCCCACCAGTGCAGCTACAAAAAAAAAAATCCTTTTTTCCGTAATTTCATTTTAAAGTCCATAGCATGGAAAAGCCAGGGAACGGAGGAAAATATAAAGCTGCAAAGATACGTCAACAAATCAATCAGGTAACCTCCCTAAGCTCTCTGCCCTTATATAAGTGAGAAAAAGGCATACAAGTGTTTTATATACAGTTATGAGTGGTGAGGCGGGTTTCTGGCCAGTTCTTGGTGAGGTTGGCCTGTGGTATTTAGCAGGTTGGTTTGTGGTGATATTGTATAAGTCAAAGTTGTTTTTGATGCTCATTCTCGATTGAGGGCTGCTTTCAGGCACAGTCACCCAGTGAAGTGAGCAGACAAAATAAACTGGGTTATTATGGATATACAAGCATGTGAATTGGTGCCGCACATAAATGCATGCATTTGTTTCTCTTGCATGTATAAAAATAGGATCATAAAACTAGGATAGAGCCTGTTATAAACCTTTCATGACCAACTGTTGCTTAACTTTATTTAACTTGTTAAATATATTAAAAGAAAACATTCAGGTTATCCCTCACTTTATGGAAGACATTATATGGTGGTGCTGGAGACAATAACAATTTATAGACATAGAAGTAATATGATGTTTATATTGGCTTTATTAATAAGCATATCTGGTTTTGTCTTTGTTGCCTTTGCCTGCAGTTGTGTGGAGCAGATGAACATCAGGTTTCCCTCTTGTGGCAGGGCAGACCCATAAAATCTGATGGGCATCACTGTTGTAAACATGATAGCAGATAGACTGCTGACGTGCCAGAATACCTTATGCAGATATTTCGGTGACCGATGAAGTCATTTTGTGCAGTAAGCTTGTCATTAATTTTAAAGTAAAAATTACGATATAACTGCATTTATTAACATATGCAGACATATGAAAAGTGGCATTATGGATGTGCCACATTAATCATTTTTTTCCTGTACACAAGTATTTAATGTTGCTGTAAAATTTAATGTATGCATTTGACTTTCAGGTGATCAATTCTGAAACAACTCTTTTGAAACACACTACGTGGATCAATATAAAAATGTTCTAGGAAAAATCCTAAGACGGGTCTCATGCAATTGAAAATGTAATATTATGTGTCGGTGTTTTTTTAAATGCACTTTATACAGGCATGGTGATCCTGGTGTAAATTTCAATAGTGGTGCCTTTATTGCGAAACCTGCCTGAAAGATTTCCCTGGAAGAAAGGCTGTCTGTCGGGAGGTAGACTGATTCCAATCCAGGAAAATGCGTATCAGATTGGAATCACATTTCTTTTACCTTTCAGGGTTCTATACTTGACAGAGATAGAGCAAAGCTTTCCAATAGACATAGACAGGTATTATCCTATACCTACAATTTTTTCCATATTGTTTTTAAAAAAGTATGAAAGTATGAACTCAGTAATTTAAGTATACATAAAAGATAACTTACATACACTCACCTAAAGGATTATTAGGAACACCTGTTCAATTTCTCATTAATGCAATTATCTAATCAACCAA
>JAAGVU020000002.1:977309-1001520 GCA_011763525.2 Mormyrus iriodes
GCAGTTCTGAAGGCGAAAGGGGGTCAAACACCGTATTAGTATGGTGTTCCTAATAATCCTTTAGGTGAGTGTATGTCACTGGCAATAAAAACTGATTGTTCCTATATCTGCTAGGCTGAGTAATGGATCGCAAAGGATTAGCAAATGGAGAGCTGAGTCCCACCCTCCGCAAAGTGATTGACAGAGCGCAGAATTATTATGAGATGTGTCTTGAAATAATGGATGTCATTCATAAATACATCATTATGAAAAGTTTAACTTTATTGTGAAATCGAATTTGAATTAAGTGAAACATTTGCACTATATTATGGAATGCAATACCTTTTATTGATTTATTTATAAACAAACGGACACATTTAATTAATTATTGAAGTATTATTTATTTATTGATATACATAGCACATTTAAACAAATGACATAAAATCACAGTTAAGATACAAAAAGTTAAATTAACAACAACAACAATAATAATAATAATAATAATAATAATAATAACAACAATAAAATTACATTTAAAAATTTATTCAAAATCATTGTTATCTTTTGTCAATTTATTGACACACCAGGGTCATTTTCATAACTGCTGCCAATATCTGATATTATGTTATGTGATTTTTATCTCTATGATTTTGTGCAATATGAAAATATCCCCTCCTTTTTGTCCATGTGTTCAAGTATTTATGCAGCAGACTATTTGTTTTTTGTTTGTTTGTTTGTGTATGCACCAGTGTTTGACTGAAGTAACCCAAGGTATTTTAATATTTTTAATAATTTTGTTTACTTACCAGCTTGTTGGTTGGCTTATATATTGGAAGTAAAATGTGCTTTATTCTTTATCTTATTTGGAAGCTTGGTATTGCATCCAGTCCAAAATCCATTTCACGCTTTACCTTCGACAGGTGTGCTTCTCTTCCACAGCCATGTTCCCCTCCAGATGGTTTCAGTCTATAATCACCCACACCTGCAGTCAATCTATCAGGCTATTTACTCTCCCTCTAATGCACGTGTCTCCGTGGCTGGCTATTTTGGTATTGAATATGCTCCACATGTCTTATTTGTTCGGATACGTGATTTGCACAGCTTCAGTTAGCGCTGTAGTTGTAGCTTAGCATCTCAGCCCCTGTTTGTTGGTCTCCTGATTCTGTTTAGATGTACAACCTTTGGCGATGTTTATCAGAATTCAGCGCTTGAGTCATGCTTAGTCCCGCCAGCTAACCGCCTCAGTCTTGTCAGCCCTGAGTTCTTGGAGGCTTGCCTGCTGGGAACGAAAGGCCTGTGAGGTGGCGCAGGCCGTGCAAGACTGTACAGTTTGTGGCATGACTTTTTGTCCTTCTTGGCTTAGCCTGGCAATAAACTTATATGTTGATTAATTCTATCCTGATACTGTGACACTTGGCAGCTTATTGAGGATCAGATTTGGTTATTTGTCAACAATCTGATTGAATTTACATGGACATATGGAAGAAAATTCCAAACTATAGAAATATCTAGATAAACTGGACACACCCACAAAACCTCAAAGGCCTTTTTGCCAAGTATTGCTTTTATGATCACAGCTTAGTCTCGAGTAGAGATGATTTTTCTGTTGTCGTTAATAACAAGTTTGAACCATGAATGTGTTTAATGAATCCTGCAGCAATTGAAATGGGGGGGGGGGACTAGCTGCTATTACTTTGATCTTACATCTATGCATTAATTTGCTTCTATACATTTATCAGTGTAATTAGGAACATCGAATAAACAATGCATTATAAGTACATCACAAATGATCAGGGCAGCATATCTAATAGGATGTCATTGTACACTGCTTCTGACGTCACTTCCCAGATCTCTGGGTCATGGATCAGGTTTGCAAATGAGGCTGGTTAAGAACTGGGCAGATAGAACCTGCAGGCCTGCCAGCTCGATGACCCAGAGATAAGCCCAGCGATGAAGTAGCCCAAGTAGAGCGGAAACCCCATCAAGGACAAGATCTTGACCCCTTCCATGTTACAGCTGTTAAGTTCCTGGCTGCAAGGTATGGAAGTGTGCAGCAGAGTGGAGGCCTCCGATATCATTCCTGGCAGGGCCCGAACGAGGTGGGGGCCTCCGTTATCCCCATCTTACTTGTTCGCCCTGCGGTTGGTTCTGCCGGCCTCTTTGGGGTCATCGAGCGCTTCTGAAAGTGTATCTACTGCCGGCATGATGTAGAGAGCTTCTGTAGTCACCATGACTGTGACAATGCCAAAGAGAGCCTGAGCCAGCCAGGCTTGCCACCCTTTGCAATGGCGCGGATAAAGCCCCCGGAGGAGGTGTTGGACGTTGTAATCAAGGACCTGCTGCTTACCGGTGGGGTTCAGTTGAATGATTCAAATTTAGAAACAATAATTCTCTTCTGTAATTACACCAGCAATAATAGTTGTGTATTTTATATATATACACATACATGCATACAGACATACATAGTATTCAGTATGAGGTGTACCATTCGACGGGCGCGTTAGTATGGAGGAAAACTCCTGAGGGATAAAACACATCTTTCACTCTAATCATACTGGATGCTGGTATTATGCTAAAATCATCCTTTCTGTTTCATTGATAATATTCCTGCTATATAGATAAGTGTACAGTCATAGCGCTGATGCAATTAGAACCCACTTTAATGTGAACACTACGAGTTACCTGCAATTCCAACAGTAAAACTGATGACAGAAAATTCTACTATATGTGGAAAAAGAGAGAAGAAAAACAAATAAACTAGTGACAGAATCTTTAGCAAAACTATTGTCTACCATTGTTTTTAATAGCATCTTTAAAATACTAACAATTACTATTTATACAGGTAAGTACAATATAAAGTGCTGTATCAGCAGCAAAATCCAATACATTACAGTATATAAATAGTAATCCTCTAAGTGGTTAATAGAAATATACCATGTAATCCTATGCAGACAACTGTGGTATATGCAAATAAACACATATTTAAAGATGGGAATTAAACCTATGTAACATAACTTACATACTTACTGTAACATAAATGGGAAGTTATCTAGCTGTACAGAGCAATATAAATATCACCTGTTGTGCATGCAGATGAAGGGATGCGACCAAATAGAAATTCTACCTGACTGTGATAATTGAATGCCCCTCCCACTAAGTAATGACGAGTATCACAGCTACCTGTCAGGGACAGCTCCCGTCCGACCCTGCCCTTCATGTAGCAACATCGGCTGGCCAAACGAAGAGGAGACGTTAAGGGCAGGGTCAGATGGGAGCTGACCCTGACATCACCAAATGATTAAGGTGCAGTAATGGACAGTGACGGACAGGTACTAAAATACATTTTTTCAAGAAATTACAATATATGGATAATGGAACTAACTCTGCATTTTAAGTGATAGACCCAAAATATCTCATTAGATACAGTATAAAGAAAGATCAAAAGTACAAAGAAAAAAGAAAAATTGGAAGAAATTACAAAGAATTGTATCCAGCAGCAGAAAAATACATGACAATATGCAAACATCTGACAAACATAAATAAAGAGACAACAGCAAAGTGAAGGGAGCAAATGTATAATATACTGATGAGTAACCACTGCCAGGTCATTCTTTATAAAATAAGTAAAAATGATATCAAAATGTTGCTTTTTTTAGCTTATTGTGAAATGTAAACAGCGTGCGTTATTATGTTGCAAAATTGAAAATGGTTGCATTTGAATAACAAAAGCAGATTGTCAAGACTACGGTCAGAAGGCAGAAGGTCAAGTCAACCCAAAAGTATGTTTATAGCTTATTTTTACTTGGAAAGAAAGAGGTATAAAGTTATACTTCAGCAATATTCTCAGCTCCATCATTATGGTGTTGAATAATGTATTAAGTACAATTACTGGAAACTTTTCAGTTTGACAAATTATAAAATGCTACTTAAATTTACTCCGCTTTGTCTTAGTATCAACATTGATTCCCAGTAAACAGAAAGCTAAGAATAATATTTAAACCTGCCAATTAGGGGCATGAAGAGAGAACCTTGCAATTTGCTCTGGAGAAGAATAGTTTTGGAACATTATTGTCAGAAGTTTTGTATTTTCCTCCAGAGTAAAGTTGTCGCTCAAGAGGGATTTTGGCCTTCCTCTCTGCTGTGTAGCTGAGCGTATATTTATATCAGCATGACTGTGGGATAAGATTATTTTTACTGGTTAATGAAAACATTTTCATGCCAAGGTCATTTAAATCCTGCTGCTAAATGAGGACAGCATGTTGCTGGAGATATTTCTGTGCTGCTCCAGGTACTCTGCTTCCTCAGGGTAACCAAAGGGCCACCGGAAACCCGGCTCTGCCCTTGGCAATCTTCACTTTCCACCTTGACATCAACACAAGGAAAGCAACCTCTCATGGTCCAGTGATGCAGTAGCCAGACACTGTTTATTAGGCTCCCTGTCAATATCACTGTAAGAGAAAAGATTAGCCCTTCCATAACCTCCAAGCTCTAATGAATGCGGAAATGTTTAGTTTATTGTCTCCTACTCGTGTCAGTGTTAATCCATGCTGGATATTTCTTTAATGAATAACCTAAGACAAACAAACACAGAACAGAAGTTATAATTCATTTTCTTAGTGAGCCATGCGAGTAAGAATTTATGAGACTTTTCACCCTAATGGCACCATCAGCACATTAGCTAGAAATTTTTCACATTTTTTAGGCAAGGTATTCTATATAAAATGTAACATCTGAACTTGAAAAGGAATATAACTCTAAAATATGGTATGAAAATGAAAGTTATTGATATATTTCTTGGCTGTAATTATGCAAGATTAATTTTTATAGATCTGTCGATTGGCATTCACGCAGGCATAAATTTGCAGTTTTTATGGTCGTGCATAGCAGTTGATAGTGCCCTGGCTATTAATTTGAAATGTAAGTCAGCGTTTTACCACTATCCAGTGCCATTCTACACTGCAGAGTTGACCTTTTCAAAGTGTTATTCACTTTGTGCATTCATCAAAATCAAAGAATAATAAACGATATTTGCATTATTAAGAGAGCCTGGATCCAAACATTAATAGGTGGTTGAGGTTTCAAACTATTTTCCATATAAATGGGTCAAAGACAAACTATAAGTTTTTCAAATTCAGGGACAGGGTTTGAACCCAGTCCTGGAAGTGTGAGGCTATAGTGCTGCCCATAATCCACTGCACAATTTTGGTAATTATCGGTATTGTTCAGCTACTTAGGGTCGTCATCCAGGACCATCAGAGACCTTTCCAGTTATTCTGTGAATGATGCTCAGTTTTTCAAAGTACTTTGCCTTGTTTGTAAATGTAAGGGAAATATAAATTACTGTTTCCTTGTGCATTATACACTAGCATTGCATTTTTGAAAAATTGGTGGTGATATTTTTGTGCTTCCTTTCTTTGGAAAAACAATTGGAAATATTACTAGGCCAACTTTACATCACGTACTGAATATGTGCTTTAGACAGTCCACTTTGTTTAATGATTAATGGACTTACTGTTTGCACTGACCCGTAAACTCTCTTCCTGAAATAAAGTCTGGCATTTAAACAAATGCTAACGGAAACGTGTTTTAATGCGGATATATCTATGGGACAGTAACCTTCTATTTCCTCAAGTGACCAAGCACGTAAAAGAGGGTGTATTACCAATAGTATGGTGCCTCACCCCAAGAAAGTAGAATTTGATGAAGTGTTATCATTTGGTGTCTTTGTGCGATGGGTTTTGGGTCATCCCAGAAGAACCATATGATGCTAACCATTGTCTAACACACAATGTTCCAAGAGACAAAAGGGCCATAAACTGTGACAGCAGCAAGTAATATTAGGGAAACAAAATCAAATTGCATATCTGTGGTGTTTTTTTCCCCTAGCAGCAGGTGGTGCAGTTAACTTCCTCTAGTCCACCTTGTGAGCATCCTCACAGAAAGACTCCCATGTTGGTGATTGTTACTTCCTGATCACAGACACAATGCACAATGAAATTAATTCAGACTTGCCTGTGATCAAGAAGTCTTTTCTTTGCAAAATAATCAAGCAGTTGCATTACTATACTACCTTCAATTATAAATCATACCAGCAATTTGATAATGCCACCAGTCTGTATAGCATTACACTGTTTGTTGGTTTGTCAGAGTGGTCCAGTGGGCTGAGCTTCTGTGCTTGTGATCAGAAGGTCATCAGTTCAAGCCCCTGTGTCAGCAGAATTGTTAAGTGTCTCTGGGTCCCTGAGCAAGGCCTTTAGCCCCGAGTTCCAGGGTTGCTGCGTCCTGGCAGACCCTGTGCTGTGAACCTAAAGCTTTCGCTCACCTGCATATGTGTCTCATGGAGAGTATGCTTGGGTAGGTACAAAGGAAATTTTCCCATAGGGGGGTCAATAAAGTACCACTGTTCTCTTATGACATGATATGGAATTCAAATTTATAATTTGCAAATTACACATTTTCTGGGTAAGTCATACTGTATTCACTATGCATGACATCTGCATTTACATGGTGTCTTGATAAGCAAGACAGACATCTTCCTCAAAAGACAGTTATTTTGTCTGTACAGTGTGCATATTAGAATATATTGCATTGGATGTATTGTAAAACATCTTTCACATCCCTTACCTTGCAATCAGAGGCAGAGGAACACCTTGGATACAATGGTCTGTTAAAACAAAGAGATAAAAAATGTAGTGGCCAGTTGTGTTTTAAAAAAACACTGATATGTTGATATTATTTCACATTAGTATAATATTCTAATGACAGAGTAGACAAATGAATGTAACACTGAAAATGATCAAATTGTAAGGTATTAATAGAAATTAGTACCAAGCACCTTAATTTAATATGTGTCTCATTTGTTTGATGTGGGGTAAGTAAAATATATTGACATTAATAGGGTCACATTAAGTGTCATGTGAATTCTTCACATATTAGTGCCAATTGTCTTCCCGTGATAAGAAACACTGAAATCAATCATATGTGTTTTATGGAAAAATTTACTGAAAACGTAAATCTTTATTCTAAATATGTGTGAATACAATAAATTAATTGATGTGCCTTATATATGCAATTGTTTTAAAGGAACACAGTGTTGAAACTACAAAACACATTAATTTGATATTTTTATAAGCCAATTTACACATCAGGCATGATTCTTTCAGATTCGGATATGATGTCATCTATGTGGATTACTTCAACAACCAAACTAATCGGAATAAGACGGCTATAAAATTTGGTAACATGCAAATTAACTAAACAAAAACTAAAATTTGCAAAAGTTTGATTTGGTTACTTATGGTTAAGGTTAGGGCTGGGTAGGGTTAAGATTGTCATAGCTGGGATTAGGGTTATACCCATAGAAATGAATGAACGGTCCCCACAAAACTATGAATATAAACGTGAGTGTGTTTTTGTGTGTATATATCCATCCATCCATTTTCTGAAATCGCTTCTCCTATCCAGGGTCGCGGGGGGTCTGGAGCCTAGTATGTGTATATATGCAGTATAAACATATATGTTTATATATACATTCACATATAATATAAATTAAATTGAAGTACTTATTTGGGATATTCAGTTTAGATTTTGGAGTTACAGGTTAACATTACTGTTCAATAAATAAAAAAAAGAATAAAGATTAATAATCTATGAGAGTACAGAGATAAGCATCATAATTGCAATACTGCTGGTTTTTATTAGATTCTCATGAATCATTATTATCTATTTCTTATCTTTTTGTATATATGAACATACGGTACTCAGAGACCTGGACCAGGATAAGCGATTAGAAGATGAATGGATGGTATGGTGCCATTTACAGTATACTGTCTTCCGGTTTCTTTAATTATTTCAATAAATAAGCATTAAATCACAAAAGAGGAAAGACATGAAGTGCCATCATTGCTTGCTTTGAAGACTTTATTCTGATTCTGTGAGATAGTTTGGAACTTTCCTGCAGTTGACTCATGCAGTTAGGGCGGGTTAGGGGCAACAGATTACTCATTTGGTTTTCATGACATTGCACATAGCAAGCAGTGCACATACTGCACAATTATTAATAAATATAACAAGAAGCTGCCATTAGGCACCAAACAGTAGTGTAATTAATCCTAACACAGCGTGATACATTGAAAAAATCTGTTTTGTATTATGACATTATCAATATGACAGGAAATTGCCAGCATGTGGAACCGTCAATGTTTTTCATTACAGTAAAAAAAAAAGAGTATGCCCACAACATTAATGTATCCGCAAAGAGGAACTCCTACACAGCATTAATGTACCCCCACTGGTACAAAAATGTTCCTCAGAGTCCATTTCTGTGCCTTAAGATACAATTACCTACAGCTAAGGGTACAACTGGCAGACCTTTGAGGGTACAGCCCCAGTGACAAGCAAAGGTAGAAATTGATACTAATTTTTCTGACAGTGTAGGCATAAAGGCAGACTGTGGTCAATATGAAAATACTTCCTTCGTCTTGACACGGGTGCCTTTCCCTTATGCGCATGTGCTGTGTATGGGGGTGAACAGAGCCATTAACCTCAAAAACAGGACAGCAGGTCGGAAATAGTTGCACTAATTTTGTATTTCATGGCTTCTCCCAGTGAGTCGGCACTATGCATCACATTTAATACTGTTAGTTACATTGTGCTTCCATTTCAAAAAGGCCACTTCCTCATCAGGCTCTCTCTCCTGTCACTTGGGACCGCTTCTCATGGCATGGCATCGGTATATGGCATAGAAAGTCACAGGCTGCAATCTGCCTGACATCTGACACATCTACACAAGTAGATGCCTCAAAAAAGCCAAGTTCATCCTTAAGGACCCTAGCCATCACAACCACAAACTGTTTTCACTCCCTCTGTATCAGAGCATGGACTCCGCAACAGCTTCTTCCCTCAGGCAGTGAGGCTACTGAATATCTGATCGGCTCATTACTATTGACAATTTGCACATTCCATTTATTTATTTATTTGTTTGTTTGTTTGAAATATTTTTTGCTGTTTGCTATTTTACAATTTTGCTTATTGATTTCTCTCATATATTACTATCACATACTATAGGCACCTCTCAGGGAAATTTCATTTCATTGCCTGTTTGCTGTACTGTGCATTTGAAAAATAAACTTTGATTTGACTCGATCTGATATGTGAGCTAAGTCACTGCTTGTCAGGCTCCAGTTAAAGGGTGCTGGATTGTGTGTAGATCATCGATACGCTGTGCGACGACACCTTTACCCCCAGCTGCTGCCATTTCAGCTGCAGGCAAAGCTTGAGACGTTCCTGGAAGGCGGCTGTGGTGATGGTGTAGAGGATGGGGTTAAGGGCGCTGTTGATGGGCAGGATAAAAATCACTACCCACAAGATGACTGTGCCTTGCAGGGAGAGAAAAGCACAATCAGAGCAAAAAATATATATATGTATACTAAAAATAAACAATAGCAGGGAGACTAGCAAAGAAATGAATGAGCTTTGATTTTGTTTCTTTTCATGCATATTGTTTCTGAATAATAATTTAATTCAGTATAATAATTATCACAATCTTTTCTGGCATTTTAAGCATTTGTGAAACATAATAGCATGCAAACAATGCAGAATACATCATAGTTTCATATTGTCTCAATTGGACAAATTCACTAACATAAAATGTAAGGTTTGCAATTTTTGTACTACACAAAATTCCCAATATTTTCTAAGGTGCTATTTATTAATTTAGTTACTGCTTATATATAATATGCATCTATGTTTGAGTATTTACCGTGTAAGTCGTCAGAAGCACATAATCATATTTAATCTGTTTTGTTTCACAATTACCTCTGATTTCCACTTGTAACAAAGAGAGAATTTTAAGAAGGAATATTGGCATCCAGCACAAGGCATCCGTGAACACTATGAAGAAGAATCTTTTGGCTATTGCTACTTCTTCATCAAAGATAGTGTGCCGAGCAGTTTTGGATCCAGTTCTCCTTACTGAGTAAAACATGCTGGTGTAGGAGAATACTATAATAATGAAAGCAACAAGATTCAGGCCTGAAAGACAAAATTTGATTCAATCACATGTTTTTCATTATGTATTTATCTCTAGGCACAGAATAACGATTCAGTTTTTTGACCTGATATGCATCGCTCAGCCATAACATTAAAACCACCTGCCTAATATTGTGTAGCCCCCCCCTCCCCCCCTTGTGCCGCCAAAACAACTCTGACCCCTCGAGGCATGGACTCGCAGATTCTTTAAGTCTTGTAAGTTGACGGGTAGGCCTCCATGGATCACGTCTCTTTGTCCAGCACATCCCACAGATGCTTGATTGGATTGAGATCTGGGGAATTTGGAGGCCAAGTCAACACCTTGAACTGTTTTTCATGTTCCTCAAACCGTTCCTGTACAATGTTTGCAATGTGACAGGGCGCATTATCCTGCCGAATAAGACTACTGCCATTAGGGAATGTCATTGCTATGAAGGGGTGTACTTGGTCTGCAACAATATTTAGGCAGGTGGTACATGTCAAAGTAACATCTATAGAATGCCAGGACCCAAGGTTTCCCAGCAGAACATTGATCAGAACATCACACTACCTCTGCCAGTTTGCCTTCCTCCCATAGTGCATCCTGGTACCATCTCGTCCTCAGGTAAACAACGCACACGCACTTGGCCGTGCACATGATGTAACAGAAAATGTGACTCATAGGACCTTCTTCTATTGCATTCCATTCAGTTCTGACGCTCACGTGCCCATTGCAGGCACTTTCAGCGGTGGATGGGGGTCAACATGAGAACTCTGACCAGTCTGTGGCTATGCAGCCCCATACATGGCAAGCTGAGATGCCCTGTGTGTTCTGAAGCTTTTCTGTCATAGCCAGCATTAATTTTTCTGCAGTTTGTGCTACAGTAGCTCCCCTGTGGGATTGGACCAGACAGGCTAGTCTTTGCTCTCCACGCACATCAATGAGCCTTGGGCATCCTTGACCACATCGCTGGTTGGCCATTCTTGGACCACTTTTGGTAGGTACTGGCCACTGCATACCTGGAACACCCCAGAAGACTTAGCATTTTGGAGATACTCTGTCTCAGTCACCTAGCCATCACAATTTGGCCCTTGTCAAAGTTGCTCCAATCCATGAGCTTGCACATTTTTCTTGCTTCCAGCACATCAAGAACTGATAGTTCTCTTGCCTCATATATAATGCCACCCCTGACAGGTGCCATTGTAACGAGATAATCAATGTTATTAACTTTAATATTATGGCTGATCGGTGTATAATATATATCATATATTCAGTCATTCTTAAAATGCATGGTTGTATTAAGCTGACCTCCAATCAAACACTTACCAATAACTTGAGGTCTGTGATATTTTGAATGAGTCAGTTCAATTCCATTTTGGACAATACAAATAGTAAGTGCAATTCAGCTATACATTTAAGACCGCTTGTGGCGAAAGGAATATAGTGTTCTAACTTTCTGAATCCGGCTTACCCAAGAATATTCCAGTGGAGTAGGTTCTTGCCCCTGGCTTCTCTGTCAGGTCAGAGTGGAGAGGGAAGCAGACTCCATTTTTGCCATAATAGTTACCGAAGGTCTGCCTGTCCCAGAATGGGATGAGGGCTATCATAAAGCCAAGGGCCCAGATGGTGATGAGGATTGAGAGAGTCTGCTTTCTCCCGGCCCGGTAGTTGCGGAAGGGGAACACAATGCAGATATACTTTTCGAGAGTCATGTATGTTAGCAGCATAACAGACACCTCGGTGGACAGCATGGCCAAGGAGCCAATGAGCTGACACTGTGTGCTCTCCATCCAGAACTGGGCATTCCTGTTGTACTCCCCACAAAACTTAATGTCAAATGCACCAATGAAGAACAGATAGACTCCCATCAAGCAGTCTGCACCTGATGGACAAAGTCATTTGAGAATGAGGTCACTCTTGGAGAATTCTTTCCCTTCAGTTTTCTCACTATTAATCCTCCTTATTCACTTTGTTTTTATTCAGTTTGATGAATGGTCTTTTATTTTTCTCACTAAAATAACAGCCAATTTTGCCAGGGTTTGGTTTCACTTTATTAGCCAATACTCAAACCGATATAAGTCTTATAATGTTTTAGGTATAACTTAGATTGGAAACAGGTTTTCAAATCTTGCTTGCAGATACAGTTTTTTGAAGAAAATGGTTGGTGTACCTCGAGCTACGTTTACTTACAGCAGAGTGACTTGATGGACATGGTATGGTGATGGTCGTTTGACGTGATGCAAGATCGCAGGCAGATGACGAAGACATTGCCGAAACAGATGACGAAAGCCACCACCCAGACGAACACCCTCAGAATGATATTAGCCAGCAAATTTTCGAAGGAGGATATCCCATCGGTATTGGGTTTGCAGCTCCTCACATTGGGGGAATAACCACAGTATTCAAACTTCTTAAAGTATCTACGGAGTATCAGGAAAGGAAAGAAGTCAGTGAACGAACACATAAAACAAAGAACAGTAGACTGAATCAACCTCAAACAAACAACAGCTTCTCCTAGTGAAGGTTATGATAACAGGCATAGAGCAATCAAACAAATCTGTAATACAAACACCACTCAATTAATGATCAAGTTCCGTTCCTATGACTAGGTTCTTATGCTAATTGGCCGATAAACGAAGTGCTGCCCCTTACCGATATTTCAAGCATGATGTACTGGTAGTGGGTATGTCAGCCATCTTTTATTGTATTTTTTATACAGTAGTATACTGTATACTGTAATACATAGAATGAAGTACAAATTTATAGACAAAATATGTAGTCTTGGAGATTGCAAACGATAGTGTAATGAATACTGAGTGACCGTGGGAACGAGACTGAGACTGAGACTGAGACTGTGACGCGAGATGAAACGCTTGACGCTGAGAAACCATGCTGCTGTTTCCACGACCAAAGTTATTGTACGGCGCACAATGCTGGCTGGTCGGAGAGCTGGTCGTAAGTCCAGCTGGTCGTTAAACAGGTAGGTTGTTAAGTGTTGAGTGTCTGTATTGCATTTGTTAAATATGACTGTAGTGCAACAAAATGAGTTTAATTTTCTGGATATTCTGGATACTGGTATTAGGTACTTACATATGAGAGAGGTTTCCAAGAGACCGAAACATTCTGATGCTGATGTTTGGGATTTCTATTCCTTCCATTCCCCTTGTGAAACAAATGTGTATTATTTTGATAATATATATGAAATTCATATATTCATTGATTAATTCATTTACAAACTTTCAAACAATGTTTTCTTTTTTATTCTGATTGTGTATATCCTAAAGTTACGGAACTGTATTGCTGCTACCATCACAAAATAAAATTTGTTGGTATAATGAGTTACTTATCTCGTTAAAAATAGAAAAGCATTTCATGGAGTCTCAGTGATATATACCTGTATCTGTTATTATAGTATACATGTTTGAATGACCATAATTAGATTAGATTCCATTCAACTTCATTATGAGTTCATTTCTTGTTGTAACAAGAACCGTATCTCGTTATAACAAAATACTTTAATCTCATTATGTGATAATCTCGTACCCCATTATAACGAGATATCTTGCTATATCAAGATAATCTCGTATCATTTTATGACGAGAAACGTATCTGATTATAACAAGAATTTTCATGTTTTACCATCGCACTTTCTCTGTTATAAAGAGATCCGGATATCATTATAACAAGAAACTGGGAATTCTTTTATGTCTTGCTGGCAGCAATACACTGTCAGCTGAATTTTGTGGATATTGTCATACAAAAAAATTTAAATACAAAACATGGTAACATTTATATTTTAGGTGATATTACAGCACATTGTTTTCTAACCTACTGAACACTTGAATCCTAACGTTAAGTACTTTTCAATGTAAGTAATATAAAATTATACAAAATTCATTCTGTTTGTCTGGTACCTGATTTTTTTTCTGCTCTGCACTGTACTGTTATAAAGGCTTTCATCATTTTATTTAATGACTTATTTTTTTTTAAAAAAAGATGCCTTTTCATGAGGACAACACTGTGGTAGGGTATTGCATCCCATGCTAAATTAGCCAAAAATTACAGAATTAAACTCTGTAGCATGAAATCTGACGGCAAACTGATGCCTCTCGGCCACTGCCATGCTTATCAGCTTGAGCGGAAGGTAACCACCTGCTTCGTTTAGAGCTTTAGGGCATGACATCATGCCTTCAGACTCACAGTGACTGCAGGTGTACTAAGCTGTCAAACTGATCCTCGTAGATGTGAAACAGGGGGTTATGTGAGATGTTCCTGAAAGGAGAAAGTCATACATGAATCTAACGCAATTTAGCATGTTTGTTTGATTTAATGCGAAGTCAAATCCTTATGGCAACAATATATATAAAGCTAATTATTTCATATACACACAGCAACCACTTTATTAGTTACGCCTAATACAGCTAGTACTGTATAGGAGCCTTCAGAAATGCTTCAAGGACAGATGAGTTGTGTATTCATAGATGCCTGTCTGCAAATCAATGCTATACAGAGCTGTTTTTGCATTTGTGGCCTGCATGTTAACTTTAATGTGTCTGCCTATTGCCCTCTGATCTCTCTCTTACAAGCTGTTTTAGGCCACGCAACTGTTGTACTCCCTACTGATTTTATGTTTTGTTTTTTTTTTACATATTGTACCACTCACTGTAAATTCCAGACACTGCAGTGTGAAAAATTTAAAGTAGGAACCACCATGTCTGACACCAACAATAACACCAAATCCGGCACCTTTGCCATTCTCATACTCAGCTGCACAATAACTGGACCACATGACCCTGCTGTATATGTTCGGTTGCAGAAGTATGATTTTTTTATTAGGAGAAGGGCAGTTTACATTGACATGCCAGCAAACCGCATAAACTGGCCAAGGAGTGTATATGGACTGCTACAGGAAAGATGTGTCAATATTTATTTAGCAGTGTTTATCATTTTATTTGATGGCTTGGGGCTCAGCAAACTACATGTTTTTTATGAAATATTCTACTTTTTAAGATTAAAATTAAGATTTATTGAAATTTATTGAAACATTATAATATATTTCTGTGATTAAAATTTTCTTGCATAATCTCTAAGCCTTCCATTTAAAATACTAAATAGTTTTAGATACCTAAAATATGGCCAGACATTCTTGAATTAACATGTTATATCCTTACTCTTTGGCCAGAGGTCTTATTGTATTTAGAAATATCTAGAAAATACCACCCTTTCCTTGAGTTTTAGCAGTATATAATGGTAATGACTGATTATACACTAATAATTGAGCTTCCACAGTCAAAATGAAACTCAGTAGTGTAATTTAGGTAAATGAGTACTGTCCAAGCTATTTAAAAAGAAAATAAAGCTTTTACTCACAATTGTTTTAGGTTCCATAGATTTTGAAACAGAGATGGGGGTAGTTCCTGAATTCTATTCATCGATAAATCCCTGAATAAAAATATATATTGTTGAAGCAAAATACATTATGTATTCAGTGAACAATTAATAAATGCAACACAAAATAATGTATTAAGTGTTGCAACTGTGAACAAGTAAGAGGCTGTGCTTTGTCCATTATCTGCATAAAGTATGCTACAAAACTGTTTTCAGTTACTTTTCCCACATTTAAACATGCATATGGTAGAAAACAAAGTAGGAAGACTCCAACATTTTCCAGCCTTTATTTTTCAGTTTATTCAAGGCTTAACAAGCTACCTGGCCACACTGCAGACTTTGAAAAGCACATTCTATTTACTTTGACATTTATCAGTCAAAGCAAAGATTCAGTGATCCAAAAGTACATCAGAGGAGACTTGTTTCTTCCCATCAACAAAAATGTAAAGCAGACATTGTTTAGTATAAAATTTTAAATGCAAATCTTCCAAGGTTCTGTCCCAAAATGTCAAGTCACAATCAAAATAACAACTGTATACTCACAAGTCTATGAGCTTTTGCATTGTGGAAAATGTTCCCTCCTCGATCATCTCTATGTGATTTCTACGAAGAGCTCTGAAATGGAAATAGATCAATCAATATTTTATTTTCTCTTGTGGTCTGTCTGTGGTAATAACCATTGTCACCTGACAGATATTCACCTATATATGCTACAGGGCCCCTATACAGTGGAATGGTTTGCCAGCCTATGTTTTGGATGCCGAATCGGTCTCAGTCTTTATATCTTGACTGAAGATCTATGACTTCAGTTTAGCTTTTCCGCAACCTAACATATAACACAGTGTAACTATGGCTGCTGGTGCCGCAGTACATGCCATTTTTATCTACTATTAATGTGTCCATTAATGTGTCAGTGCATGTTCAGTCCACCCATCCTCTCTGCCTTCCTTCCCACATGTCCGGGTGGTGCCTGGGGAGGGCACCATCTCAGCTGGAGTTCTGGTTCGGTCCCATGGAAGGGTGACATTGTGGATGTGACTGATGAACTGCAACATCATGGGTGCAGACTTCAACTTGCACCCTGCACAGGCTGGCACAGAGACTCGACTCATTGATGGACTTTGGCTTGACTTGATCACAGTTCACACCTTGGTTTTAGCAAGTAAGCCCACTCTTTTCTGTGCAATAATATTAGCATGCCCAGGGGGGTTGGGCAGCCAGTTGACCTTGGACCCCCAGAGTTTTTCTTTCTCCCTACTTGGGAGTTTTTGGTTACTCTCCTCTGATGTGTTTTTCTTTATTTATTTTATTTCTTTGTCTTTCCATTTCTCTGTTTTTTTATTGTTCTCACTTTCTGATGTTGCACTCTATCACAGCACATCCACGTAAAGTACCTTGGGGCGATTCTGTTGTGAAAGGCGCTATTTAAAAATAAATTGAATTGAATTGAACGGAACTGAATATATTTACAAACACGTTCATGTGCGCTGGCTGAAAATGCAATATGTGTTTGTTTATGTCATCTTTTTGTACAAAAAGTAAAATTCAAAGCAAGAAGACAAATTAATGTTACAACATAAATATAAACATTGCCTTATCAGTGTCCCATAAATACATGGAAACCCTAATGTTGGCCTATAATGACAGACCAAGGGGTCTTATATACATTCTGACTATACCGTATGGCTGGAATAATTGTCCGAGACAGCTGCTGCAGGACAATAAGAAATGCTCAGTACATTTAGTCGAGAGGGCCTGTGCTCTGATGAAGTGAGTCACATCCAGACATTGAGGTGAGGGCTTCAAAAACTGGTTGGTGGAGATAAACATGAATGTGAAGTCAGAAAGCTGTGAGTGAAGGTCAGATGCTGACCCAGGATAGCAGTGGCTTGTGAGGTATTTTTGTACCCTCAGTTACGTTTGACTGCTTGTGAATAGAAGTTCTGAAACAAAAAAGCCTCCTGGAACATCAGTTAAAAATCTGTCTGTGGTAACTTCTGCTTATTGCATTATGTTTGAGGTCTTCTGGAATGTTGGTAGGTGCTCTCATTTGGGCCAGGGTTTGCTAAAACAAGATAAATTAAGTGAAACGGAGTGGAATGGAGCAGTGTGGAATCCTGGAAAGTGAAAATGACACGGTTGACAGCCTTTTTCCCTGAACAGAATGAGTACTGAACAATCCTGCCAAAAGAGGCGCAAAGTATGTCAAAGGCAGCTGTTTGATTTCATCCATGTAGTCAGTAATTCTGTTACAGCTACTTCTTTAGAATTAATGCCAACAAACTGTTTTTATGGGCTATTATTAACATAATATTTAATAAAATATCGGAAATTTAAATACACTAAATCTTGTTATACGTTAAGTGTAATTTTCAAGACAGAAGCCATAATCTGTTAGATAAAATTTTCTTCTACGACAGAACAGGGTTAGCTGGTTAAATAAAATCTGAAATGAAACACAGAGGAAGCTTTAACTATTATTTACTCCCAGAGATTTCATCCCCGAATAGTAATTTGCGTGTTTCCTTTCGGTATGCTGTCTGACTGTCCACGGTTTCCTACTGGTCTGACTCCTCAAAGCCAGGTGTGTGTTCCTTTCATATCTTCTCTCGTCAAGCAGGACAGTTAGAGCTGAAAGTCACACATCAAGCACTGAACCAGGAACCCAACAGGTCGGCAGGAGTCACTTATTCTGCAGCCAGGCAAAATAATGTATCTCAACTTAAGCCGCACCCCCAGAGACGAAACGGACACCAATTACGTTAATCTGCCACAGAAAAACTTGCAACCACAGGCAAACCACAGACCTGCTGGGAAGAGCGCCATTCACGGCTGACCTTGGAAGTCTGCTTTTCCTTTTGAGGATTGCTATTCCTGTGATCGGTGCAAAGGGTCTAACATTGTGCTTTTGGAGTTTTGATGGTCTGGCTGTTTTGGCACCAAATCTGAGAATTTCCTGAAGGCATTTTGGGGGTAATTCTACAACAGTATCTATGTTATCCCACATCTAAACTTACAAAACAGTGAGAGCTCTGCACTCTCGAAAGCTGGAACTGTGTAACGTAGATATGAAATTCCCTTCCATCTCCCTGTAAAGAAAAGATTTGAAAGCACTGACGCATGATTTGGACAAAGAAGAAAAGCAACAAGAAAAACATTAATAATAAAATACTTGGTTGGTGATTGGTGAAAAAATATGTCTTCATGATTATTCCAATTAAATTTCATTCTTACTTATGCAACCATAAGCACTGTAATGGATATAAAGATATTTATTGTTTTTACTCACAGCCAATTCAACCTTGGCATTTCCTGGCAGAAAGAATCGTTCGGTAAGCGCTCAATTGAATTATTCAGCAATGACCTGAATCAAGAAGAAGAGCAATTAATAACCCTAATCAGCAGAAATTCTTCATTAATGTCTTCTGAGAAAATACATTTTTTTTCCATTTACGTACACAAACTGACATGCTCAGTTAAGGGTGAGAAATATGTTTTGCAAAACGCCATGGCTATAAACTTATAAATGTATAACATTCTGACCTTTTTTGTCTGTTTCAACCGCAGAACTACATTTGAAAAATGGAAGTGTGACTCGGGATTTAGTTAACAGATCACGGATGACATAGTCTTAAGGATATTTTAACCTCCAAATGATTCCATAGAATTAAAGACTGATGTAAAGTATGGTTGACAGCCATTTCTAAAATGGCACCTGAGTCTATTTAACAAAGAAAAAAACATTCTTATTAACTACTGCAGATTCTTGATTTGTGACAAATATGTAGCATTACCAGTATAATGATACTCTGAAAATGGCTCTAAAGGTAAAATATTACAGTAATGGTTGAACTGTCCATCCATCCATCCATCCATCCCTCCATCCATCCATTTTCTGAAACCACTTGGCCTATCCAGGGTGGCGAGGAGTCTAGAGCCTATCCCAGAGGCTGTGAGCGCAAGGCCTTAAATGTTGAATTATTCAAAAATTATAATCTTATATAATTCTGGAGTCATATTTTTTCATTTATAAAACAATACCAAATTAATTTAATGCTAAATAATATTCTGCTGTTATCACGGTCTCAGGCAACCAAGCATTTCACTACATATTGCTCCCTTAGTATAACTGTATATGTGACACATATAAGTGACTGGATTTTATTGGATTTCAAAACTCAAATGCTCCCCCATACTTTATTGTGAGCAGCTGCGTTAAACCATCTACACCTCCTTTATTTTCAGCTTCAGGTTTTAATTTAGATTTCTGCCGTATCCTGTTCACATATTCAGAGTGTGAAATATACAGTAGGTCCAGTATATAATACTCCAGTCTTTATGGTTAAAGAATGCAATGCAACAATATGCAAATACAAAATCCTATGTTTCCACAGAGATGAGGAAATTAAAGACATCAATTGAGGTCAAACATTTAACAGGATACAATTCTGTCCCTAATATTTCATCAATTCTTTCTTTAAAAAGAAACAATATTATTGGATATAATAACTAATCATAGGGCTCCTGGAGTGACAATAAAAAAGTGCTGCAGGCAGGCCCGTATTGATATGCTCTTATTATCTTATTCTTTCTATAGTTTTCTGCATGAGACAAATAATACTCCTGCATGAAGGATCCAGCTCTGCTCAGAGGAGATTCATCATTTATGGTAACAAAACTCTCGCTGAAAAGACAGCATTTTCACTAATAGCTCAACCAGCAAACAAGGCGTTTATCCTTTTGTTTTTTTTCCCCTCCAAATATGATTGTTGGTTTTGCTGACTATGACTGTTCCCATTTTATAAATATGCTTGATATTTATGATATCGCAGTTAATTAAAAATGTTACATAAAGATCGGGGAGTTCTATTTAAGGTAAGTAATGTGAATGTTGGAAAACAAAAACACACACATAAATACAGAAATACACAATCCTGATAATACTGGGATGAATTTAAGCTTGAGTATGAGATCAACCTTTGCACTAGACATTAACCACAACTGCGGACGCCTACTTACAAGAAAAACAATGATCTGAGTCCCGTGAATGACTCCTGTCTTACAGATGATATTTGATTGTCGTCCAGAATTCTAAAGTATGACAGAATCAAGAAGATGAACTGAAGGCTACAGAAAGTCAGCAAAACGATACATCTGAACAGTACTGGGACCCGTGAAAGCATTTTAATGGAAGTAAGCAGGAAAAGTACCACACAGATATATCAGTATATTGAAAGTGAAAACATATTCATTTTGCCAGTTACTGTGGCAGAGGGCATTGTGTTGTGCTTAATATAACTGGATTGCATAATTTAATTCAGCAATACTTCCGGCATCCTTTGTATACAGTATAGTTTAGCAAATAGAGCAAGAAGCACCATTTCCACTTTGGGTTAATATCAACATTAGAGACAAGAAAAAGAGAATTTTTTGACTTACAGCCATTCAAGGTTATGAAGGTTCCGGAAGACAGCAGCCTTTAGCATAGTGATCCTGTTTTGGCTGAGGAATCTGAGCACAGTTCAGGGGAAAAAGAGAAATCTATTAAAGCTGACAATACTAGCTATTAACTGTAATAGCTAAGATCATTTTCACTGAAATTAAATAATGCTACAGGATACATTTTTATCAGTCCTCGGGCACAGTTCTTCCAATTTTTTTTAAGACGTTATCAAGTTCCCCGGTAAAGTAATTGCTGATTTTTCAACTTACAGTTTCCTTAGATTATACAGTTCTGAGAAGGCTCGGTTCGATATTGTGTGGATGCTATTATTTTGCAAGTGCCTGGAAAGAAAACAGCGTGTACTCATTAAAATAGCAAATGTATCGAATAATAGTTGAAATGCACATAAACACTATTATTATCATGGGCGTAATGTCCAAAATAGCACTGCAAACAATAGTGGATGCCAGTTAGCCCTTGTTACACACTGTGAGAGTGTAAAATGACAAGGAACAGCAAACAGTCTACCTAGGGATCTAGCAGAGATAGGTACTTCAGAAAATAAATGAATCGAAATTGCTGACCTCTTTATAGTGGTTTAACATGATGTTATAAAGAACAAAACCATGTAAATGAGACCAAAAACAAGTGCAGTCACATAAAACAATGTTTCTCACATATAAGCATTCTGTGTGGACCTTGTGTGACCTTGATCTAGGCCAAAAGTAAGAGCATAGGGAGAGAGGAAGGGATGATATCTGTGAGGACGGCTGTTAGGATGAATTTGTGAGCCTCTTCTCACTTGGTGGGGTACTGCGGTGGGTGTGAGACATATGCCAGAGTCAATTTGTTAGTCCAGTTTCACCAAAACCAACTCCACCTTAAGGTGGACACGGTGCATTCCCAAAGGGATCCATAATCACACGTTCCTGTCAGTGCCAGCAGCTTTATAAAAATAAGACGTCATAGCTTACGCCTGCAATAATCTTATTTCCACAGCCTTATAAGTATTTTATTTCATGCATCGTATCTCTAACTGTTTTAATTGGCTGATGAAAAACCAGTAGTCAGAAATGTTGCCATTAGTTAGGTCAATAAGTAATCCAGACAGGCCTGCATTCCCAACTCTCAGTTCAATTCTCTTGATGAATTGTATTATCAACAGCAATATTAAGTCAGGAGATCAGGGTGGCCTGGTGGCACAGTGGTTAGCGCTGTTGCCTCACACCTCTGGGACTAGGGTTCGAGTCTCTGGCCTGGCCCCCTCTGTGTGGAGTTTGGATGTTCTTCCTGTGTTGTTGGGGGGGGGAGTCCTCCCCCACAATCCAAAAATATGGTGAGGTTAATTGGAGTTATAAAATCACCCAGAGGTGTGCATCTGTGTGTGTGCCCTGTGGTGGCCTGGTGCCTCATCCTGGGTTGTTCCCTGCCTTGTGTCCATAGGCTCCAGAACCCCCACAACCCTGAGTAGGATCAGCAGTTTCAGAAAATTGATGGAGATATTAATTGGTTATAATAATAAATTATAATTTTCACCTATTTGCCCTTTTATCACGATATCTACTAAAACACAATACAGATGTTTACTTTTCAGTTGTACTCCCATGTTATATGGCCTGTCAACTACAATCAGCTTAATATCCTAAAACAGTAACACTGCATATCTAAATTAATATATTTTTGACATGATGGAATGCCACAAATTGAGTATGAACAATAAACAGGGTAACGGGTTTATTATATTTAACAAAAGACTACAATCGTTTGTTAATCTACCACATGGTCAACCATCCAAGGATCTCTGCAATGCTTTTGAGAAGTTTGACAGCTGCACTTCTTACATCTAAAAAATACGTCAACCATGAAACTAGAAAAAAAATGAGTCAGTGTCTAACTTGAAATAACTTTGCATTTGAAATGGGTATATTGGCTGGCAAATTCAAAATGTATCAATCCTATGTGTATTTTATTTATATGATGTACATATATCCTATCCATCCATCCATCCATCTTCTGCAACCGCTTGCCCAAGTCAGAATCATGGGGGAAGCAGAGCCTGTCCTAGAAGCTACAGGAGCAAAGCAGGGAATATCCCAGGATGGGGCATCAACCCATCGCAGGACACACACACACACATACACACACCTACAGACAATCTGGTAACTTCAATTCACTTATCATGTTTGTGGACTGTGGGGGTAAACTGGAGGATACACCATAACAATAAGGGGAGAACATACAAACCACATACATGGAGCCAGGCCAGAGACTCGACCCCTAGTCCCAGAGGTAGGAGGCAACAGTGTTAACCACTGCACCACCACACAACCCTGCATGTCTTATATATAAATTTTTTTAATTATAATTATGGACTTTAATGCAAGCATCCATTCATTTCCTTTACCTGCTTGTCCTACGCAGGATTGTGGGGATGCCTACCCATCACAGGGCACACTCTTGAGCCTATCTTTAAATCTAAGGGCACAAGGCAGGAAATAACCCAGAATGGGGTGCCAACCCATTACAGGGCACACTCACACACCATTCACACCTACGGACAATTTGGTAAATCCAGTTCACCTCAGCATGTTTTTGGAAGGTAAGGGGACACCGGAGAACTTGGAGGAAACCCCATGATGAGACATGAGGACATACAAACTCCATTAATGTAGAATCAAGTCAGTGACTAGAATTCTGGTCCCAGAGGTGTGAAGTGACAGTGCTAACCACTGCACCACTGTGCCGCCCCGCATGTTTTATATATAATCTTTTAATTTATAAATTACAATCATTTACTTTAATGAAAAGGTCAAATTGTTCATTTCAGTTTATCATATATCGATCCATCCATCCTTCTTTCATCCACTCATCCCAGTCAGGGTCATGGGAGGATGATTGAACAGGGCACAATGCCAGTTTCCTCAAGGCAAACAAAGGCACACTCACAGACAACAAATTACATACTGCTAGAGTTCTAGAGACTCTCATTAACCAATATCTTTGGACTGGGGGAGGAAACCCATGTGTCTGGGGGAAACCTATGTCACAGAGAGAATATGAAAACTACATACAGTCATTGCTCATTTTACAGCCAGGAGCAGGTCACATCCCAATTTGCAGTTGCTCACAGGACGGGAGCAGCCCATTCTCCCTCTGCAGGCCAAAAGGAGGAGTACACACACAAAAATCCGACAGGTTTATAACGAGGCAAAATAGAAAATCTGAATTTTATTTATTTAGCTGCTTGTCATTTTAGAGTATAAAACACGTAATACTTTTTCAGTTATTGTTTTTACTGAATCAAAATGTAAAAATATATCCATCCATCCATCCATCATCTCCCGCTTATCCGAGGTCGGGTCGCGGGGGCAGCTGCCTCAGCAGGGAAACCC
>JAAGVU020000002.1:1003030-1020713 GCA_011763525.2 Mormyrus iriodes
ATTATAGACTTCTCATGTCTTTATTAATGGGTCAACTTAAAAATTCAGCAGGGGGTCAAATAATTATTTCCCTCACTATACATACATAGATACTGTATTTGTCTTCATTTTTATCAAAACTACCATACGACACGATTATTGTGGATCATGACAAACTGTTAGTTATTTAGCAGTGTATATACACAAAAAAGCATGCACTTACAGTCTTTCCAGATTTTTATATCGTATAAAGAGATCCGGTGGAAGAGATGTGATCCGATTGCTGTTCAGTTCACTAAGAAAAGAAAAAGGAGGAAAATGACTTTTTGTCTGTGTATACCTATTTATTTGTTTATATTCAGTTATGTATAATACATTCTAAAAAGACTAGAAAAGCTGAGGTGTAAAATGCTATCTTTACTCATCCTGTTATTAATTTTCACTGGGGCAGGTTTAAAAAAAAAAAAAGCTTTCAATTATGATTCATCTTTTATTTTTGGGGGTATTCAAATATCCAAGAAAACACTGGTTCGTTCATCACAGGAAAGTACAGTGGGAGACACAAATTATACATTGTTGTAGCTTCCAGTCTCTTATCCCTCCAGAGAAGGCATTACAGTTTTCCAAATGTAAGGAACTGAATGCGACTGTTGGGACATTATAATGGTTTGGTCATCTCCCCCTGCCCACCATGAACACACATTATCAATAGTTAATTACAAAGGGTTTTATATGGTTAACATGAGGTCATCATAAAGTATCTAACCTTGTAGCTGCCCTGAAATTTCTGCAGATTTGTTTCCTATTTTGGTGCCTTGTATTTGTAGAGTGTTTTGGATTCCTTGGTTATATTGACATTACAGATAGTTTTGTCCAAAGCAACATACAAGTCAGGCAAATAGCACATTGCAAACATTTATTTTGTGAAGGAGAAGACTAGGCATAAGTGCAGCGAGGCTGAGCTTCAAATGAATTCCCAGGACATCTGCTGTTCCAGGTAAGGTAGCTGGACCTAGCCAGTCTAAACATGAAGCGCTGTGCCACTGTATCAAAGATTCTGCCATCAGCCATGGTATAAGACAGGCATTACAAGTGGTTTTTACAAGGGTACAAACTACATGTAAAGTTTTTGCAATAGGTCAAGATGCTCTGCTAGCTGCTGTTTGACTGGCCCCATAACGCCCAATATAACTAGTTAGGGGAGAAACATCAATGCTTTGAGAAAGCCATGACTTGACAGTGTTATTTGATTTAATTTGGTCTATGGTAAATACTTTTCTTAGAGTTCTGTTAAAATCTTCGGTATATCACGTTCACATAACTTCTGAAACTGTTGCAATTCCACAGTCATATTAAAGGCTGACTTATGATGTTAAAAAGGCATCCCATCCACAATCTGATTCTTCTTGTGAAGTTATTTCACCTCCCATTTTGTAAGAGGCTTTGTGTGGGCAGTATCGAGAAGAGTCTGTCACGTGTTTATGTATGCGAATCAGCTTGAAAGCACTGTTTGTGCTCCCTCAGAAGTCATGTTTCTTTTAGCTTGAACAAGCACTCACTTTATTAATCTTTTTTTCTAGGTAATTTTTATTATCCTGGGAGGCATGAGCCAGCTGT
Source organism: Mormyrus iriodes (assembly GCA_011763525.2). Taxonomy (NCBI): domain Eukaryota; kingdom Metazoa; phylum Chordata; class Actinopteri; order Osteoglossiformes; family Mormyridae; genus Mormyrus; species Mormyrus iriodes. The sequence continues at coordinate 1,004,627 of JAAGVU020000002.1, forward strand.
GGAATGAAGTCTGCTTTACCGTCCTGCACAACAGCACTTGTTACATAAGCGACTGATGTATGTAACGGTTTGGCCCTCAAGCAATGGCAGTGCTTTGATCTGCCTGCCTTTAGATCACTGACTAATGACTGTCAAACTTAGTGTAGCAGTACAAGCAGACCCTTCACTGTTTTTCCCTTTTTTATATTGCTATTATCCGCCAGAGGCATAATCTTATGGGAAATTTGCTCTTAAGATAAAACACAGTAGAGAGAAATTGGTTTTCCCATTTGAAAGTATATTAGCTTACAGGCCTATAACAAAGATATTTGAAGAACGTAAATACCCTTAATTCAGTGCAAATTAACACCATGCACATTTATTCAAATGCTCCTCAAATTGAGCTTTGTGAATTCTAAAGGCGAGTCAGTGTCTAAAATGCATTTTAAAAGAAAATTAATAAATATTTTCTATGATACTTACAATGCAGTAATATTGGAAGAAACTGCAGGCACATACTGAAGATCTCTGCTGTTACAATTCACTTTCCTGGCTTCACATTCACAGGCTTCTGGAAATACATCCAGAACTACACCAAGACGTTAAGGACATTTAGCAGTGATTCAGTGTACCTTTCAGGCAGTATTAAAGAGACAGTATGCGACCTTGTGTTATTAATTATCATATGCAAATTACTACAATATTATCCATTATACCAAACATGGTGACAGGGGCGCCGCTACAAATTTTGAGCCTGATGAAAGCATATCATATTGGGCCCCCAACCCACACCAATCCAATTATGTAAAAAAAAAAATATGGCCCCTGTCACTCAGGGGCCCCTGGGATCATCCTAACTCCACCCCCCTTTTATAGCTTTGGAGAAACAAAGAATTACAAACATTTTTATCAGGAAAATGAAAATTAATAAATAGTAATAATAATTGATACTTTATTGACCCTGAAGGGAAATTCTATTTATACCTTCCCCCACTTAGTCTCTCTGTAGGTGAAGGCAAGCTGGCCATGAAAGGCAGCCACCCATAGCAGCATCCAGGGAGCTCAGGGGGCGGGGGGTTAAGGGCCTTGCTCAAGGACCCGCAGAACCGATGCCCTTCCAATGACAGCCACAGAGGCTTAGCCCACTGAGCCACTCTCTGCCCCCCATAAAATAATGCATTTTGCTAAAAAGTCAGCTTAATGGCTCACTGCTGCCTTTCCCCGCATTTAGAAAATAATCACATGCATGCATTCCACCATATCATGCAAACAACAGCTTACAGACATTCTGAATCCTTCATTATGTCTACTAAAGGCAACACAGCACAGTTTCATTACTTTGCCAGTTTTGCTGACCTTCATAGGGAGACACTGGAAACCTCATCATAACCAGTGCAAGAGGAGGTGATTTTACTCACCGCATTCCTTTGACTCTTGTATGTTTTTTCTTTGAAATGCATCAAAAAGATGAGGCCATCCACTGTTGTCCACTAGTAAAAGAAGAAAAAGCAAAGAGAAATATGATGGATTCAACTTCAAGGCACTTCATTTTCATCAGATCTCATTTCAAAAAGTTTTCATGATCATTAAAAGGGGCACTTGGTTAAATTTGCTTGACGGGTGGATTGGGGGTTGCAGGCCCCATGATGGGCCCAGGGATGGACACCCCCGCCTCCTCTGCTATTGGGCTAGTTCGAACATTGGGGGGATTACTTGGAAGTCTTTCAACCTCATTGAACTTCACATGTCATAGTTACATCCTTAAACTAATTTTTCCTCGTTACCCGTTGATAAGAGACAAACGTAGAGCTTTGCCAAGTCTAAGGCAGATCGATACTTAGATGCAGCTGAATGTACCCCAATAAGTGATTCTGAGGTTGGATCTCATGACCGGGGTGGGAGGGAGGGGGTTACATGTGATGAGGAAAAAGCTTCTGAAACTGAACATTTTAATGTTATTCAATACATGACTGATAATATTGATGAAGGAGATTTGGAGATTGTGTGATTCCTTAGCGAAAAGACTCAATGTTACTACCAAGGAAGGTGAATTTTGGAGCCAAGTTCTTACGGCATTGCTGTCAAAAGGACTGCTCAGAATTTTCCTTCCCAGATGTTGGTGATATTTCTGTTCATGAAAAAGGCGACCTCATATCCAGGCTACCAACACCAACTGTACTGGAGGCCACAACAGATGTTCCAGCTTATCATAAAGAGTAGAATCAAACAGTCTAGGAACATTATATGTGACATTTGTAATTAGAATGTGTATGATTGCAGTTTTTTTCAAATATAGCTCATGTTCATAAATGATCATTTATGTCAATGTAATACGGAGGCATCTGTTAAAAATGTTCCACTCCCACTCTCCCCTAATCTCCTTTTTTTAAAATGTTAATTATTATTATTATTATTATTATTATTATTATTATTATTATTCCCAGTCTAAGTAATTCTAGCGTCACGCCTCGTCTCGCACCCCCGGACCTCCCGCACGCGCGGCTCACCGCAGTTCTCCTCGTCTGCGCCGTTTTCACAGTCCTTCACGCCGTTGCAGTGGCGCAGCTGGGGCAGGCACACCGACAGGTTTCCACACGGGAACTGGCCGAGGGGACAAGCCCCGGTGACGGCATAGAATTCTGCGGCAGTCAGGTCTAGGAAGAGATACTTAAAGCGTTTTTAATCATCTCTTTTTATAAGCGAGAGCAAGGCTCGTTAGCGCCATTTACGAAGCTCCCGTGGGACCTTATTGCTCCCCTCTCATATGAATACATGCTTAGTAAAGAACTAACAAATATACAGAGGACGGACAGAATGAGGTAGATTAAGGTAATAAGATCCATGACTGTGAATAAAATGACCCTTTTATACAACAGGAGAGTTATAAAAGTTATGTTTGAATAAAGTTATGGTTCAGCGACCATGGGTTTGATTAACACTAGCAACAATTTCATACAATACTTTCATGTTGCTCTCTTTTCACGTTTCCTGCAAGCACTTTTATAGGGGGAGGCGTAGCTGTGCATTGTGCATTTTATTTTTCAAATATGAAAACAGTATAAATATAAGCAAATAAATAACTGTATAAATAAATAACTGCAGTTAGTAACAGTTGAACAACTTATAGCTTTACAATTAATGTAAACCAGCTGTATTATCGGAATTGTAAAGTGGTTTGGAGCAAGAACCCAATGCAGTCTCCCATGCTTGGTTTGACCCAGTGTCTTGTTCCACTTTGTTAAATTCATTTCAATGTACCTGCTTGGACTCATGGTTTATATATATATACACACACACACACACACATACATAGTATGTATGTATGTATATATATATATATATATAATGTGCTTGTTTGTTTGTTTATTTATTATTTAGGCCAGAATACTCAAGGGAACCTAAATCCAATAAAAATAATTAGGAAATCAGAAAAGCTTTGTGAATTCAACACAGCTACTTTTTAGAGTACATTTTAAATGACAATCATATCATAAAAATGTTTTTTTTAAGACACATTCAATTATAAGTCTATAATTTACTACATATTCATCACAACCAAGCACTGAAATATTAAAAAAGAACAGAATTCATTAATAATCTACACCAAGTTGAATGTTTATATGATGCATAATATAATCAGTTTTTTTCAGATTAAAACTACAATGACATTTTGGCAGTTTTAATTCAGCTTTCTGAGCATGTGAGATGAAGTTTTATTTTGAGTTACTTTATCTTCACTTTGTCAAAATGCTGGCAGTGTATTGCTTGCTGTGGTTTGACAAAACGTTTGTCATCTTTGAGTACAGCTAACTGGGCATCCTATATCCCGGATGACAGAAAATTCCTTGGGTGGGAAATGTAGCTTGCTGTAGATTGACCTGTCGAACTGTGGTTGCAAAGCCATAAGGAAGTGAGATAGTTATCTTTGGCATCTTGTCCAGACTGTACTTTCACATGGGGATTGTGGTGGAACCTCATTGATGCTTCGTATTAAGGATGAAATCCCAGACCATAAAAAATCTAAAAGGTCCCACTACAAGCCCTACAAACAGTTGTTGTCATATTTGTGTAAGGGATGAGTACATGACTTGGGGCTCAATTCTACGCTCTCATTAGGAACCACCTGTATCTTGTCTCCTAACAAGGTATTTACTTATTTTTATCTGCTAAAGGGTGAGTTCTCAGTAAAAAAAATTAGCCAGATGTTTTGGCTCCGGGCAGTGAGACCAATTGTTGTGCTAAATTCTTTCCTCTAAACACATACTCTTTAAGGCTGAGAGCTGAATTCAGCACATTCATTAACAACCACATTCTGCGCAGACCTCATAATAAGACATGCAAATACGATTTAGCTGCATTTCAAGCACATATAAATCACATGTCACGCTTGACCCAATTATCCATAATAAACTCAAATGTCTGTTGAGTTCTGCTCTTTATACACACAAGTCCAGTTATGGTATCCTGGTTTAAAAAGCTAAAATGTATTGTGTTCACCATTTGAAACCCCTGTGATACATTTCGTATTTGTTCAGTAGATGGTGCCTCTTTTCTATCCCCTAACAAACCTCCTTTCCAGCTCTGAAAATTTGACATTAACAATAAAATGGGCTGTGAAACAGACACCAGCAGCTAAAAATCAGTCTGTTTTGAACCATTATGCATGGGAAAACCTTGCCCCGGTGATCTTAGATGACCATCAAAAATTTCAACTCAATTAAGACAAACATATACACAATATTACATATACAAGATTATATAATTAAATCATATATGTTAAAGATTTCAAATGAACATATATATATATACACACACACACATATATAATACAAACAGAAATAATAGAACAGAAATAAACATTCAGTCACCGCTTCATTAGGTGCACCTGCTGTTGAGCACGCACAGCCTGCTCCTCTAAACATTGAATCATTGGCTGCAAGTGAATATATACAGCAGACAGAGAGGCTCCAGAGGTTCAGTGCAATCTAATTGATTTTAAACATGGTATGATTGTTGGAGCAAAGACTGGAATTTCCAATTTTTCTGAAACAGCCAGTGTCCTGGAATTTTCACAGCTACAGTTTACGGGGAGAGGCCAAACTAACAGGAAGGCTTCAAGGGCAAAAATGACAGTTTGGTACATCAGTGGTGTGCATAAAGGCATCATCAACCGTTGAAGTGGTTCTGAGAAGAAATGAAGGGGTCTTCCTTGGTAGTACTATCAGTGCAACAATAAATGTGCTGTTGCTAAAAAACTTTATGGTCTCAACCAGCGTGACATGAAAGGTCACCATTAATCATATCATTCTAGATCTTGTGTCTAAAGGTCTTCATTTTGCAAGTGCAGTTTCTAAGCAGCTTATGGCCAGGTAAGCTGGCTGTCTCACCCATACCTCTCTGTCAAGTCCATAACATATCCTGGGAAGGAGTTTTTTTCCTGACCTTAGAACTTAGTCACAGGGCTCTTTAACATCTAAATTTTTTTCATTTAGATTTTGATGTGCCTTGACCTGGCATTGCAGTCTGAATTTACCTCTAGCTGAACTTTTTAATAATTGAGCTTCTTGTCTTCTCCACTAAACCATTCAACACAGCATCATTGTACAGCTTGGATCATCAACATTGTCTTGAAAAAGGTCAGCCAGGAACCTAGAGATAATGATAGATGACCAGCTATCTTTGCTGATCTCATTGCTTCTCTCTCGCTGTCTTGCGGATTTAATGAAGATTAGACTTTATTTATGAAGTTCAGCTTCTAGTACAGACACTTGTCATCTCACAACTTCTGCTTCTCTTCACTGACAGGGCTACTTTACACACCAAATCAAAATTCAGCCGCAGGTCTGCAATTCAGTCAGCTGAAATGGCTTAACTGGTTCTCTATACATGGCCATGTCAAGGTCCTTAGTTCTGACATTCAGAGCCTCTAACTGAACAGCACTCACCTCCTTAATGTTCCTCATGAAGACCTACATCCCGTCTTGCCCTCCCGTTACCATGTAAAAATAGGCCCCACTTTAGACATTTCTTACGTATAGTTCCTTGATGATGAAACAGACTCCTTCACATCTAGTCAGCATCTAGTACAGTCCAAATAATGCCTAAAAACATGTTTTTCAAGGAATACCTCAATTAACTCATCTGACTGCTGACTTACTCCTTCTTCATCATAAAGCCTTGTTATAGTCTCATGTTGTTTGCACTTTTCTAGTAGCATTGTAGTTCTTAGGGTCCTCTTCTGTTGTCATGCCATATATTGAATAGCTCTTGCGCCATTGCTAATTTGCACTTGTAACTGGGCACTCACATTACGCTCCAGTTGGCATGACTTATACCTAATTTGGCTCATTGACAGTCGTACGCTTCTGACGCATTGTGTATTTGAACCACCCAAAGATGGATAGTTCTCATCCGTACCCTCGCCTTGCAACAGAAGTCCAATGAGTCACCATCATAATGAGCAATAGGACCACATAACTATCGAAAGAAACTCACAGCACAAAGAATCTGTAACCACATCCTGCTGATTTCTGGTTTCTCTTCCACATCGAGTAATCAAATTATTGTCACTAGCTGTCCGACCACCTACACTGTCCAGCAAGTTCTGGATGTCGAGTATGATAAGTTCACTTTATACGGCGACAATTCCACAGTGGGTAATAAAAAATAATAAAATAACAATAAGTTTTGAAAGATTAAAGTTAGGTCTAGATTAAAGTTATGCATCACTCAGAAGGTGGACTATAAAAATATTTCAATTTTTACTGCCCTTCGGAACTGTAAATACCACCAATATATGAAATATAAATGCAAATATAATCAGAAATATCACATTCTCATATGTACATGTAATAAATAATTGCACTGACATTATTATTATTATTATTATTATTATTATTATTATTATTATTATTATTATTATGTGATAAATCCATTCTGGTGACAGGTGACTGCTGTTTTTTTCCTCCAGGTTGCATTAGATCATGATGCTGTCAGGTCACATGACTGATGGAAGCAATTCTCAATGATGGTGCCATTTCTGCCACCACTCGTGTGACCTCACAGCCTCAAGACATTGTTTCCAGGACTTTGGGCGTGTTATAAATGACACACACAGTTCTTTGTAAAGACAATCTCTTCATATGTCATAAGAGAAATCTTTTACATCACACAGTGCTTGGCTTCCATTAAATATAGACATTGTTTCTGGCCCTAAACCAAATAAATGTACTTTAGCAAATAAATCACATTAATTAATATATTTTTTAAGAAGTTTATTTTTATCTTTATATGTGTCGGTGTGTGTGTGTGTGTGTGTGTGTGTATATACTCATTCATATTTCTGTATTGCAGAAAACTCATAAGAAGAATTATAGAATTATAGAATTTTTAAAGAAGAATTATAAGTTAGTTGGTAGAACTTTCCAAGCTTTGGGGTATCTGGCAATTTTATAAGATGCAGCTGGTTATTTCAGTAGAACACTGTGCAGAGAAAGGCTACAACCTGTCGCTTAAAGTAGCCTGAGCCTATTAAATACTTAAATAATATGCATGTGGAACATAGCTTAGGGTAAGAGCACCAACATAATTAGCCGAGTGAGTCCTGCAGTTATCTCCTTGCAAAACTGTGCCATTCATATTCTGCAACAAATGACAGTGGCTAATAAAAAAAATGAATAGATTGGCACCAAAAAGTTTGTTTCAATTTTTATCTTTGTAACTTTCCCTTTTTTATAAACATGCACCATCAAAGAATTCTTTCTCTTTAGACATAGTTCTGTTGATATATATTTGTCATTCTTTTGTATGACACTCATCATTTTTTCCTTCCGTGTTGAAGTTATTTTTCCAGACAGAAATTAGCTGCAGTCTCAGTCCTGATTTTTGTTTCTTTTTCTGGGACTTGCTGAAGAACACCATTGTCACTTACTAGCTTACAGAATACCAATGGGCTTATAGTCTAATTTAAACACTTGATGGCTTGCATCATCTGAAATTCTGTCAAGTTCTGCCAAGACACATACTCCTGTTAAATTCACAAATATAATAAACGAAAGCACATACATCAATAGTCCTAATGACTTATATTTCATTAGAAAATTTACAAGTGTTTATCCTTATAATCTTCTTCACAGTTTGACTAACAGCATAGCTTGCACATGCTGTACACTACACACTCTGTAATATAATTTATCAACAATGGTCCCTGCACTAAATAAATCTGTAAGTTGCTTGTATGCATTATTTATGGTTTTATACTGAAATGCTTATTTCTTCCTTTCATTGAAACAACATGTCTACAGGCCTTTATGATAATGCCTCGATATCAAACGAAAGATAAAACATCAAGGTCTGACAGAAAATGGAGAGAAAAAATTGTCTGTAGAAATATGTGTGTAGAAATTGTACATTTTTAAACCAGATATATATTGTTAGCCTTAGACTCTGCTGACCTGATTTGCACATAGCTGAAGAGAACCTCTCATTTGAACTAAATTGCAGTCGTTAAGGTGAGGTTGAGACAGAATGCTGAAATCGGCTGACACAATGCTAAATTATTTGGATTTTTTTAAGCTTCAACCAAAGTTTGCTCAATATAAAAACATCCCTTCCAAATATTTATTGGAAACTTGACAAATTATGCATTCCAGTGAGACAGCGTATTCTGTGACTTCTTAAACACTCTTAAATTATGCTGGCCATCTTTTCATCTTGTGAAAGCCAGCATCCTCATTACATTTTCCTGTTGTCAATTAATCTTCCAGCTAAAATCTATCTTTGCAGTTACTTGAAAGAAGGAGACAAAACAATCAAGGTGGCAATCCTTATCTGCAAGACAAAGCAGGGATGTTTTTAAGAAAACAAAGTTTACAAGCAGTTCTACAGGTAGGTAATTTCAAATATTTTCCATAAATCTGGACACTTCAAGGTTATAATTATATATAATGCAAACAAAATCGATACATTAATGTTGTGTTTTTGAGAGTCCTTCTAAAAAAAGTACAATGTTTTGGTATATACAAGTCTTCAATAAAGACTGAAGTGCATACAGTAAACATATTTACAGTTGCTGAAATGCCAGTGGACCTTTTGGGTTTTATGTGGTAATGGAGATAATTTGTTTAGAGCAAAAAACTGCTGTTCACTACTAACAGTTCTGGGATACTGTGGTGCATCTAGTCCATTGCCATCATTCAAGGAACCAGGAATTCTGCCCTATACTAAAGATTCCTACAAAAAAATGTCATAGATCTGCAGCTAGACAATGATCTGAAACAGACACAAGAGATCAGCATTAGAACGGCTGACTAACAAGAAGATGTAAGATATACACAGGCCAGCGGACGAGGGGAAACTAAACCTTATTGGGATATTTTATAAGACAAGAAACCGTTTATATTCCAAAACCACACAGCACTGTGCTGAGACTGATAAAAAATAAATAACACAGAAACCTTTGGTTACAGTCCATGTTAAAGGTAGTTTAACTAGTTACTGGGAGCAAGAGATGAAATCTTTCCAGACTAAATCCAGTAATGTGATTATGCTGAACACTACTCAAAGAGCCATGTTGTTCAGAGACTTGAGAGATTTTCTTGCTTTATAAGTAGGCATATAACACGAGAGCTTATCAATTCATTTATTTTTTTTACAGTGATTCCTGCAGAAACATTGTTTTGCACCACAGGCTTGGGGATCTGATCTCCTTTTGGTATTATCTGGGTGAAGGACTTAGATCTGCATGATGTTTCTCATAGTACAGACTGCAAGTGGTGTGTTTGCTGTGTTTAGGCCTTTAGGGTGAAAGGCAATTCAGTTTACATTAATATGATTTCAGATGAATATTATAACATTGCAAAAAGGTGACAGTTTTCAGTACATAAAATGTAGTCAACAGATTTCACACAAAAATGTTCACGGACTTCTGTGTGATGGAATTCTCACAACATCAAAAGTCCTTAGAAGATACCATGCACAAGCATTATTGAAAAGTGCATTCTGGATGATCGTGATCTTCAAAGAACTGGGAAGTAAACAAAAATGATGTTTACCTTTTACTCATATAGAAGAAACGTTTGCTTTACTTTAAAGAGCTACAGTATAAAGGGCAATTTTATCTTGAACATTGTTGAACTTTAATAATAGGCCAGGTTATTCAAATGAACTATAAGACTATCCTTAACTACTAGGGTGCTAGTTATTAAGTTATTATTCACAATACACTATGGAAATCTGTTATGTCTTGCCCGTTATGATTTGATACGTCTAATGCAGAAAACAAAGGGAGATGCTGCATGTCTGCCAAAACAGGGGATAGCAGCTCATGCTGTATAACAAGGACAGAGAGGAGTTTAAACTTTCCATGCTGAAAAAAGTATCATCCCCCCCCCCCACCCACCCAAGGAATATGACATTCTGGTGGCTATGTACCAAAGACACTAGGTAAGAACTCTGAGATAAGTAGCAGGGTGAGATGCTGACCAGAATTCAGAGAGACAGATGTCTCTCTATGACAGCTGTAACTGCAGTTGTAGACATGCATATTGCAGGAATGAAAACTGTTGCCCATGACGCATTGAATGTGGATGGATGGACAGCTAGGGATAAGTACTTGACTGCTCAAGATGGAAGAGAAACAAGCAAGAGAAGAAAATGATTTATAGATGTATCTCATACCGTCATTAGGGAGCTGTGTAATCAGCTATTAATCCCCTAGCCTCATCCTGCCAAGGTTCTGATAAAAAATAAAAAATCAGTGTTACAAGAATAAATTTTAAATTTGGAGGTTGGCTTTAGTAGCCTAAAATATCTCACCAGGTGTTGGGGGGGGTCTAAATCCTGTTCCGAGGGAGACTCATTCTAAAATGGCTTTAGGCCATGAACTCCTTATCTTCAGCATAAGTACTAAACATTGCAACTGTTCTCTTTAGCAATTTCTCCATAAAGGTCTATTAAGACAATAGCTAATGTACGGCAAGAAAATGCTCCCACAACTTTTAAAATATGATTGTAAATTGGATTCATATCTGGGTTCAAAACAATACATACACATAATTAAAACTATAGAATGCCATTCTAAATTCATACAATTTTTAACTTCGACCTAGAGGTGACATCACAGGAGAGTATTATTTAATCTTAATGTATGGTAGCTACCTGTGCACTGCATTTTTTTGTTTAGTGATAATCCCAAATTTTCAAATGTGGAGAAAATACAGCCATGATTTTTCCTAGTGCAGTGTGTTTTAGTGTAAAAACATAAGCAATATAATGTGCTTATGTGCAGTTTAATGTTTTTGAGGCTGTCAGAAAAACTAAGCAGTTATCAGCAAAGCCCAAGATGGAAGGAAACACCACAGACAGAAAATGGAGAGTGGTGCAGTACTACAAAACACATCAAGAAGCACTGTTCAATGTTCTCTTTGGACAATGTATGCAATTACTCAAAGTGAGCAGCACTGTTCAGTGTTCTCTATGGACAATGTATGTAATTACTCAAATGGATGGTAAAGATGACACATTACTACAACAACTTTTAAGGCAGACAAACTCGGAGCAAAATTTTTGATTAGGAGTTATCAGGCAGGTCAAGAGTAGTTCTCAATTTGACTAAGAAATGGGTCATGAGAAATGACGATATATGAAATACCAGTGTTACAAACAGTATGATTAGGTAATTCATGTATTGACTATAATTCAACAGCAGTACTTCTTATTTGTAATACTCAGCTGATCTTTTATTTGTCAGTACGTGAACTAGTCGTTCACACTGACCCTGTGCGATTTCTCCAGATGAATAATGTGACAAATGCCGCAAGGCAAATGCTTACTGTTCTGATTTACCTTTAAACATACGGGTATAATTCCAGTCCTTTGGTTGTATAGAATTCAATTAATATGTATCAGACCTTCGTAACAAAGAGAATAAGAGTACTTGGGGAAAAATGCAGCTTTCAGCTCTCCCCAAACATTTTGCCCGTGTTTCCATATTTTTGTTCTGTAAACACAGTTAAAGCACACACCTGTTAATTCATGCACTTGAACAGTATAATCAGTAAACAAAAGGTAACGGAAATATCAAACAAATAAGGGTTACAAGGAGGACAGTGTGTTTACTGCTACTCATTTGCAATTTATGGTTACCCAAGGCAGTTTACAGAGGGACAGCAAAAGTGTTATCAAGGTTGTACTAGAGAGCATTAAGAATACTTTGGAAAAACATTCACATTGTAACTTCAAATTAAATTCAAAAAAATCAAGATCAAATTCTCCAGGAGAGCTACACAATCCCCAGGATCGAAAGTCTTTCTGTAGTCTTGTTTTCTCATGTTGACAAGAAAATATAGCAATGTGATATATAGCTGTACTGTTTGATCAGTGCCAGGTCTAAATGCACTAATTATATTGGTACTGCAGTGTATTTTTGGAAACTGTTCATTAAACTGCATACATTCTGTTAATGAAATGTACAGTTTATTCAATTGAAAATGCATTGTTTCAGGGAAAGTTTGACTTTGACTTTTACTGAGTAGCTATAACAGTATCAAGGTGTGAGACTGAAATGAGATTATTTTATTTCCTGACTGAATAACATTAAGATTTATCTTTGGACTCTAGGGGTCAAAGAATTATATGCATCGACCTCAAATGAAAATTTGAATGAAACTATATATTTTAGTAAGGGCATTATTTTCAGTTCATGTTATACAACATATGAACTTCAAATCCCCAGGGAAACAGAATAATATGAACATGATACCTCATTTAAATGAGAACTGCTTGTCACGTTGTGTCTTTCATTATATATTAACACTGAGTACTGTTAATTACAGCTGATTGCAGAGATTGTGGCTAAGCATATTTAAACAATACACATCTAAGGCTACGTTTCTAAATGCCATGTTATACAGGCTACTTTTTAAAGAATGATTATGGGAAATAAAATATAAGAACATTAACAGAGCAAAAATGTTTTCTCCACGCCACTGAGTACTGGTACATTCATCTTTTGGCCCATTGACTCCTACTTGACACATTTCTAATACATAACCAATAATTGCAGAAGATTGTACATTCAAAGTTTCAAGGTTTGATGAGTTTGACTTGATTAGAACCAATAAATAACTTTGAAAATTTAAGATATTGGCTTTTGTTCGGTTGTCACAATTCGACTTCTGCACCATCATTATTTGGACAATCTATAACAAGTGATTACATCCATTGAACATGAAAAACTAATGGGCTTACATTTTCACCGGTTCAGTCGCTCCCTATGACACGGTAATAGGATATTTAATAAGACAGTTTTACTTTTACATTGACATTTTCATTGCCCTTTAAAACATATACTACTGAGTTATTTGCCCTGCCCCTTTAATTTATACGCCTGTAAACAATGTACATTTCCTGCATTAAATTTACGAGTAAAAATAAACGGAGTGACTTTTACGAATTTGTGCCTGTAAAGTTAGGGTGCCTAACAAGTAGGCAGGCATATCCTGATGAAAAGTAATTTTAACAGTAAAATTAATGAATAATAAAGCACACGACGCTGGAAAAATAAACTTAATCTGAGCTTTGTTGAATCTGGGCAGGAAACCATTTCTTCTCCAAAATAAAAAATAAAAAACATTTTAAGGCACAGTAAATATAAGTAAAGATATATGTATATTTTGTTCACATATTGTGCAAAGAAGAAAAAAAAATACTGTTCTTGTTTAATGGGTTATTTCAATTATTAATACTTTTAACCAGAAACGTTACTTAAAATAGCCTATTCATGAAGGAGAGAATTAAAGGAAAATAAGTGACTTACCTGAGAATGCATTTATACCAGCTAAAAAAAGCAAAGCACAGAGAAGATGCATTGTGGTGGCTTTCTGATTATGCCAGATGGAAATAACCGTAGACGAGGCAGAGGTGCCGCTGGAACTCGCCAGGCGCAAAGGCGGGGGCGCGCGCACTCACGCGATTCCCGGCGACGGCGTCGTCATTACGCCTCTGAAGCACATGCGTGCACGCGCACACCTGCACACACGTGCGCGCTCAAACCTTTTGCACTTTATCAGTTATTTATGATCCAGGAAACCCCAGGAGCCAATTATAGGAGAGAATTATTCAATGAACTTCCCCAAGCTTGGTGAACATAAGTGATGGTCTGCGTGTGTACAGGCGTCGTGTACTTCACCGTCTCTACTTAAATATTTCACTGTCATATATGTGCAGTCGTCTGCATTGTGACCATGTATGTATCTATGTTATAAATACAGAACGTATTCATTTTTGTGTTCAGAACCCCCCCCCCCGTCCCTCCCCCCATGTAGCTTCCCGCAGTGTTTTAAACAATGAAAGGATTCCAAGTGCACTGTGTATTGTAATTGCTCTCCCGTCTGATTTATATTTTTTTTCCAATTTCTTGTGGAAATAACAGTGTTCTGTTTTATTCCCTTGTTTTTATCACAGGTGTAAAAGATATTTCTTGACACTGTTAACAGCATATGTTCAGTGTTAACAATTTAGACTTTTAGCACACTGTTTACACGAAAGAGGCAGTATATGGCCGCACTTCTAGTGTTCGCCTCCTACTGTTCCAACACTGGCTATTTACTCTTAGCCTTAGCTTTACTGTGCCACCTGCGCTTGGGGCAATGTGATTTTTTTTTTTGAAGGGCAGCCACCTGAATAAACCACTTAGTTTGGGTCACTAAAGTCAAGCATCCATCCTTCCATCTGCGTTTATGGCTCAGAGGAAATGCCTGCATGTTTGAGTGCCAATCCCACCACATGCGAGTTATTCTAAGATATGACTGAGTAGCTGCCACCACCACCTCCAACACTCTCTCTCACAACACACACACCCATATTCATACATGTCCATTTCTCTGTGCATACTAATCCCAACTGTAACGACCTTCAGCCCCTACCTAGCTGTAACCTTAACCGTTAGCGCCGAAACAAATACAAGATTTTTGGCTGTTTTAGTTTTTTGATTGCAGTCACAGATTTTTGTAAGATTGAGGTTTCCCATGTGGGGACATGTTAGCACAGTGCATAATTTAAAAATAGATAGATAGATAGATAGATAGATAGATATAGACAAGAAATAATAGTAATGATAAAAGTAACTGCACATGGTGCTGTACTGTACTTCAGGCTGCTAACCTGTGAAGGCAGTGTTTCTCATGAGCATCACAAAGTAGTGAGTCCATTCGTTATTACGAACCATTTTATTTAACTCAAATATTTAATATCATAAGCTTTATGGCAGTCCGTTTGTAAGTATGAGTTGTCTGTAAACTGGACATTCGTAACCTAGGGTCTACCTGTACATGACCCCCACACACACACATGCACACACTATCTATTATAATTCTATGATTTTTAAATCATGTTGATAGCAGAATTGTGACAAGCCTGTAGACTATCCGAGCAAGCCCAGGGCATAAGATGAAGGAGACATACGGTGGGATTCCAGATCCTCATATGGCATTTCGGGAATTGTGGAAGGAAACCAAAGTATACTGAGAAACCCCCCATATGTACACAAAGAAAATGTGCGGTTTCCATACGCTCAGACCCAGAGAAGAACGTGGACCCACAATTCCAGAGCTGTGAGGCTATGGTTCAATCCAGTATTTGCGGTGGGAAATGGCTTTATAAAAGTTCTTTTGGTTAATTTTATCCAACACAGTTTAGTTAGAATGTCTCATTTGTCAATTGGAGTGAAAATATATATTACTACAATCAATTCTTTATCTATATACCTGTATTGTAATTTGAAAATTTCCACCTTTAGTTTAAAATGAACCAGCGGGAAGCGAGTGGGAAAAAAAATCTCTGTATATGACATCATTTTCCATCTGGCTTGTACTATAACTGAAACATAGACTCGTTTTGCTGGCAGTGACTGAATGCCATTTAACTTTCTTCATCATTGGGTTTACTGAACGATTACATTTAAACGTTATTGGAAATGAGAGTAATAGTAACCAAAACCAGTGTAAAATAGTATGAATTGATGATGAGACGATAATGATAACACAATGTAACACAATTTTTGTTCCTGGCTTCCAAGTGTTATATTTCAACTGCTTATGTCTAAAGCCTA
>JAAGVU020000002.1:1023347-1061127 GCA_011763525.2 Mormyrus iriodes
TTAGGCATAACGGGTTAGGAAAATACACTTTGTACCCAGGAACAAAATAAAAATAAAAATTTGTTACATAGTGTAATCAAGCAGCAATACTGAGTTCACATATACGATGCCTTTCTTCTTAAGATTAATAAAACGGTCAATTTATCTGACCCAGAAATGTGCAGTGTTTACTGTTATAGCCCTCAAAAAAATTATTATGTGATGCTAGAAAATTAAGACAAAAGCCTAAGGGAGCCTGAATGTGTTTGTGTGTCTCTCCATTTATTCATATTTATGTTTCAGCACCTAGTTCTTGTCATTCCCTGGGATGTGTGTGTGTATCTATTTTCCCACAATGCTTATTTCAAAAAGGCTGACTTCTGTTTTCCTTCCTTTCTGCTACCTTTGTTACTCTCCTACACACAATACACCCCAGTTCTTCCTTGCATCCCTCTGTCCCTTGACACCATCCCATCAGGAGCTAACCTTACACCCACCCAATGGAACTGGAATTCAGAAGGCTAACTAAAAGTGTAAAATTAAACAACAGAGCTTGGTTATTTATTACTGCGTTTGAGCCATTTATATCTAATATAAATTAAATATGTACAAATATAATTTGCCTGACAAGTATTCAGTTTTGGAAAAGTGCTGTTGGGTGCTGGTTGCTGTTCAGGAACGACTCGTATCTAGCATATACAAACAAAACTGTAATGTAAATTCATGAACAGTATTAACTTGCTTGGTGACTGTTGCTAGGTTTCTTAATGTATACAATCTCTATATTCAACTAAAATGTATAGGCAGAGTTTTGCTTTACTGAAGATTCCTAGTTTATCTCATGCAAGGGTTGGTTTCGCTGCTTTCTTCACAGATATCCTAGCAGCAGTAATTAATTCAATTACATTCCATCTGGAGAGACAGTTAATCATTTAATCACTTTGCATATTAGCCACAGTGTGACTCAAATAGCACTTCATCTGCAAGTTTGCATTATGACATCCGAACCGAAAAAAAAGTATCCGAAGGCTTCTCAGTATTTAGACAAACAGAAGTGAGATTTGAAGGGACAGTGGTTACATGATTCCATGATTGTAAAAAACAGTGTGTAGGGGTGAAGGTGTACTGCAATCATATCCTAAGTGGAAATAGCATGACTCCAAGCGCTTGTGCAACAGGCATGCTGTATGCTGAACGCAGGCCGTTTGGGCATGGCATTGCCTCATGCTCACTGGCTGTAAAATTACATTATGAGCCATTGTTTGTCAGGGAATTGCACATAAACTAGCATTTACTTCGGAGGGTTCTGTTTCAAAATAACTGCAGCAGACAGACACTGATGTGGCTACAGATATTCCTCACTGTTAAGGAAAAATACAATGTTCTTGATCTAATCAATAATGTATACTCTATATTCGTATATCACATACATACTATGTAGAAATATATGCAGGTATTCCTGACACAGGCACAGACTTATATTTTTATTAATGTGAAAACATAATGTTGATATTTTATTTAACAATCTCCCTAAGAATTATGGGCAGTGGTATATCCAAATATCCTTTGTTCAAAAATTTTAGGAACTGCTTGTAAAACTGGCCTCCTCTCTGTATTTAGTTGTCTATGTCCTGCATGATTTACTTATTGCAGTCATTGCACAACAATAAATACCAGCAAAGGGAGGCCGGAGAATCACTGCCTTATCTGCTGCTAGCCAGGCTTCCAGAAAATAAGCAGCACACGGCATGAAATTGATTTCTCAAACCTAGCGGCTAAAATTAGGTTTTTAAAGAAACCTTAAGGGAAATCTTAATTAGATAACTAGATTTCTTAAATTAACTTAATATGGCCAGGTAATGTCATGCAACATCTTTGATGTTACACTTTTGCTAAATTGTTAATTAAATCAAAAGTATCGTTTATTCCAAGGTTTAATAGATTTACTTATTCATACACAACTCTGCTTTAATGTCTTTTAACTTCCTCTGTATCGGCACAGAGAATATGAATATGAAAGGTGACTTGTCTATCCATGGCAGGCATTTAAGTCCAGTCCAGTTATAGAGCGAGGCATGGTGTAATGATACCAGAGTTCCCTGCAGTTGCCATTATGACGCCTCCAGCATGGATTCTGAGCTAAGATATTTGTAGGGAATAAGCTGAAATGACCTAAATCATGATCAAAAGAAGAGAGTCTCTGTGTGGTAATCTGAGAATATGCTGACATCATGATAGAATTTTAATCTAACCCAAGAATATTTTTGCTACTTTCAAAGTAAAAAGCCATCTTAAGAGAAGTCCCAGGGGGAATTAGGACCTTAATGTTGTCTAGAAATATAGAATAGAATAGTGATACTATATTCATCTCTGTGGGGAAACTGTCTTTGGGCCTATATCATCTTACTCTCTAAGGCTGTATTCAAAATGTCTACTTGTTCAGTTACTCACTCACTATAGAGTGTTCGCTACATAGAACACTCATTAGGGGATAAGGGCAGACAACCATTGATACATTTTGTACACTAAGTGGATGTTACCCTACTACATATTTGTAATTGTTATCTCTGTCACATAAACAAACACCAAAATATCCCGTCTAATGTTCACCAATAATCTTAAAAAATATACTTTTTTCTTTATTGTATATTTTGTATTAATGTTTGTACTTCTTGTTCATTATTGTAAGAAAAGAGAAACACACTAGATCATGGACAACAATCTTGCTATTTTTGGATAAGTACACATTGTAGCATGACATGACATGACATTTTCACAATGTTGAAATAAAAATCAAACTTTACAACACAAATCTATGCACACGTAACTTCATTTACAATATATATGACCGTACTGCACTACCCACGCAAGCAGGATGGGGCCTGCAGCTGTAACTATGGTGTTCTATCCTAATCCTTAATATGCTTTATACAATAAAATACATCGTTCTTGTATCACAACACACCCATGTAAAGCGCCTTGGGGCAACGCTTGTGAAAGGCACTATATAAAAAATAAATTGAATTGAAATAATCATTTGTTCTTAAAGCATGAATTGAAATACATTGAAATAATCATTTGTTCTTAAAGCAAAGGCAGCCCTGGCATTGTTGTTATAGCTCACGTGCAAGTATTTCATAAGTGAGCTACTTAACAATGATTCTTATAAAGTTTCTCAAGTGTGGTTTTGACATTCACATGACAGGCCACAGTGCATTATGGACTAAGTCGACCATACCGTACCCTAAGTTGGGTAGAGCTTCTGTGCACTACATTTTGGTGTGCCTTGCTCTGATTTTGTAGTGCACTATATAATGAATGAAATTTACAGCTGAGAATTCGAACAGCACTACAAAGATGCTGAGTCCTTATATAGTGCACAAGTGGACATTTTGAACACAGCCTAAGAGACACACAGACACATATATAAAGGGGAGAATAAGTTAGTGGGGGGTCGCAGCGCAAGGTCAGCCAGTATCCAGATCCCCTAGAGCAATTAGGATTAAGGATGTTGTTTGTGGGTTGGGTAATGTCCCTGAGGCTAGGAATCTGTGCCCGCAATCAGAAGGTTGCTGGTTTGAATCCCATGAATGCCAGGAACAATTCTACTCCACTGGGCCCTTGAGAAAGGCCCTTAATCTACTATTCCTTCATTCTGAGTATGACGTTAACCTACATCCAGCCCTAAAAGCAGATCCTCCAACTTACAGGAAAAACTGGGCTGGTGGAAGGATTGGCACTCCAGTCCTTAGGGGGTAAAAACCATCACGCTGTTCCCACTCCATTCAAGCTAGTGTGGTACTGAGGTATCAGGTATCACCCATCGCATGACTGCACTGGGGTTCTTATCCGTGTGGTGTGTGCGCCTAACCTCAAAGGCACAACAGTTAAATCATTCTGCCTGCCCCGGGATTTAAACGAGTAGCTTTCTGGTCACAGGCATAGGGTTCTAATGTGTATAGCCACCCGTCACCCCAAGACGCATATGCAGAGGTGGACATTTCAGGTCCAGAAAGTAAAAATCCAGACCAAGATTTAGTTTCAGCCAACCAGTTGAGTACTCTATCACTGTGACTCTTTATACACAACTGAAACAAACATGAAACAAAATCTTGGTGTATATGTACTGTTTATATGTTATATGTAACCTAAAATAGAGTCTGCATAAATGCTTCTGCCACTATCTTTCTCGAGCTGGTTAGGTACTGTGAAAGTTAAATCAATGCCAGTAAGATCGAGCAGGATTCCACAAGGTCACATGTTAATCACAGAATGCGTGACAAATCACATACAGTACAACACACATGCCACTCCACTCTTAATCCATTACAGTGTCTAAACTGTTGCCGGTCATGTTTCTCAAACACTGCAGGCAAATCACTGCAGCCAATCAAATCAGGCTTAATCTATGGTGATGATATCTTTGGTCATAAAGGAAAGGACTGATCTTAATCCACACTAAGGAAAGGGCTTTCTTACTGCATGACCCTTTTTTCTGCTGGCTCCAAAAGTCAGCATTGCAGAATCTCTACTCCCATCTTTGACTAACACTCTAAATCAGGAACAATCCAATTAAATCACTACCCAGCATGCTTAACTCGAAACAGCCATACCCATAAGGGCATTTTAAGGCAATTTATTCTGTCTGCTAAGCTTTATTTTCTCTCTGACCATCCATCCATCCATTTTCTGTAACTGCTTGTCCAGTGCAGGGTTGCAAGGCAGGGAATAACCCAGAATGGGCCACCAACCCATCGCAGGGCACACTCACATACCATTCACTCACACAAGCACACCTTTGGGCAATTTGGCAACTCCATTCAGCCTCAGCATGTCTTTGGACTGTGGGGGGAAACTGGATTACCCGGAGGAGACCCCACAATGACACGGGGAGAACATACAAACTGCACACGCATAAAACCCTGGCGGAGATGTGAACCATGGTCTCAGAGGTGTGAGGCATCCTGTTTTAAACTGATGATATGGCACAGTGCACCTCACATTTTGTTTGAATTATTCCATGCTTGCTTATATATTATGCATTAAGTATGTGAAGTAACTATGCAGATTAGTTATTGGTTTGTTTGATTTCTTTTTTTTGGGGGGGGGGGGGCAGAGGATTAAACATGGTCTGAATGAATATTTCATTGTGTGGGTTATGACTATACACCGCATTTTTACAATCTCTACATACTTGTGGCCAGCATGGTGGCTCATAGGGCAGTGCTCCTCCCGCATTGCCCTCTGCTCTGTTTGTGTGTGGAAATTGCTTTTTCTCTGTATGCCATGTGGGTATCTCCCTGCTTACTTCAGTTTCCACCAACAGTCCAAAGACATACAGTTATACTTGTATGTACCCTGGACCGACATCCTGTCCAGGATGTATCCCAGCCTTGTGCACCGTGATGGATCTGCATCCATTCTAGGGTGCCCCTCGGTCTTGTGCCATGCGCTGGATCGACATCCTGTCCAGGGTGTACCCCAGCCTTGTACCCCGCAATGGACTGGCATTCTGTCCAGGGTGTACCCCAGCCTTGTACCCCGCAATGGACTGGCATTCTGTCCAGGGTGTACCCCAGCCTTGTGCCCTGTGCTGCCTGGGCTCCAGCTCCCCTTGATGTAGACTAGGATTAGTGGTTGGAAGATAAAATGTATATTAATCGCATACGTAACATTTAAAAACGAAGACAAACTTATACATTATAATGTCATTTTGTCCCCCCAGAGGCTGTTTAAACATTTAAATTCTAAATGCAAAGCTAAGCTGTAACAGCAACCATGCAAAACTAACAGTGTTTGTTTATTTCAGTGTTTCACTCTGTTGCTTAATTAATTAATAATGAACTTTATTTCATTAGGATGGATAATCCTAGAACATTTTACATGATTCAAAAAGGGGTATCACAACAACTAGTAGAGCATTTTCAGTGTTATAAAAATTATACAACAGAAAATTGTTATTTTATTGAACAAATATTATCTTTTATTCAAATGCCAGAAAGACTGTATGCATCAATCTTTTCATTAAGATGAAGGGTGTCAGACTTATTCACATATAAATTTTATGATTAATTTATCGTTTTGTACTATTACGTCCCATGTGAGTATAACTAGGATGCTACATCTGGAAAATATAAACAAGATTTTAGATAAAAAACCAATTAGCTACCGAAAAACATGAGGCAAAAAGAAATCCTTCACTAAAGATTAACTTTAAGGTTATTACAGTGACTACAGGGATGGTGACCACACATTACGATGCGTGCCCATACACTGATTAAAATGTTTGTTCCCTTTTTAAAAATATCAACTACCATAGGATACCTAGAAAAGGTTTAATGCAATTCACTGTCATTTTTTTTTTTTTACAAACAATAGAAGTACATATTGGAGTAATACAATTCAAAAGCATTAGCTTGAGCTCAGTAACTCCCTAGCTTTGTGCCCTGAGTTTCCTGGGCTAGATTCCAGGCATACTGCACAGAATGAATGAATGAATGAATGAATGAATGAATGTTCACACATTTTTCATAAATAACATAATCCGTGCATTACGTATTTGTTATGAAATTATAAGACTATAAACTTACTATTACGTTTACATCAATAGGGCACAGCATATAACATTTTTTTCTGTCACAGTTTATTCTGTATATGCAAACCACAGAAGTTCCTCACATTTGCATTTTAAAATTATAATATACTATATTGCCATGAAGGAAATAATAGGTTAAAAAATGCTGCGCTTCACCTTCCAGTAAACAAATACGTTAACTGCACAGGAGATCTGAGGATGTTTCAGTATATTTTTTTGTTTGTTTCAGAGCCCATTTCAGTTGTCATAAGCCACCCTACTCTTTTCCACAATGGTGTAGTTGTTGACTCTTGTGATGAGACGGTAAAACTTGTCGACTGGGGGGAGTTAAAATTTTATTAGACAAGCTTAACTGAGGCATCTTTATAGCAGAGGCCTCTGGGCTTCAGCTAGGGTAAGCCCATACATTAAACACCCCTTTGCCAGTACCTGTGTTTATTATATTCATGTTACAATAATTCCATTCAACAGTGTCATACTGCTGCCATCTACTGGTAATTTTGGAAATTAAAACAATATGGCACTATAGTTTACCTCTCTCCAGCTCAATAACCCTTCCAACCAGTGGCGATTCTAGACCAAATTTACCAGGGTGCCAAGGTGGGACCAGTGTTTTTTTCAGGGGGGCACATATGAGGACAAAACAGAGGGCAATATTTAATTTTGAATGCATTAAGTGAATTTATTTAGAAAACAAAATAAATTGAACATTGAACAATAAGACTTGCAAATGAGTTTCAAACAAAAGATTTCACATACTGTATATGTGCACAATAAACCTTGAAACAAAATTTCTTTTTTGCACATTAACGTTTCTCTTTTTCTGCACAATAACTTTTTTGTACAATGACATCTTTCTTTTGTTTTTCTTATAGGTATGTAGGTATGTATTTATTTTGTTATACAGTGACTTTTTTACAGCATGAAACCTAAATGTACAATCACATTTTCTGTTCTGTTTCTGAGAATAAAGAAAGAAAAAGGTAAATCAAGCACAATGGTCTCTCATCCTCTAGCGTTTGCAACACAGTAGCCTGTAACACTACAATAACAGTATTCTGTGTTTGTGATTCCTCTAAGGAGTCCATATGGAATGCTGTGTCGTGTTAGTTCCGGCGTCCGTGCCAGCGCATTTCACCGTAACAAATTAATAAATTATTATCTGTTCGGCACAGGGGCCACAACAGGGACCCGGGTAAGTTATACAGGGGCATTGACATTTTGGAGGCAATTTAGAGATTAATTAAATTATTTAATTTAATTAATTTTTCTATAGCGCCTTTCACAACACAATCACTGCAAGATGCTTTGCATGGGTGTGTTGTAATAAATACCTACATCATTTTTGCAGAATAATTTAAAAACAGGGCAAAGGGAAGACAAAGAAAGAAAGAAAGAAAGAAAGAAAAAGAAAACCAGATGACAACAGAGGAGAGGAAACCAAAAAAGCAAAAAAATGTTTGAGTGTTCAAGGTCAAATGACTGCCAAACTCCCTCGGGCATGCTAACATCATAGAAATAGAAATAGTGGGCTTGCTTGCTAAAAGCAAGGTGTAAACTGGGGGCAAGGTCAAAGCCAAAGTCCATCAATGAGTCGATTCTCTACGCCAGCCTGTGCAGGGTGCAGATTGAAGTCTGCACCCATGATGTTACAGTTCATCAATCATATCCACAATGTCACCCTTCCATGGACTGAACCAGGACTCCAGCTGAGATGGTGCCCTCCTTGGGCACCACCCGGACATGTGGGAAGGAAAGCAGAGAGCATGGATGGTCAGAACATGCACAGACACATTAATGGACAAGCATAGTAGATTAAAATGATGAATAGATGTGCTTGGTCTGCAGGAGGAAATCAAAGTACCCAGAGGAAGCCCTTGTGGCAGTAGGGGAATATGCAAATTCTACACACACACACACACACACACACAGACCTGTACTCATACCTTTGTGGGGACCATCCATTCATTTTTGTCGACAGAACCCTAATCCCAACAATAACAGCCTTAACCCCTACCCAGCCCTAACCTTAATCATAAGTAACCAAACAAAATACACCACAAATACTTGTGGTGACTGGAGAAATGGTCCTCACAGCGACAAATTATCAGGTTTGATATCAAATGTCCCCACAACGTAAGAAATATCTGGACCCCCCCCCCACACACACACACACGCACACAACAAAAGCAGGATTAGAGCCCCCAACCCAGAAAGTGTGAAGTTAAACTGAGGCCTACTGATCCACCGTGGCCGTATATTTGCTCATTTTCGATTTGCAATTTTATTATTGAGATAAACAGGCAAAAGACAGATAAAAGCAATAAGTCGAGGGGGAGTGCTGGCTTGTACATGTACAGCATATTCCTCCATGTCAGCATAAATGTTTCCGACGGCCAGATATCAGAGTGAGACCATAATCACTGAGCGCTGCATTCTCATGCCCCGTTAGCTCCGTCAAACACTGACACAAATGAGTCACCAGCACTAAAAACAGAAGCATAAACTCCAATGCTGAATTGTGGAAAATGTACAGAAAATAAGGGGGAAGAGCCACTTAGTTTACACTTCAGGTGTGACCACCGGGAAAGGCAAGTTAGATGAGGGAAAGAAATTAAATCATGGGCAATCATTAGGTGATGAAATAAAAGCAATTACATTGCCTGGATAGTCTCATTAATAACGATTGCATTCTGTGTTATCAGAATGTTTATTTTCCAAGGGCTACTCTGTAACTGTGACACTGTGTAGAGATATAGGTGTTTGCTCTTTTTTATTGCACAGTCTCCCTTTTAAAAAATGCATGTAATAACGGAAACGACTCCCCAAAGAAAAATGACTCATTATTACACCGAATAATTCTCAAAAAAAAGTACCCTCATATCTAACCAACAAAATACAAGCAGCCTTTAATTGCTTAATATTACACATTCAAGGTTAGAAAAGATCAATAACTGGATAAGGTACAACTGTAAAAATTAACAGTGAACACACATTCTATCATACTTCTGCTTGCGATAACAAAAATGTTACCCTTGAAATGTCATTCAGCAATTATCTGAAAAACATTACTATATATCTAATTAGGGGTGCAGGAGAGACATAGATACCCTGGAATATTAAGGGGGCCCTGTACAGGGCCCTTGAATACATAAAACGATAAAACTATATAATGTAATTGGGGACCAAGGTGACATTTTGTCAGGGGACCCAGAATTTCTAGCTACACCCATCTAATAAAAAATGTCCCATAAGACTGTATCCCCAGCCTGGTTGGAAAGGTGCTATAGATCTACTGTAATTATCCTATAGTATTATGCTAAGTATGCTATAAATCTCATGTAGAGCTTTGAATTTTAAATTTGTCCAAGGTTACAAATATTCCAAACACTGTGCGAGCTTTTATACAGTATATTTAACATATTTTGTACTTGTATACCTTACTTTGTTTCTTTCTTTATTTGTTTGTCTGTTTGACATTCATGGTAACAAAAATACTTCTCAGAATGGAGAAATGATAGTAATACGAACTTTTGTTACGTTTATTTGTCCCTCAGGGGGATTGTTTTTAACTTGTCCCTTTTAAAGAAAACTAAATTGCTGCAGCATTAGACAAATAAATTTAATAAATTCCAGAAAAATAGTCATACCTCCCAACAAACAAATAATAGAAACAAACAAATAATAAGAAAGTGTATGTTATTATTTGACATAAGGATTTCCTGCTACTGCCATAGTATAGATACACCACAGTTATTGTCTGAGAAGAGAGTGATGCTGTATCATTTTCAGAGAATTTACCTTGACACATGCGCAGCAGAAGTTCTGTAGCACGTTGTAAGTACTTATTACAAAGGAAATTAAATTCAATGGCCTCTATAATATCTATAATAAATTACAGTTATATATAATGACATACGGTATTATAGCAATATATAATACATTACAGTTAGATATGATATGTGATAGCAACAGTTCTCTTACTGCCTAGTTGCTCGATGTGGTCCTGTGGACCCTCCTTTTAAACATCCTGTCTATTACCTTTGCTCTTAGCTGAGATGCTTTTCTTTTTGGGCACACCAGGTCTTCATTATCCTCTTTCGATGTTCCAGCTCTTGGCTCCCAAAATACACTTGACTGTTTTTCTGGAATGTGGTAAAGATTTTTTCAACAGCTTCTGTCAAAATTGGCTTGTGTCAGAATTGGATTTTGGTTTGGAACCAGCGATACTGTGCTTTCTGTGGAAATCTGTAATAAGTCCATTGCCTAGAGGAAGGAGCTAAAATGGCCTTGGCTGAAAAAGTGCATTTTTTTTGTGTCGTTTGTTCAGATTCACTTCATTCATTATTAGGATGTTGGGAGGTTAAACGTGAGGCAGGAGTAAGATTGTTCTGCCTCACAGACTATCTGTCTTCATTATATTTGTCTGGAGGTTAGAAATGAGGCTTGTTTTATGAGTTTCACATATATTTTTGAGCAGGGTATGCACTATACCGTACAGCCCCAAAATGCACCATTACAGGTAATTCTGTAATGTATGATTATATATGGGGATATTTACCATGTCTCGGCTTTGTTTGGGTGTTTGCACTTTCCCCGCATGTTGGTCATTTCCTCCAGTTCCTCTGGTTTCCTGCAACAGTCCAAAGACATGCTGTTAGGTGAACTGGCATCTCTAAGTTACCTGTAGTATGTGATTGTACATGTGTGCCCTGTGATGGACAGGTGTCCCTTCCAGGATGTCTCTCTGGCTTGTGCCCTCTGCTGCCCCCAATAGGCTCCAGGATTCTCTGCAACCCTGCTCAGGATAAGCATTTAGAGCACGCCTGCACAGATAGATGTACTGTTTTGATCCCAAAGTGAAATTCAACCCGTACGGCAGCAAAGGGATGGTGTAAAACACGAGACAAAGTACAACGAGTGTATTTGTAGAGCAAGCAAAAGAAAAAAAAATAGATGGTGGTATGCCTAGATGAAGATTACTGTTACTTATGGGGTCATGGGTGATATTGTCCATTTTGAAATGCTGTCCTGTATATTTTATAGCACTGTGGTGCAGGATGGCGGCAAATAGAGTTGACCCCCGGTAACGTTTTAGCAGTTCATGGTGCAATGAGCCAGTGGCTGAAGGTGCCCCAAGACAGTACCCCACGGTGGAGATGGGCAGAATTGTTCATGATGTTCTCCAAGTATGCTCCCATCCACTATTTTACTACAATCACCAGTGGGTCCAGGGTCAGTCCTGCGATGGAGCTGACCTTTCTGAAGAGTCTCCTTGACCTGATGCCACTTCCCCTGAAAACCACAGCACAGGGAACTAAACTAGTCACCATAAACAAATAAAACATCCTCAGCAGCTCGCTGCATGTGTCAAAAGACTCGAGCCTCTTGAGAAAGTAGTGTCGGCTCTGGCGTTTCTCGTACAGTGCTGCTGTGCCATCCATCCTGTCCAGTCCGCTTTCCAGCTGGACCCCCAGGTGCTTGTAACCAGTGGTGCTGCTAGAGATGTTGGATCCCACGAAAGCCAATCACACTGGCCCCCCAACCCAGACCAATCCAATTACGTTCCAAATTTTTAGGGCCCTTGTCACTCAGGGGATCTTGGAATCATCCTAATTCCACCCCCCCCCTTTACGGCACTCCTGCTTGTAACACTGTACCACCTCCACTTCCTCCTCCTGGATAGTGACAGTCACAGGATCCTCAGCATGCTGGAAAATCCACCACTAACTCCTTTGTCTTGCGGATACTGAGCCACATGTGATTCTCCCTGCACCGCAAGACAATGTCCTACACTAGCCTCCTACACTCTGACTCATCTCCATTGTCAATACACCCTAATGTTTAAGTAGTTTTAATGTAATATGCAGCATAGCAATGCATTTCTGTAAGACAGGCATTGCACACTGCACACAAAAAATGAATACTTTTGCCAAAGCCGTCATTGATCATATCATCCTCGCAAGTAAAAGCGTTGGAGCTTAGCTGCTACAGGCCAGTTTGGATAACTCAGCACATATGCTGTGGTATTGCTGTTTTGGGAAATGGTCCTCTGCCCATTGTTACTAGAACTATAGGGAATATAAGAAAATTAACACAAAATAAAACCAATTTGAAATGAAGATGCGCAAAATATTGTTTTCAGTGTAATGGTTCATGGTAAGCACAAAGAGTGGGTTTTTCTTTATTACTGGCAAACTGGTGGCTATACTGTAGGATAAAAAATAGTCTTAGCTTTTTCCACATTTTTTTTTCTGCATCCCGTTCTCTTTTCTTCAAAACGATGCGTGACTTCAGTCAGACTATAAGAGCTTCTCCTTTAAGAGACATTTGGAGATACTTATTATAAAATAAAATCCAGTAACAATTTACTTAAAGCAGTCATCTATAATGCAATATAATGGTCAGTATAAGCATTAAGGATGCTTTGTACGGCTTTATGAAGATACATATAGTGTATAATAGATGAGAGCTTCATAAAGCATTCATAATGTGTAAGAAACATGGCTATAATGTTACGTCTGTTTTATATATATTTATAGCCATGTTTACACTTTATGAATGCATTACAATGTGTTACGAATGGGTTAGGGGGACTTGGGTGTCGAGGGGGACACAAATACTTAGTAATAACTCATTTACTACTGAAGTACAGATCATGAACAAATCAGGAACACATATAGTCACTACTTAAGATGAAAATGTGTCACGATTCATTAATGATGAATAATCATGACATCAGTATTTCACTTATGTTATTCATTACTTGCTCCTTCAATAGTTCCCTAGTATTTCCTTCAGTAAATCCTTCAGTAGTTCACTAAGATATACCGACTGAACAGATATCGTAACAAATATAGTAACTGCTTGGGATAAATGATGCTTCATGATTCATTAGTGATGAACAAAAATGAGATCAGTATTTTACATGTGTTATTCATTATTTGTTCCTACAGTACTTCCTTCTGTGATTCCCTCAGTAGTTTATAAAGGTTTGGATAATTAACAGATATAGTCATAAATATATAGTACTTGCTTGAGAAGACGTGTGACTGTTCATTAATGAACAGACATGAGATCAGTTTGTAAATAACACCTAAGTTATGGTTAAATAATACATAAGTAAGAGCAAAGTACTACATTATTTGTGTACCATCAAGTAAAGCATTACCTACAAATGTGCTAATCAATTCGTTTAGATATGGGATTCAGAGAAAGTGTTAAAAAAAAACGTACTTCTTCAGTAAACACAAAACTAAAACAAGTCTGCAATGAGTTTGGACCCCAGGAAGCACAGGGTATAAGGCAGGGGAACTCCTGCAAAACACACACATCCCACCTGCTTGTCTCTCATTTCCATTTGTCGTTAGCGGGACCACGTACTCTGACAGGCTGCCAAACGCCTATCTGAGTTATGCCACCTCAGCTTTCACCAACTGATGTTTGCACTTTTGCTCTTAGTTCGACTCCCCACAGTGCTTTCATCACCAGCATTTGTCATTATGGGTAAAGTATCCATTCTGTGATATGCTGAGTATTTGACTGTTACCAAACTGGCCACAAGCTTTGGCCTGCCATCCGAATTGAGGCCTGGCTCACAGGTACCAAAATGATCTGTGCCAGCAGGGAGAACCTCAGCCTCCAGAAAGGACTCCAGCTCCAGGTAACAAATCATGTTTGCAGATTTTACAGCTCCCAGTGGAGGGAGAAGCTGCT
This sequence comes from Mormyrus iriodes, assembly GCA_011763525.2. Taxonomy (NCBI): domain Eukaryota; kingdom Metazoa; phylum Chordata; class Actinopteri; order Osteoglossiformes; family Mormyridae; genus Mormyrus; species Mormyrus iriodes. Next base: position 1,037,638 of record JAAGVU020000002.1, read on the forward strand.
AATGATCTGCTGGAGTTAGGCATCGTTATATACACTGTGAATCCCAGGGCACAGAGTTCCCCTTGTTCAGCATACACCTCTGGACTCAAGGCTAATTAATGAAAAACTAATTTACTAAATTAACTTAAGACTTTAAGGCTAATTAAGAAGTGGAAGAAAAGCCAGCCTTAGTAGCAAACCGCCAGGGTCAAGACTAAGTGACAGTAATCCAATAATATTTTGAATTATATTAATATAAGTATTAATTAGGATTAATATTCATAGGAATTCCTTGTATGTAGGTGCTATAGCTTGTCAAATAGTTATAAGCTACCTTGAATTTTGGGAAAACAAGAAGAATGTTGTAATACACCCACTTCTTACAGAACCTAGAATGTTCACAATCTGCTCATCAACGCAAGAAGATAAAAATAGCAAAAATATGTCATGTACTGTATTGTCGGTTGTTGGTTTTACCAATTTGCCAATACACACATGAACTTGGAATTACATGTGATTTGTAGAAAATGTACAAAAATGTAATTATGCCTTGTCTCTCTCTAGAAAAAGTTACACAGTAACTGACTTTATGAACTCTGTTGTCCTCTACAAGCGTAGGGGCTTCTGATACAAACACTATTGCCTTCACTCAGCAAATTTCTGGCTGCCCTGTAATCTATGACCTTAACAATGTCTCATTTTGGGCGTCATTGTACACAAAATTAATGTGCTCTTGGAAGAAACAGAAAGAAAGTGGTGATCTGCTTTCAAAGAAAATGTAGTTCTGGTCCTGCAAAGTTCTGGTATCCTGCAAAATATCCAGTCCCTTAGTCCATCATCATTTTTAAGTTTATTAAGATCAGTTGAAAGATATTTGCCACATGCAAGCAAGAGCAAACATTTTGGGATATTCTATATTTGACTTTTCAAAGTTCAATCAGCAGTCTTGCTAAACTCACTGTTGTAAAAGATACCTTCTGACACTTGACTGACATGAACAACAATATCAAATCTGATCCTATCACCATTAATTTTATCAGCTTTTCCTGGAGGGTAGGTATAAATTACTTATGTGGATTTTTAACAGACATGGAAGCATTCTTTTAAGCTTACACTAGATCCTAAACAGTACTGATGAGAAGACTGATTCAAGAATTAATTGTGCTCCTATATTGGAACTAGAGACATTTAGCGGTATTGAATAATTTAGGCTAGTGAAACAGTAACGCAACAATAATCAAACAGTTCTGAAATGTCCTGGTGGGACCCAAGAACGTGTGACATTTCAGAATGCTATGACCTTCAAATAACCTTTTTTTCAGGAACTGGCAATCGCAAAAGAGAAGGCCACAATAATATTTAACTGCTTCTGAAAGCAAGAGGAATACTAAAACGAGAACGATTGCCTTTTATTTGTTTGTATGATGCAATACAAACAGCTGTGCTCTGATGTCATGCTCTCTCCTATATTGGTAACACTTTATTTGGATAGTCCGCCTACAGAGGGTATACAGAGTATTTGTAACATTTCAACAACTTATTTGTCGAGATTCAACAATTAGTATAACATTGGTTATATAATTATGTTTATAATTACTTATAATATTGCTTATATATGGATTAAGTGGTTGAGTGAAATCCAGTTAAATTAATCAAGGATATGTAAGTATGTTCATGAATCATTACATATCCTGTATATACCGTGTATTCTGTTAAACATCTACAGACACGGTGAAACAGCTGAATTGTTGAATTTTAACCACGTTAACCAAGTTGTTGAAATTCTACAAATGCTCTGTAGGCAGACTATCCAAATAAAGTGCTGCCCCAATTTTTCCCATTGTAGTTAATACTTGAAAGTTGTATTAACAGCATCATATGTGCTAGACTATCTCCTTGTCCATTATGATGCAAAACAGGTGGTATAACTATGGAGGGGCTATGGAAAATGTAACAAGTATAAACAAGAATAAGTTCCATCATGTCTTCATCATCATGGTGAGGGTGAAATGCTAGGAAAAATATTATCAAATTCGATATACCGCACTTCAGTATATTGCCCCAAATTTAATACGACTGCAGGACAACTAGTTTATTCTTCTTGAAGCTTGAAATGGATTGATCGAAAACAGAATGAAACAGAATTGTGGCTTTTTACCATACTACTATATTGAAATTTTAATAAAATTCTTCATATCCTTCTGACATATAACACTTCCTCCATACTGAGCTTGGCAGTAGGATTCCGGGCAGTTGTTATGGAAAAATGCTTAACTGTCAAAAAATATTATAACACAATGACTTCTCTTATTCTTATGTCCATGCATATATATATATACACACACACACACACACACACACACGCACACACACGTATGTATGTGTGTGTATATGTAATTCAGGGCCCTTGGGTTCCATTTTCCTAAAGGCAATGAACTAAGTGTACTGAATACCAAACTGAACAAGAAATCACTTCCAGATTTTATTGCATATGAAGGAATTCTCGATTCTAACTATTAATACTGTTTATAAGGATTTTCATGCGTCTGCATATTTAACCCATTTAAAGTCACAGGATACAGACATATTCAACTAATGTTAAAGATCCACATGGTTCTCTACATACAAAATTAAATTGAGTATCTTTTTAGTAAGTCATACAGAAAAATATAATCTTTTATCAGTGATTTATAGATCAAACTGCAAGACACTGCATATGGTATGTGTGCAGTGGTCATGGTAGATTGACTTTCTTCTCCTTACACACCGTCAACCTACATGTAGATGCCTTTAAGCTACTTTAAGCTACTCTTTGAATATTTCAATGTGTCCAATAATTTGCCATATACTTTTTCAGAACATAGTCTAGGTGGGGTTCAGCCCTGGAGAACACAGCTATGTAATTATTTTCACAAGTCATACAGTGGAAAAAATGAGGTTTATAGGGCAACTGATCTTATTACAACACAATACTAATAAGTATTAGTCTGCGTAGAATCTGTGCTGACCAATTTGATAGAAACTACAGCCCAAATTATTAACTTAAATATTTAGAAATATTTAGATTAACTTAGCATGTACATGTAAATATAATGAACATGGACTGGTGGATGGAAGATGGATGAATGGAGGAAGGGATGGACAGACATTTATAAACATGATATAAATGAATTCCTCAGAAACGATCTTAGTCCTTCTTCAAATGTACAGAACATACAGAACATACTTGTAGCAAGTATGATCTGTTTAAAATAGATGCACCCGTTTTTGGGAATTCTCAATACAGTTATTTCTTTCATATTATTAACTTTTCATTCACATAAAAGCCATCTGGATAATAAGCAATTAATTTTATAACAAAATTAGACTACACGTCTCAGAATGGCTTAGCTATGATTACCTTTGCCTTGACAAATGTGAAATATGCAATCACTCTCAGAATTAATGCATATCAAACCACTTGTCAGTTCAGTGTATCATGTGGCATCCGTATAAATAATTTTTTAACAGCCCAGATTACAAAGTAGACCTTGTAACTTGTCTCTGTTAAGGAAATGCAATGTCTTTATAATATAAACATAATACTTCATAAAGCTCGTAGGAGAAATATCAATTAAACAATTATGGCATGATATATTTCTGTTATCATGTCATCATATTGTCATCTTCCATAATGTTTTTTCGCAATAATCATTTTATTTTTGTTCTTTTTGCTACTAAGATGCAGGGCTGGTTCTAGACAGGGGCCCTGCCAAATGCTCCACGTGCCCCGCTAAAGCCAAAGATATGACCCACCAACATCTCTTATTGCCCCCCTATTTGATACAGTCTAGAACCGGGCCTGCTCAGATGATACATTAGATTTGATTTTAATGTAAAGTCTCCATACAGATTACATAATTCTATTCTGCTATGCTAGTTATATCCAACAAAAAACTCAAGAAAGTAGACCACTTTGTCAATAAATAAAATGCTGCATCAAGTTTGTGGGATCAAATGATAAACATGGGAGTTTGCTATATTATTTTATTTATTTTTATTTTTTGAAAATGATACCTGATTAACGGTTCCAGTGAGGCCTGAACAAATGACATTTAATTACAGTTCTTATTTTTTATTTTACAACTACAACTCCTTCTGTACAGAGTATATCTCTGTCATGTGCACTTTGCTACTAGGGATAGCCTCTTGGTCAGCCCTACAACGCAATACTGGATGAGAAGTTTCAGAATTAATAAGTTATTACTTACTTTTCCCGTTGACTGAGATGTATAACTGAATAAATCTACATCGATTTTTCATATTTGTTTTTGACAAAATTAAAAGTCACTGATAATGACATCAACAGTAACAACACGAGAGATTTTAGCAATGTGTGGCTTTTACCACTAGAGGTAGTAGTGGTCTTTGCTTAAAAATAAATATTTGGAAATTTAGTGGTTTGCTTTCCTGAATTTTAACATTGCTTAAACCAGTTCTTGCCGCTTTTATTATTTTTCCCGTGTTGTAGAAAGAAAAATCTGTCACATTCTGTTTGTATAAAGCCACCCTCACGTGAAGCCAATAATGTTTACTATTTCGTTAAAATGGTGCATGTCAAGGTCTGGGGTGTATTAGACGGTATTCTGACATATGGCACCCGTAGTCAACATCTTGAACGCAGGAGAAATGGGCAGGGATAAGGACCTGAGTGACTTTGACAAGGGCCAAACCGTTATGGCCAGATGACTGGGTCAGAACATCCCCGAAATGGCAAGGCCTGTGGGGTGCTCACACCCAGCCATGCTGAGTACCTACTGAGAGCGGTATGAGGAAGGGTGTTGGGCAGCCAAGATTCGTCAGTGTGGGATGTGAACGAAGGCTATCCCATCTGGTCCAAACCAACAGAAGGGCTACTGTGGCAGAAATTGCAGCTAATTTTAATGATGGTGACAAAAGTAATGTGTCACAACTCGAGCCCTGCTGCACATGGTGTGGTATATCTATAGACCAGTCGGAGTGCCTATGCTGACCCTTGTCCACCAACGAAAGCATCTACAGTGGGCATGAAAGCAATGGAACGATATATATATATAAAACATAAAACATATTAATTATTTACATTTTAAAATGGCTTAGTGCATGACATAACCCATGTTCCATCAAAAAAATATCTAAACATCCATCATCCATCCATAGTATAGCAGCTTTTTCTGGGCAGAGTCATAGGGGACTTGGAGCCTATCCCAGGCTGCAAAGGACACAAGGCAGAGGTTCACCCTGGATGGGATGCTAGTCCATTACAGAGGATATCCAAACAGTTACTAAATTATGTATAAATGCATCCACTTTTCCCCCCACAGTACACCAGTATGTAATTAACTGCAGTTGTGGATTCTGGAACAGTAAGCTTATAGCATTAAATCTCTCCATTTAGACATTAAAATAATGGAGTGTAATAATCCTTGATCTGTATTGAAAAACAATAAACTTATGTGATAACCTTCACTATTTACCCCATGAAATGGACCTTCTTATTAGACAATTTTGCAGGGGTATATTAAAATAGGCAGTATATGATTCTATGAATTTCAGACAGTCAGCTTTCAACTTCAGGCAAAGCTTTAAAAGTAAGGAAAAATGGAAACTGACCTGCATTACTAATGGCATTTCACATCAGGAAAAATTAGTTTTAGTTATTATATGTGCATAGCATGGTGGATAAGTGGGCAGCACTATTGCATTATACCTCCAGGGTAGAGTTTTGAAGTCTCCCTCCACTCTGTGTGTGGAGTTTGAATGTTCACCCCGTGTTTCCTGAGTTTTCTCCCACAGTCCAAACAGATACAGTTAAGCTAACTGGCGTCTCTAAATTGGCCGTAGAGTAGTGTATAAGTGCCCTGTGAGGGACTGGCATCCCCATCTAAGGCATCCCGCAGGCTTGTGCCCCTCTGCCCTGTAGGGAGACCAGCTAATCCATGTCAGGGGGACACTTTGAGCTAGGACAGGATTTGTAAACTACTATTTCAATTTAAATGATCTGGATTTCACCTAAGCACTTAGTTCTTGCTGTGTGCTGATTGGTCCTATAATCATGCATGTGTCAATAATGTTGATGTGAAACAGCTGGATGAGTTTTTCAATCAAGGAAATGAACCAGTCAAAGCAGAAGTGATCTATTTAGCCAAGCGCAGGAGTCTTTGAGTTTTAAATTAGTGTGTAAAACCTGAAGTAGCTCAAACTGTGCTCCCTGACATGGATTATCTGGTCACCCTTCTCACTGGTCACCCTTCTCACCTGCCCGGAACAAGTAGTTAGTAGATAGATAGATGGGACTAAGTACCCTTCTATTTTTCAGTAGCCCTTTTGCTGATGCTCGCTGACTTTTATATTTCCTCCCGCATCATGAAAGCGTCCTACATTTTACCTTAGCCATGTCCAACTAGGAATAGCAAAGCTCTAAAATTTTATGAGTGCTGCTTTTGTGCATCTTTCCTACTACACCCATGTGTAATCGATTATATAATATAGCACATCGAGACCAACTTCTGACACGAGCTTGTGCTTTTTTTCAACCCAGAGGAGCAATAATTTCAATGCTTCAGCTAAAATCCCAGTGTTCACTTAGGGTATGGAAGCGGACTGTGCAAGCCACTGTATCCTGTCGATTGCCTTTTTTGCTATAACTATAGACAGTGGCTGTCCTGTATGGCAAAATTCAAGAAGTACTAAGTCCTTATTTTATTGTCTACCATCTGTGTCGCAGATGCTGGATATTTGGGTCTGGCCACTGCACCGTCCCAACTGTTTGTTAGTATTAACTGTCACTCTGGACAACGTAGTGAGAAGTTTCCCCACATATTCCCTCTGATTTTGTTAGACATTCCCTTGTGTTGCTTTCGATCTTCAAAGAGACCTGAGGGCACACAGGCTCAGCTGAAAGTAACTAGTACATTTTTCAAAACCTTCTTCTCTCAACACATTTTCTGAACTCTCAAAAATACTTTCTTGGTGTGGATTTCCCTGACATTTCTGTAGAAGCAGGCAGGCTAGCCAGGAATGCTGCAAGGGTGTACCACAGTGATTCTAATGCAGGAGTAGATCCAGAGATGATTATAAAGTTTTCTTCAGCTATGTGGAAGTCATAGGGGTGTTTAATTGGTAAACGGCATTCAAATTACAGTAACACATGTTGTTGCTGATTAGAGTTTCCATGTATAGTACATGTCATTAGTGAAATGGTTGACAGACCTACGCTGGTTTTTATGAATCAAGCTGTGCTTTGGCATACCAGACAGAAATAGTCTAATTCTCCTTCACAAGAAAATTTTATCATAGAAAGAAATGCGGTAAAGCAGACAGATCTATATAGCTTTATTATCTCTTTATTGACATTTGAAATATTTCTTCTGAGAAATAATATATAACAGAAACTAATGAGCTCAGCCGAATCCGTACCATAGAAACCTGATGGATGCTACATTCATATTTCTTTAGGACAAATAAAAGACTAGAAGATTAGTTTTTCTTAACAATCCCATTTTAGTCTAAATCTGAAAACCCAGTATCTTTTTGCCATACCTATTTTGTGTGTGTGGGTCATGTATATACTACATTGTGGGGACCACATGTCCCCACAATGTCATAAAAACCTGTTATTTTGACGTTGTGGCAATCACCTTTATGGGCCCCACAAGGGGAAGCTCAATGTTATAAAAATCTGTGACTGTAATCAAAAAACTAAAATAGCCAAAAGCCTTGTATTTGTTTAGTTACTTATGGTTAAGGTTAGGACTGGGTAGGGGATAAGGTTGTCATATTTAGGATTAGGGTTATGCCCATAGAAATGAATGGACAGTCCAAACCATATGTGTGTGTGTGTCTGTGTGTGAGATGGTATGTTGCCTCACTGCATACGACTATAACCTCACACCCCAATAGGTTGTAGGTTCTTTTCCTTCCCAGTCATGTCTGTGCATGAGGTTGCAATATTCTTTGCATTTTCATAGCGTTTCTTAAGATTCTTCTTATGGTCCAAGATCTTGCAGATTATGCAGGGAGGGTGTGCTGTGACAGAATATGTGTCCCCCACTTTGTTCCTGGGGTTTCTGCAGATAGGCTGAAGAATGACTACAGCGCAGCAGTGCACAAGCCGTTTCAAATACGGATCAACATAAATATAAATGGCAGCACTGAAATGATGAGGCAGGAAGTGAATAATGTGTGTTTTGAAATATCATGCATACATACATATTGTGTTGAAGCTAAGACATTAACGAGATGGGCCATTAACAAAAGATGTTTTTATATAATGTTTGTACATATATCGTAAAGCTTTTTTTTCTCAGCGCTTTCACTAAATTCAAGGACTTTTCAGTGAATGTCAAATATCCTTGACAAATGAAGAGATGATTGGCATTACGACTATTTCATATCAGCGCTTCTTTCTGTTTATATGCCCTTGCCTACACAGTCCACCACTAAGTAGAACAAAGCAGCAGGCTTGCATCCCAGCGATGAAAGAAATGACTACTCAAAGAACAAAGAAGAATCATTAGCTAGGTTATTTCCAGCTATACAAATATATATCATGCACAGCATCTACAATTTACATATTTAGCATAGGCCTACATCTGAATCAGTGTTCAAGTTCGAGGGGGGGGAACCATTTTAAACCCCCTCAGGTCTTGTGGATGACACTCCTAGCACTGAGTTACGGCTGGTAAGTTAGATTAGTAATTATAACAGTGTTGACAGCTGATACTTGTTAAGGGAATGTTTCCTTCCCTCGTAATGTAGTAATAACCTCAGGAAATCAACAGAGGGGGCTGATGTTCCATTATTGCCAGTGAGATCACAGCCATCTCACCCCAAAGGCTACCACAATACGACTTTTCTATATGCAATGTTGTTAACTGTACCATTCAGTTTTTGTCTGTTTGTTGTGGTATTTTGAAAAAATAAACCTTATTTGTTAAATGCCTATTAAGCAGTTTAAAATAGGACTGAAATGGGGGTTTATTACAAATCAGCCCTAGATGTGACACAGTAATGGAGGAAACAAAAGTGAAGGATCCAGTGCTGATGCAGTCAAAACCAACCCAGCACTGTGCATGTTAAACTGCAAAACAAATCACGGTATATATTACTCTGCTGTGCCTTTGATGCAAATGTGTCACGCGAGAGCTTCGCTGGCCAGTCAAGATCAGTCATTTCTAATAGGAAATGCATGATACAAAAGACTAACCTTGAAAGGAGATTCAGAAATACAGTAAGCATGTGGGGCTGTTCTAAGACAGAACAACAGTACAGGTCCCACATTCGTTCATGGCTCATCTACATCCGCGAATCTACAGCTGGTTCGATTGTCTGTAAACTTTGTAGCAAGCAGTAGCTTTAATTACTGAATACTGCAGTTCACAGGTTTCCACATACAGAACGAAAGCATTATGCTATTAGAATCCAGCATTGCCATGTCATTCTGGCTTGAATACCACAGTGCAGAGGCTAATCACAGAGTTCAAAGGAGACCTATTACCTTAACAATGCGTGTATCTTGATTTATTTTTCTAACACCCTGTAGATTTAATTAATTGATGACTAACGATGGCATCTTGTTGGTTAGAAATCAACACATTTTTTGTAAAAAGCACAGCAACCTATGACAGGGTTACATTAAACTGAAACATCTTTTTTCCTGACCAGTAAATATAGAAATGCTTAAAAAATAAAAAGAAAATACATGCATCACGTCTTTTTCATCATCCTAAAAGCTTCAAGTTTGTAGTTGTCTGTTTAAATTTTCATCCTGGTTTGGTTCTTTGCTGCATAAATTATGCATATAACATTAGTCTAAGAGCTTCAACAAAGGAGAGGAAATTATCCCAGTAATAAACATTACTGCACACAGGTAATGTGTAGTACTAGACTGTTAGACGACTTTTTCATTTTGCCTTGGTTAAAGGTTGCATTTTGTTTGAGCATAAATCTGCTGCAGGCATGTAGGAAATATTTCCACACTGACGAAGAAAGGAAAAAACATGGAATGTAGGCTTTAATATAATCAATTGTTTTGTTACAGGCGGTCAAGCAAAGAATATACATTGTCGCTTGCATGAGAAGTGATCATGATTATGCATCCCTGAAATTACACCCATACCCGATGATCTAATCTCCAAATAAAGATGTGCTACATTTAAATAAAATTTGTTTACATTTGTTTAAATGATAATATAGCAAGAGGTTTCCTCACCAGTAAGGCTAATCGGTGTCTCTAAATTGCCCATAATGTATGTTTGTATGTGTGCATGTGTCTTGTGATGGGCTGGCATCTTATCCAGGGTGTGCCCCTATTTCATACCCCATGCTGCATGTGATTGGCTCCAGGCCCCCATGACCCTGTCCAAGATAAATGGTTGTAAGACGGATGAATGGATGGTATTACAATTAGAGTCGGGGAAGGATGATGACACAATGACAATATGTCGAGCTGTAATTATCTAACAGTTTGAAATGGAAATTCTGAGTTTTCTACAAAAAGTGTTTCAGAAAAACTGTAATAATCAGATATATTACTAGAAACTATGAAGCCATACTAGGGAATGGGTTATGAAGAATTTTAAGATTCAGTGGTACACTCTCAGGCCTACATCTCCGGGGCTATGGGTTCAGCTCTACCTCTGAATCGATGGGTGTGCAGTTTGAGTATTGTCCTAGTTTAGATAACCTAATGTCTAAATTGCTGTATGTACATTGCTGTTTATGGCCTGATGTGCTGTCCTACCTGGGATGTGATCCAGGTTTTCAGTGGCCCTTTGATGGGTCACCGACATGGGAGGGTGGAAAATATTTATTGGTATGATCCAAGGAACAGAAAAAGAGAAAAACAGCTCTATTAATCTATAATTTAAAACTTAACATTGTATGTTTTCTTGGGATGCTGGCATGCCATCTGAGATATTTCAGTCATTAATTCTAGATTTGAGATAATAATTCTCTCCAGAAGCTAAATAAATGATTGTATAAAAGGGCACTATTAGAATTTTTAGATTCCATAAATGTATAATATATATCACTGTATATTGGCAGAAGATTTTTACTTTGTCAAAACGGAATCTTACTATGATAGCTCCCCATAGACTTTTGCTTTCATTGCTGTAACTACAATTTCCAATGGAAAAAAAAATCTATTTTAGTTTTTACACTGAGTGAGGCCCAAATTGACATTTAATGTTATCTGCAAGCAAAATGATAGTTCATACCTTTGCCTGGCCAAGGTGGGAGGTCGTCCACACTGTCAAGCAAACAGGAGATAGACTAGAACAACAATGAAATGATATACTTTTTTTTAATTGATAAACTTTGAAAGATATATGGCATTGTGAGGGTGAACATGATCCTTGTTTAAAACCAGGAATTTTGGTTTGTTTAGACCAAATCAGAAGGAGAAAAGATTTAATTATCTGGGGATTTGTATCTATAACTTGTTTACAGAATGACACTTGTTTTACTGTGGGGGAAACACATTTGTTAAGAATTTCTGTTGGTTAGATTTGTTACTGTTTTCATTTCTATTATTTGCAATTAAAAACCATTTTATGGGCTACAGACTATCCTTGACCTTGAATCATACATATATAATATATCATTGAAAAGAAATATAGCTTAATTTAACATGTCCCATAAGCAAGGCAAAATTGCCCGGTGTCAATGTGTGTGTGAGTAATGCATTTAAATTAATAATTAATATTACATTGTGGGGTTCAAACGGAAAAACCTGTTATTTAAATGCTGTGGGAGGCAATTTTTCGGTCCCCACAAGGGGAAACTCAATTTTATAAAAATCTGTGACTGCACTCAAAAAACTAAAAGTCAAAAGTCTTATGTTTTGTTTGGTTACTTATGGCTAAGGTTAGGACTGGGTAGGGGTTAGGGTCGTCATTGTTGGGATTAGAGATTTTCCCATAAAAATGAATGGACGGTCCCCACAAAGCTATGAATACAAACGTGTGTTTGTGTGTGTGTACATGTTTGCATGTACAATATTATTTTTGCACTATTTACTAATATTCTGAAATCTTATACAATTCATTTGAAAAGTACAGTATATGATTTTTTTCATATATAATGACAGAAATGCCCAATGTTCAAAGTTATTTGTGCCCTTGCCTGTATGAAAGCATGTAAGTTTTACTTCTATATAATTGTGTGGGTTTGGATCCTACTATTAACACCCCAAAACTAGCAAATCCCCAAGATCGCATTCAGTATCATTCCTGTTGTTGTATAATTTCTATAAAATGCATTTAAAGTAATTTAGTCCAATATGATTCAAGTATAAAGCCCCCAGGATGCAGGCCAAAGTTTTTATGGCTAAAAAACTCAGCATAAAATGCATTTATTCCAGCAGATTGTGTGAAACATAATAAGATCTCTACTGAAGATCAGTATCAAACTCCATTGTATGAGGTTAAAATCAGAATGAAATAAAGTAGAAAGTATGTATGAAAGGGTTCGTATATGTTGTCAAGGGAAGTACACCGGATCAAAGCAAAACAAGAATATAGAAGAAGAAGAAAAAAGTAACAGAAATAACGTTGAACCTTGTGAGACGATTCCAGGTACAGTAGGTAAAAATGTTTACCCAGAAAGGGGACAAGGAAATACTCTAGATCAGCTTTTCTGTCAAAAATATGTTTGCTCAGGACAAGGTAAGTAGTAAGAATTCTTCTAAAAGCATTGTCATACTAACACAGGTGAACTTTACTGTATATGTTGCAGCAAAACGAACACATTGAATTAATCTTCTACCGTATCGGTCCTTGTTTCATGGGTTTCTGAACATCCCCAAACCATGGAAGTTTGTCTTCTAGTTGCTCTGGGACATAAGTGAGTCCATGGCTTTGTATGTAGTGTAAATACTAGTATTAGTAAATGCTTTTAACTATATCTATTTCTGTCTGCAAACTGTGGAAGATTCTTTTTTTTCCCAAATATGAAAATGATATGAACTTCTGTGGTCAGTTTTAAAAACTGAATATGATGCCCAGAAGGTGAAAGAGTACATTTCACTTTTTTAGCCTTTGTGTTGATGTTCAATAAGATCTCTGTGTAGGGGGTTATGTTTCTCCAGTCTATTAATTACTGAGAAGTTTTAGCATGTAGAAACTTTCCTCAGCTTACAGTAATATTCCCTTATATTGCTCATCAAAGATCATTTACATCAAAATCAGCCTCCTAGTGTTTATTTCCCATATATGTCCTAGACGTGAGTAAAATTCTCCTGTTATATGCAAATATATAAGCTGATGATTCATTTATTTACCTCTCACAGCAAAAATAGATTATGATGAACCAGAGAAAACGTTCGATCTTGTTTGGCATTTCCTGACTTGATGGCTCCAGTCATATCGACATTGGCTCTTTTGTTGGTCTCCGTTGTATTACCCCGGACAGTGATTAACAGTGCTGGTTTGAAAGGCTTTTTTCCTTCCATCACCACTCCACGATTTTGGCAGCACTCTCATAATATCTGATATTTTATGCTTTGAATTCAGCTTTTACCTAAAGCATGTGTAAGAAATAATAATAATAATAATAATAATAATAATAATAATAATAATAATAATAATTAATATATCTTTGTCCATGAAACACATTTAATTCAACTCTAATTTTGCTTAATTTCTCTTCAAAACCTGAAATAAACAGTTCTGGCAATTTTGGTCACCTCTGTATCTGAAATATAGCATTTTATTGTTTAGTAGTGGGTAACAATGCTTAATTATTATGCACACTGAGCTTTCCTTTGGTGAGTGTTGCAATTCAGAAGAGATAAACTTGTCATTGTCAAATTCATTTATATTTATTTTTATATAGTAAGCACAAAAGCAACATACAAGTGAGGCAAATATCACATTATATACCTTTATGATGTCATGGAGTCAATTAGGCATAATTACAGCAAGGCTGAGCTTCCAACGAATGCCCAGGTACAAGTGTAAGTAATATTGAAGAGCTACACAACATCTTCCAAACATAGCAAATATCTAATAAGACTACTATTCAATGACCAGAAAGTGCATCATTAAGAACATTCAGGGAACATAGAGGTTAGTAAAGAAATTTTTGGAACAGATGTGTCTTCAGGCATTTCTTGAAGCTGGAGAGGGAGTCTGATGACCGGATGTGGTTCAGCAGCTCATTCCACCATCAGGGACCTCCACATGGGAAATGTCTGGAGTGAAACGTTTTGCGCAGTGGGGGATCTCCAAGAGGTTTGCTTGCATTTATCAAACTTTATTAAATTTATCAGAAAAGTCTATCGGTTTTTCGAAAGCAATATTATTTTCCCTAATGAAAAAACAATGTATCACGGTAAGGGAGAAAACTGAATGAAAACACGTTGCCTAACTGTAAATCTTTACAATTGCTTAAAAAACTGAAATGTTAATTTTAACATAGCTGGTAGACTGCCAGCACTGGATCAGACTGAAAGTCTGAAATCCTAAAAATCCTTTATTATGACAGCGCTGAAAGATGAACACTTGAACTTTATGAAGATCTACAGGTGGTCATGGACCTCCTACTCTTCATAACCCCCCAACTAAAGTGTTGCATGGTGACCCATGAATTTGGGTCCAATTTCTGCCCCATCTCCTTGTAACATGTACATGCCAGTTTAGAGTTTAGGTGTAGTCCTATTTAGACAAATTTCTGTGTATGTAGTGTGTGTGCCCTGTAATAGCCAAGCTTCCTGTCCAAGGGTTATTCTGCATCATAGACTGCGATTCCTGGGACAGACTCCAGGCTCACTGTATCACCAAAGTAGTTAATGAAAACTAAATACGATATTAATGCCCATATTATTTTGAAATGTGCTGTGTTTGTGTGTTTTATATTTTTGGGGAAAACCTGTGTGAGAATGCCAAAAATCTGTTTCTGCTTTACCCCAGATCATAAATTGTCTCACTTTGTGCCTAATAAACACTCTATCAATGCACAAGCACAGAATAAAGTAATTTGGAGAATAGAGCCCTACTAATTCAGTATTTAACTAAAGTGATGGCACCTGAGAAACGGTATTGTATGGTTCTGGAAACAAATGCTATTAGCAAAGAGTTTTTGGTCAAGGTGGGAAAGTCACTTATACGATTTGTCTGACAAAACATTACATTACTAATTTCAATTGTTCTTGGCCTCATTTTATAATTCTTTGCAAAGAACTGGTGATGCACCATTTGTCTGCTAGCAAAACTTTTGTGTGCTATGAATGTGAGTGTACTAAACCAGTGTGCCTGTGGTGGGAAGGTTGTCGGTTCAAGCCTGGCTACCGGTATCTGCCCATTGCTGCCAAGCTTGCTCTCACCTACATACAGCTCTGGAAAAAAAATTAAGAGACCACTTCATTTATTTTTAAAAATCTGCATTTTTGAATCCTAGTTTAATGCCGGGTCTGCTGGCAGAAGGCTACAGTGAGCGGCAGGCTGCTTCCAGGCTGAAAATTTCTATGACAGCAGTATACAAGAATAAGGTGAAGCAGGAGACTGGAAACAACCAGAAACCAGTTAGACAGAGGGAGGAAGCGACTGTCTAATGCCAGAGATGACCATCAACTTATCCGACAGTTTCTCATGAATCAGAGGATGACATCATAAAGGCTGACCTTCATGACCTTCATAAAGAATGGGAAACATGAAGTGGTGTGAAGTGCACTGCTAGGACAGTTCGTAACAGGCTCCAAGGCTGAAGTCCTATAAAGCAAGGAAGAAGCCCTTCATTAATGAGAAACAGGGAAGAACCAGGCTGCAGTTTATAAAAAAATAAAATGTATATTTTACTGAGACACAGACCCATAAACTGAGAAATGATTGAAACTGAGAATTTTGCTGTGGTCATTTTTTCCAGAGCTGTATGTGTCTGTGTGTAATGGAGAACACAACTGAGCAGGTAAAAAGAGAATTTTCCCACAGGAATCAATATTATCATTACTATTATAGGTTAAATAAGCAAATGTATATACTCAACTCCATTGAAAGACCAGCTACCAAGGCTCCATGATAATACGTGCAAAGGAAATTCTCTTTCTATATAGCAAAAACTTTTAAATTATTCTATTTGATATTTTCTCTTATTATGAATCATTTTGAATCTGCATAAGACCATAAAATGTCTCGCGACATGAATTCTGGATGAATTTTGTATAGCTGATCCTTTAAGTAGCCTTCTGCTGGAGATTATAAGTTGAGCATCGGAAACATTCCTTTCACAGAGACTGTTTACAGCTCTCCATTGGTGGTGGAGTTCATGGTGTTTATAGATGAGCTACGGATGCCACAGTTTTTCTAAGGCAAAGGATCCAATATTTTCTTTATTTGTGGCTCACTTTGCATCTCGCATGATCACTTGGCGGTATCAACATCAGGCTCAGGTAAATCGGTGTTAAAATTACTGCTTAGATGCATGCTGCCAAATATTTTCTGGATGATGCCCTAGGCGGAGTGAGGAGGAGCAGGGTGGAGAGTCAAATAAAATCATGTTCGCAAGGCTTTACATGCAGCATTAAGGCCTTAAAATAGGTTTAGACATTTCTTGTGCTCTTAAAATGCTGAGCAGGCTTTTCAATCACCAGGCATCAGGTCCACTGCTGGGGTTCTTGGGCTCTGAGATCAGTTCTGCCATCCTCAATTTCAGCCAGTGGTCGTACAGCCATTTGAGGTCTCTCTTATGTTCTTAAAAGAATGATCCTCATCTTCTTTACCTTTTTTTGCAGATGAAAAACAAAGTCATTACACACATCATCACGGTTATTTTTTATAGTTATTCCATTCAGTATTATAAAATGTGATTTATATGAAAAAGTAAACTCATAGTGACACCGTGTAGGACAAGTGGGTATGGAAGATGGGTGGATAAATGGAATATGAGTGGATGTATATATGTTGTACAGTGAATTTCAAGGTGGATAGCCGTGAATACAATGGAAAAAACATAACACAGGCACAAATAGAATGAAAATAGCTATATAATGGACAAATTACTTTATTTTAGGGGTAGAGTGTGTTATTCTTGCTTGTTTGTAGCCAAAACACTGTGAACACAATGTAGGAAAAACCCCCACTAATTTTTGTTGGAATAATATGCATGTGCGATTATACAATGTATGGTTAAGCCAGCTTATACATAGAAAGTTATGCGTCCTTATTTTAGTTTTAAAAGGTTATGTGTTTCATTGTACTTTCTCCTATATCCCAGTTCTTTGCAAATTTATGAATCAAGCCAATAAAAATGTAAGAACTAAAAGCAGTGATTTTATAACATGTTTTGCCAGTTTCTGGAAAAAACAAAACTATTTTGCATTGTAGGCCTCATGGTGGCTTAGTGGATTGGACTATTGGTTCACTATTCTTGGGTTGGAGGTTTGCATCCTGCCTCTGCTGAGTTTACATGATCTCCCCATGTTGTGTGTGTTTCTCTTAGTACTCTGTTTTACTCCCGCAGCGCAGAAACATGCGGCTAGTATCTCTGTAATCGGTATCTCTGAATTATCAGTAGTGTTGGTATGTGTACCCCAATCTTGTTTCTTGTGCTGCTGGGGTAACTCCAGGCCCTCCTGTGACCTTGACCAGGATAAGCAGCTGGGTGTTACGTCTGATTTTTATTTACATTTTTATTAAGGGACTCCTAATACCCGATATCCAAAATGCTTGTCACTTTCCTAGTAGACCACTTCTGCATTGACTGAGCATGCCAGAATTTCTCAGCCACTATTACACTATTTATTATTTACTCCATACTTCTGCAGTAATGCATTTCTAACATGTGTGAATCTCATACAGCTTCAATCTGCTTTGCAATAATGTCTTTTTGTCCTATTTCACTCTCTGTTATATTCAAGTTACTTTGCTTTTAAGTGGAAATCGCATAGTATAAATTTACCAAAAACATTAGTACGTTTTTTTTTTCCATGATCCGGAATTTGCTCCGGGACCAATGAATAAACAGTGCACCACAGAAATACGAGGCTGACCGTTGTGTATATAAGATTGCACGTTTAAAGATCTAATCTGATTGCTCAGATAGGCCATGTAAAAATGGAAGATAGAAATGCAGTAGAATGCATTCCCATGTTTATTTTTTATTGTTAATGGAATTTTTCCAGTGGCTGACGTGGGATCAAGTCTAGGTAAATATTTAATTCCATCCTGACTGAGGTGGACAATAACTTCATTGAAAGAAGGTTACTGCCCTGTCTAAAGAGCTGAAACATGTAAATATTTTCCATTAAATAATTGAATTCCTGAAACAGATGTTTAATAAAATACAAGACTGAATAGGGGGATTTACCAGAATATGTTGATTTAAACATATTATATGACTTTGATTATCTTTGACCTGGATGCTCCGAATGTAAAATACACAAATTCCTCATGGGGATCTTGAAATGATGAGTTGTTTTAGCTGATTTGTTCTGTTCTCAGTTTTTAAACAACCACGGTGTCCTGTGGCAAGAATTTAACAGACAGCTTACAAAATGTTTATTTTGTGAATACATTGTCACAACTAAACTAGATGACATGGTATAAACTTACACCAAAAACAATCTACTGGAGCTTGTCTCTGTTTGTTACAGCATAAGAAATGATGGGGTAAAACGCTCAGGGCTTTGTTCAGGAACATCTACAATTTGAATCCATGCCTTAAGCATGATTCCAATTGCTGTCCTCACTTGTCAACACATGTGGTAGGAAAATGTAATTGGAGTTGAACAATAAATTTCCCAGACTAATTCTTTCACTGATATTTACATCATTAATACAATTATAAAATATAGTGACAACAGAGATTAGGCATACTAGACTGGGTGAAGAATTATTTTTTATATATTTTATTACAGTTTATTATCATGCATTATGATAGTGAAAATAGTACATTTACATTTAAGTGCTAACTAGACAGGAGGACAAAACTTCCTATGATATGGACCCAAACATGAGAAATATATATAATGTCTGTGCATGACATTTATGAAGTAAATGCAATATTGATTTTAGTGGTTTCAGAAGCTAAATGTAACTTGTTCTTTATACTTGCCATACAAAGATGTCATTAATGCATATGATTAGCAACAGTTTGCTCTTATGAAGCAGGAGCCACAGGCAGAGGGGATGCTGATATATAGGATCCGCTCCTCTAGTATATTGAGAAGGGTTTACCTACAGTTCATTTACTATTAAAGGGGGGCATAAGTTGAAAATCAGCAATGTAAATCAGTGTGCAATGGACATGTGGCACTTATTTATTTATAAGACTTATTGGAGAGTGCAAAGATCAAAAACTTTAATTACTTTTGAATACAGTGTTTCCATATCAAAGAAATCAAAGGTAATGTTACATTGGATACATATTTAACATGTCTCTTGTATTTCTGCACAGAAAAACAAAGAAAGTAAAGGACGCTGTACTGACCCCAGGGTCTTCGACGGTAATCTGTGTCTGATAGTTGCTCTCCAATGCTCATCTTCAGTTGTGTCGATGCCAAGAACAACAACCAGAGTTCAATTTAGCAAAGCAACGAAAGGATGTCAGCCAGATAACAAGGTGCCCCATTTTGCAGCATCACTATGAATTGCACTACTGCTGTTACGTCTATTGAATTGCTTCTGCTGTAAAATATATAGCAAAAGCTTTCATTTCAAGGTCATGGTTAACCATCAATACTAATCTCTAAAGTGGAATTGCCTAAATGTATGGATAATAAGGCAGTTTTGGAACTATAATTAATTGTCTATTGGGGAGAGAGGTTTTACACTTTGAATCTAATAAAGCTAAATTTTAATATTTTTAATGTAATTTGAAATCTATTGATGTTGATGCATTCAGGTTTATTGCTAGTTTTTAGTCACCCAAACTTGATTAGGAGTGTTTGCTAAATTAAAATGTAAATATATTTGAAACACTAAGCCAATAATTAAATAATGGCACTAATCCACTAAATTGGCCGTCGTACAAGTGCAATCGTGCATGAATTTGTTTAAAAGGTAATTCAAAGCATCCTTAATGCGTAACTCATCTGTCTATACCAGGCAGCCAGAGGTGGACATTTCAGGTCCAGAAAGTAAAAATCCAGACCAAGATTTTGTTTCATCCAATCAGTTGAGCAAGAAGAGTCACAGTCACAGAATCTTCACCTGGTTAGATGAAACAAAATCGTGGACTAAATTTTTACTTTCTGGACCTGAAATGTCCACCTGCACAGGCAGCATAGGGCCCAGTGATGGGGTTCACCCTGGGAGGGAATGCCAGATCATTTCAGCATGCAGACACAATGGGCAATTACAGGCAGGCCTGTTAACCTAACTGCATGTCTTTGCACTGGGGGAGGAAAACTGTGCAAGATGAGAAGGAATTCCACACACACAGAACTGGGATTCAAACTCCCAACCATGGTGATTTAAGGCAAGAATGCCACTCCTAATCTACGTGTGGTTTAAGATATTTAATAAACTGTCTGTTGTGACAAATACCTGCTGTATTTATTTAAGATAAAGCCATGTACATAGGTAATTGAAGTTCTTCAAAAACATCCACTGAATGAAACCATTGCAGGGCAGTGCATTTTTTTTACATATCTGTTTTTGCAGTAGGCAAAAATAATTCTATATCAGTCATATAAAGGTCTGTGTAATACATTTCTTAAATGATTCGAGGCTAAATCGACCATTTTATCTAATATGAACATTTAAATTTCTGCAATAATTAGCTTTATATGTAGTAAAGGGTATTGCACTGTATTACTGTTATTCGAAATAAAAAGTTTTATTTTTCATTTATAGTGTTACCTCTGGAATAAACCTCTTTCCTGTTTTCTGGGATTTTCTCCCATGGAATTCAGCATTTTGGAAAAGTAAACAGTACTTGAAGCCGTGCACCATCCTTGGAACGACGTGTCAGTCAAAGGCTGGAGTTTTCCATTAAATTGCAAATGCTAACCTACTTGCATGCTTTGGTGTGGTTTAGGGAGATAACGCTCTCAATTCTGCCTTAAATATCTTTCTAAAAGAACGATTACTGAAGGAATGTGTCACATTCCTTGAAATGGCATAATTTAACTGACAGTGTACGCACCTGACCAGCAAACATCCGGCCTCAGATTAGTACACAGCAGGCACCCCCGCGAATGTATGATCTTTTATGATGCAATGAAGTACTGCGTTTTCTGCACTTCAGACTTGGGGGAGGAAAGGTGGGGAGTGTGTCAAGAGATTCAGCAAGGCTGACAGGGAAGCTCCAGGTGGCATAGAGGGAAAAAAATAAAAAAGCATTCTTGATATGCGATATATTATAATAAATAATCATTCAGTCGTATTCACATCTCACTTCTGCAGCTATCTGCTCGCCTGAATGTAAAATTTAATAAACAAATGTTAAATAAACTTGGCATCTCGGGTTGTCGCACACAATAAACGCTCAGCTCGTATCAGCGCCATCCTTTACAATCTGCATTGGTGACTGGCTTCATTCCGCATTCAGTACAAACTGCTTCTCGCTACCTTCAGAGCTCTTCACGGTCCAGCCCCTCCATATCTGTCGGAGCTGCTTCACACTTATATCCCAGCCTGTACACTTAGGTCACTGGGGTCTATCCTACTCATAGTTGCCAAGTTTAGACTGTCCACCATGGGTGGCAGGTCGTTCAGTGTGATTGCTCCCAAACTCTGGAACTCTTGTCTATTTAAACTCTCGATACTCTACTAAAACCACTCATTTAGTTTCAAAAACTGCATTTGTTATTAAAAAAGAGTGCAGTTCTCATTATCCAACCTACTCCCATTAGTTGAGATTTTGAATAAATATTTATTTGTAGCTCATTCAGAAAAAAGAAAGTAGATAAATGAGGCAATACATAGAACTATATATGAAATATATGTGAAAACCATATAAAAGATTATTGTACACATGAATAACTCATGTTTGAGATTTTCCAGTTATTTATCTTGTATTTGAATAAACAGACATTCAGCTGATACTTTTTTTTACAAATATCCATCCATCTTCTAACCACTTATCCCGGTCAAGGTAACTCACATATCATAGGGAAAAAAATAGATGTTTATTCTCCCACAAAAATCCAAATGCATTTATAATACATGGGTATTACTTCCACATGGCAGTGTACAGCTATAAAGCAGATATATAGCTGAAGAGTTCTTGAAATGTCATCCAAAATTAATATTCTGTATGTTGGAGTTCACAGTTTGTCAAAACCCCCAGAAAAGAATTAATTATGTAAGAAACTGCAAACCCAACCTAGAATTAATTTACAACATCACTAAGCATGTCATGTTTTTTTTTTTAATAGCCTTTTACTGATAATTTGAAATGTGGGGATTTACTGCAAAAGAACAGAGCTAAATCTCATGAACATACTAATTGACTGAGGTAATAATCCTTAAGAGGCTTATCAATACTCGTCAATTATGAGCACATGAATTGCTGGAATTCACTGTGATCTCTATGCATTTTTGTGTGTATGCATATATGCGTGTTTTATGGTATAGGAAGTTAGGCGAGGGGAAAAGGCTAGAAATCATTAACCTTACAGAAGAATAATAATAATTTTAAGAGTGTACCGTTGAAAGACACTTTACAGAATATTTTCAGGCACAGTATCTGATTTATCTTACATGATCTGCTGATTGGCTTGATCTGGTTTGTAATATTTTACAACATTCATTTAGGTATTTATTAAGTTCATCAAGCAACATATTTTTATATCCATGTAAAAATTATTAGAGTAGCATCGTGGCTTTTACTGCACATCTCCAGGATTGGGGGTTTAAATCCCACTGCTTCCCAGTGTGTGTGCAGCCTGCATGTTGTTACCTTGTTCTGTGGGGTTTCCTCCGGCAGTCCAAAGACATGCAGTTAGGCTAATTGGCATCTCTAAATTACCTGTAGTGTGTGAGCATGTGCCCTGCGATAGACTGGCATCCTGTTCATGGCGTACCACAGCCTTGTGCCCCATGTTACCTTGGAAAAATTCCAAGCTCTGCTCCAAACCCGCGTGGGATGAGTGGTTAGAAAACGGATGAATACAAAAACTAAAACAGTGGTTTTTGGGTAGGTTTGGGTACATTCATTTTGAGGTATTATTTTGCTTGCTTATTTTTCCTACACTTAAACAAACTTAGTTTGTTTAAAAGATCGTTGATGCATGCAGTAAAGTTATGTTCTAATTCTTTAAATAATGATTTTAAAATGTATTTTTACATTGTACATTTAAATGTATTGTCCATATAAATTGTATTCTATCAGTAAAAAGTTATTGTTTGAATTTCCACAATTTGTGTACATTGCATTCAACTAATATAAAACATAGAGTGATATCATCCACCCAAATTCCACAACTACTGATCCAGTGCAGGGTCATGGGTAGCCTGGAGCTTGTGCCAGGAAGCCCAGGGGATGGTGCAGCAGTCACCCTGCAGAGGATCTGACAGTTTCACAGGGTACACACACACACACACACAC
>JAAGVU020000002.1:1061227-1073798 GCA_011763525.2 Mormyrus iriodes
ACACACACACACACACACACGCACACATGCATACAGAATCACGCACTCTATGGACAAAGTAGCAGTTCCATTCCAACTAAGCCACATGTCTTTGGAAGCCTAGAGGAAGCTCATATTAACACAGGGAGAGCCAGAGGCAGGAGCAGTACCTGCGGCAATAGAGGTGTGAAGCCACAGTGTTACCCACTGAGCCTATAATTATCATACCAGCAATAATAATATTTATTGGTGCCCGTATTGTATTCGTTTATATGCATATATATTTGAGGGGCAATTTATACTTTATACATTCATCCACTTTGCATAGCTCTTATCCAGTACAGGGTTGCAGTTCGTACTTACTGTATATATTTACATTGAAGATTTTTATGGGATTTAGCACTTAGAGGATGACGTGCAAATTTCCTTCTGGAAATGTGGTCCAGTTTTGGCTGTTTAAATAAACTGCAGTCATAATCGAACTTTTTCCATAATCCCATACACCACACACACATACACTGTGACCCATTTGTGCAAACATGACTGTGCAACTTTCCACAGACAACTTACGGCATTTGTAAAAAATAATCTGTTGGTATATCACAATGCATACCC
This sequence comes from Mormyrus iriodes, assembly GCA_011763525.2. Classification (NCBI taxonomy): domain Eukaryota; kingdom Metazoa; phylum Chordata; class Actinopteri; order Osteoglossiformes; family Mormyridae; genus Mormyrus; species Mormyrus iriodes. The sequence continues at coordinate 1,061,822 of JAAGVU020000002.1, forward strand.
GATAGCTACCCAGATTATTTTAGCTGGTACAATAGCATCATATAACTTGAAATTTTTCAATTTTTGGTCCAATTCAGGCAGACTGAAAGACTGCATCTGCACTATATATTGCACAAAACTACTTCATAGATGATATCTATAATGCTTTTTGTTTACATGGATGCCGTATCATACTGTTTCTGTTGTCTATGGTAGTGAAAAGAGTAATCTAAAACACAAAGATCTGCATTTCTGCCGAAATCTTTGTCTTGAAAGATTTTGCTTTATATGGTGTTTTTTTTTTTTTTTTTTGGAAATGTGTAATTTCTTTTGTACTTTTTGTTTGCGTCTGATAAATGTCTGTATAGGTTATGCGACTGCAGTGATGAGTGAAGTAGATTTATGAAAACAAAGTGGAATAAAATGTGTCTGATCTCAGTTTCAGACTATTTGAACTAAGGAAATAGAAATGTGGACTGGAAGCTATTCCATCGTCGCATTTATATATTTGTGTTTATGGACATATTTCTGCTCTGCTCAGTTTTGGATATGTTGTTGCATTCCACAGTAAATTCACAAGATCTGCAGGGAACTCGTCTTTAACACCTGAGCCTAGCGTTTTGAGAGCCGTTGAATTGTTGAAGGCTGCTGAACATTTGGAGTGTTCTTTCATGTGTTGTGCGAGAACGTCAGTGCAAATCTGTTGTGGTCATTTAATATCTCCTGTATATTCCTGGGTATATATATCCGTCAAACTCTATATTTTTTGTGGTCTATATTGTATATATAACAAAAAAAATGAAGTTTAAAAAATGCCAGTTATCTTTTTGAGTATCTCTCTAAAGCCAAATAATGCAGGAGAATATATGAAAGTTTATTTATTCAAACACAGGCAGAAATATAAAATAATAGTAGATAAAAAAAAAACATGCTGCTTCTTGATAGTCATTCCTCATTCATCCAAATATACATTTTTATTTATATATTTTTTAAATTGCCCAAACAGATGTTTTATGGCCATTAATGTTCCCTCGGTTTCCAAGTTTTCAAAACTGCTGCTATCCATTTTTCCCTCTCTCTTTCAAGGTCAGGTCACTTCCTCTGTGTGGAATAATTATATAGCAGCTCCCCTAACTCTAATTGTTGCAGTAATAATAATTAACATTTTAGTAGTTGTTTCAATGCACATATTGTGATAAACAGAAAAATAGCTGACTTAGCTTCAATGAATGCTGAATTATTGCGAATGGAAATCCTTAGTGTGTACCAGGGAAAGTCCATCCATCCATTTTTCACTACTCATCCAATATACATTAGCTATGCCTGAAAGCACAAGGGACAGGCGAGGGGAAGCTACGGGTGGCGTGCTGCTCAGTGAGCTAGGTCTCCGTGCCTGTGATTGGATGGTCACCGGTTGCTCTGTGGAATAGTCACATAGCTGTATAAATATATATATATAAATGGCTGACCCTGCACTCTAAACTGTGTATGTCTCAAAGGAGAGCAAGATGGGATATGTGAAAACTAAATAATTCCTATATACTGGTGCACATGAAGTATCATTTCATCATGCCAGTCTATTGTAGGGCAGACGTTCAACCACAATGGGTGGTTTCAGATTCACCTGAACTGCATGTTTTTTGGACTGTGGTAAGAAACTCATGCAAACATGGGGAGAGCATGCATGGAGAACTTCATGGCCCACATCCCTGGTGGCATGTGACTAAAGTGCTAACCACTGAACCACCATACCTTCTATATCAGGAAAAAGGTTTAATTTTTTCATTGTTAAGTAATAAGGTCACTGAACCCCATCACAGAGCATTAGCCAAAAATAGGATGGTCTGTGGCGTGTCTTCAATGCAAATACCTCATTTCCTGTTTGTCCTTTGTGTTTCTCTCTGCCTTTATCTCTGTACTTTACCAGCTTACGTTTTCCAAGAGCATGCGGCTAATGTTTCGGCGCGCAGTACGTTAAGCTTAAATAGCCCAAATCCACTGTGAAACTGTGAAGCCGTCTGCACATGTGTTTCTCGTTAAGTCGTGGTTCACATAAGCGAATGCTGGCCGGGGCTCACGGCTTCTCGGGCTGCAGCTTAAAACAATTATAACACTGCAATTCTGTTACGGGCAACGAGGGCTAAGGGCAAAAATGTGTAAAATGTACGTGAAGACATTTAAAGTTAAGGTGCGGAGTGGACTGGGACTGATAATAGGTGTAGGAGAAGCCCGGAGCATTAATTAGCAGGCCCGCTGGACGATCCCTGACTAAAACACCATTACTTAAGTTACAACAACGTGCATGCTTCCGGAATTAATTGCATATATTTAAAAGATACTTATATGTGTATGTTGCGTAGAATTATAAAACACATGCAGAGACTTATGCGTACACACACACAGACTTGGCTGCATTTATTATGTGTATCTTGGCAATTGTACAGGTTTCAGGCTGAGCGAACGAACCAAAATTGGATAAAGACCCAGAAAGAAGAGTTTCTCATATCTCTGCCTGAGCAAGTTACAGCTGAAGCCTGATTGAAAACAAAAAGAACGTTGAAGGAGAAATTATTTCTGGTTGATTTGAAAATAGATAAATATATAAGATGCATAACTCAGTGCAGGATGATTTAAGGGGATCTTCTGTGGGTCAATGTGTTTCTCCCTGCCCGGTCAGCATGGAACAAAGAAAGAGAACAACGGTAACATGCATCTTTAATATACCACATATTGTTACTGATCATTTTAACTTAATTTTTATCAGCACTGAGCTGAAGGCAAAGAATATTGGGAGAAGGCGTTCTACATTTGGAAGCCTGACACAAAGGATGTCTTTAATACACGACGGGCCTACAATTTTGACAGATGTTTGAAAACAAAAGTGGAAAAACCAACCTCCATTTCCTGTGGGTGAAACTGTGAAGGGGCTCGAGCCAAACGGAACGATGGCGCTCACTGTCTTCCATTCCAAGATTAACTCTGATTGAGAAGGAATTCATTTCTTGTCATATTTACTCAAGTTGCTTTTGTTCCAGCTGTATAACCCTTGTGAGAGGAAGTGAAGTTAACATAGGGTGGGGACATCTGTAAAAACAAAGCTGTTAGGCGCATTCAGGGATATTCTTTTTTTTTTTACTTTTTTTTTTTTGAGTGTTGAAATCTAATAAGTGCTAGGATCTGATGTGCTTTGTCAAGTATCTGCTCCAAAAAATATGTGCATTATCCATAGCTGTTAAATATCTTGAGATGACATCCCTGGGAATGCTCTCGTTTACATAATCCATCTACTTTCTTCAGTCTTGGTGTATCGTTTTCAACAATGGCATAATTATGAAAATTCTACCATGTGCTACAAACAAACACAACGAGAAAATCACGTTCTGCCGGTTTTGCGCGATGTCAGTGAACCACAGACCACGTAAGATGTTATGCAAAATTCAGAAGTATAATTTTTCAATGACTTTTCAGCATAATGTTAGATTTTCTAATAGAATGTGGTTTATATTTCCCCTTTAATAGGAATGAATTTATATTTCCCCTTTAATAGGAATGAATTTATATTTCCCCTTTAATAGGAATGTATTAGGCTAACTTTAAAATCTTTTTAAGCCACCTTAGGGATTTTAAAATCTTCTCCCAAATATGCTTGGCATTGTTTATCTGCTACAAATCTTACCAATACATAAGCTTAGGAGTTTTGCGATGAAATGCCCATCTGCAACTAAGGATCACAGAGATGCACACACATTTGTAATAACCTTGAGGATTCCAGCTTGTAAGTGGCTATACATACTATTTTTTTTAATTACTGGTGACCTTGGTAATTATGTGATTATCTCTTTGAACCACATGATAGTTTGCAAGCCCAGATGAAGCCGCTTGTTGTCATCATAGCATGCTGCAACATCGTTGTCACAATGTGAAACACACTGATTGCTCGTTATGTCATCAGGGTCAGGAATTTTTACGTTATACCCTGATGACAGTGGTTCTCATGAGGGGTCTGGATTTCATTGCCGTACGGTGACCTTCCTGTCTAAATGACCTGAAGCTGGGAGATTTTTATTCATGTTATATCCAAGAAATAAACAATGAACGATTTCCTGATGATTGTATTATGCCTCCGTGCTTCTAGATGAACATTTTATTTTATACTTAACATCTGTCTCTCTTTATACTATGCTTCTATCCAAAAATTCTGCTTTAAACGGTAACTAAGAATCAACAAACAGGTCTGCTGTTTTTCACAATTAATTAACAAAATCATATTCCCCTGAATGCTTCTGAGAAAAAGCCGGAAATGGAATTTACCATCACCGTGCAGTTTCCATAATCAACTGCAATTTGGTTGCTAATGTCTATCAACTGCACAATGTGATTTTCTTAACCCCCCCCCCCATTTGGTTCCCATAGAAACTGAGATTTTTAGGAAGCCAAAATGTACTGTAGAACACGAAGCATGCCATTGTGCTGTCAAAGGAATACATACAGACTGCCTGCTGTCCAAAATGTCATTTATTCGGTTATAATGTAAAGTATCACACTTTTACAACATCTTGTCATAAAATTATCACATTTTTCACTAAATGTGAATAAGGATATATTATCTGCCATGTGGTATCGGCCCCACAAAGCAATATTGTATATGTAATGCTATTCATATAGTAGCACCAGTTCTTCTGTTTGATCCTTTCCTTGCATCAGAATGTTTCCCCAGTTCTATTTGTCACACAATAATGCAGGTAATTTGAAACTGTGAAAGGTAAATCCCTTGTCTTTTAATCTGTCATTAAAAACCAACAGGTTACATCTAGTTTGCCAAGCTATTACTTAAAGGATTTTTACATATATAATATGCATAGCTACCAAGTAAGACTAAAAGCTGCAAAACACAGGCACACGTTTTTTTTTTTTTTCATAAATAACGGTGTGATCATGAGAACAGAACATGATAATGAATGTTAATGCAACTGAGGACAATTAACACACAACGGGTTTCTATCACAGGATTATTCGCAAGGTGGGAAGACACGAGCTTCTTTTTGTGCTGGTTACTGCTGAGGGGATTTCTACAGTGCCGTCAGTGTGCACTGTGTACTGCTCTCCCAGCTTTTTAACGTGACCTGGAGAGTTTGGGATTGCAGCAAATGTGATCCTTAAATAATGCATCCCTCCTTTCTTCAGCCAAGAGATAAACAGCCACCTTTATTCATCCCCACAATGTCTCTCTAGACAGGATTGTCATTAAACACTCCCTTTCTGTTTTGTTTACACAGAACTATACAGTTGTTATTATGCAGATACGATAATGTTAGGGACATTTCTGGCCCTCTGGATTCACAGGGGGTGAGGGATGATTATATGGAAATCATTTATCCATTATTGTTTTAAACTGCAATGAAAATACATACATTAATACATCAAGTATACACTGAGCCTTTTCCTTTATAAGATACAGAAAGCATTATTTTATAATTATTGTTACATATTAACACATTTTTCCTGGAATGAGTATATATTTGATGTGTGTCAGTTTTCTCTGGATATTTCGATATTAAGCAAGTAACTGGCATGTTCTTTCAAATCCTTTTTGGGAGTAAAAATTGCAACCATCTGGTCAAAAATCAAATTACTAATACTTGGTCCCTCTCATGTCTGCCATAAATCAGTTTCTATTCCAACTCTCAAATGTGCTTTGTATACATAATTCAGTACAGAAACTTAGATAAATTCAGCAATTAATGTCACATTGTGTAACAGAGACCTCATCAGCATAATGTGACTAATCTCTGTCTTAACCTGTGTTGAAATCGTGAATCTATTAATGCAAAATATATCCTTTTATAATTGTGTTGGTTTCCTGGAGAAATATTGTTTGCACTGGATATAGAGTCAAAGAGTCTGCGGATAGAATGCACATTAAAGAATGAATTGTCATCTAAATTCAGCAGCTGTGTCGATGCACGTCTCTTTAAAGTCCTCGTGCTTCCTTTCTACCTTCGATGCAGCCGGTTTTAGTTATCTATCATTTTTTAAGCTTCCAGTTCAAAAGTCTGGAAGAGTACATAATACTTTGGCAATGAACTCTACTGTCCTCAGATCAAAGCTGATACCCAGCGAGTAAGTCTAATGAGGTTATTTGTGGCTCAGCGGCTGAGGGTTTTACGTATCACAGATCAATTGAAAGTGGGGTAAGAATTCATTTAGATTATAATGTTTGGGCGATGACAGCCATCACAATCGATACTGCCGACTAAATAGACTGGTTGTCAAAAGCGGTGCCTCTTCATCTTTGCTTAACATGCTGATTTGTACTGCAGACGTACCCTGGGTCACCCTTGAGGACATCCCTTTATTTCTCTCTTCCATGCATCCCTGTCCCGTTGAAAATATACAAATAGTCATTGCGTCTTTAAGATGACACTCATGATTTAAATATCAGTTTTTCTATCTGTATGTTAGGCTGTGTAATCATAGGCTTATGCAGTCAGGCAGGGCCACAGACATTCATGTTTTATGTAAACGTGTGAATTGAATGAATTTATAAATGTTTATTGCTTCTGGCAATCAAGCGGAAGTGGTGATCCTCCAAAGATGTTTGCTTGCAGCTTTGGCACTTCTTAAACTTAAACAATGTACGATCCATTCAGTATATTGGACATATGCTTGACCGTCAGGTGGTTTGCAGTAATTGCAGGATATTTGGGTAATGCTGGGCCCTGACCTAAACATCTGCTATATCAAGTTAGCGCTTTATGCACAGAAAATTAAACATTGTGACTAAGCCGGAAATTAAAGATGCTTACACATGTAGGATTCTATATCAACCTCTCAACTTCAAGAACTACTTATGGCTACATGAACCTGGATCCTATCCCAGAAAGGCCAGACAGGGAATGCTATAGGCAACTTAGAAACACCTATTCATCTAAATGTATGTTGGACCTTAATAGGAAACCCAGATGAACACAATTTTATTTGTCCGTAGTCAACATGCAAATTTATTGCATGTTGTTTACTTAATCAGCCCTATACGTATGGAAACAAATAAGGTTATGCTATGCACCATGTGATGCGAATGTAAGAAACGAAAATTATACACATCCTGTGCTTCAGGATAGCTCCAGTAAATAAATAAAATCTTTAAACGTCTTTCCCTCGGCTTTGAGACAGCTGCAGTTTGTGTGTCAACTGCGTATTCTGTATCATATAAATGATATAGCAGTCTGATGAACGTGTGCTTTTGGGACCATAAAAGGAGGTCTGTTTGTAACTTGGATTTCACGGTTCTTTCAAAAGTTCTGCAAATCAATATCCTGCCTTCTTCTAATCCCACAGAGGAGACATTAGGCACTTAGGGGTGGGGGGCGTAGTCGGTCAGGAAGGTGTAGAACTATGTAATCTCCCAAATATCTTCTGTTTTTATTGGGGGAAGGAGAAGATTGCCCCATTGCTATTTGGTAAAATTACTTTTTTTTGGACACCAACTGTATTCGGCTAATGGCATACTCTCTAGGGTGTAGCCCTGCCTTCTGCTCGATTTTGCTTGGGATCTAGTACAAAAGCATGTAGATTGGTGAATTATTGTCCATAAATTGCCCATAGGATGTATTCACATGTGTCTAGGTGAGACAGTGTCCCCTGAGATGGACTGGCATCCCATGAAAATAACAATAATAATAACAATAATTGTTATTATTATTACTTTTGTCATTAACAACAACAAAAACAACTAATAATAATAATAATAATAATAATAATAATAATAATAATAATAATAATATACAAACTCTACTACACAGAATGGTATTCACATTAACTTCTATGTCAATTGTTAATAGTGTTTTAAGCTTTGATTTCCAGGCCTCCTGCATTGCTCTTCTGACTCAAAGAAAATGCTGTTATGGGCAGCAACACCATTTTATTTTATCTGTCAAGAATAACCAAATAGTTATGCCGGCAAGTACACGATATTCTTTATTCATTTAGTTCCTTGTGTCAGGAAATTGCTTTGCAACTTTAATCAGGAGGGAGATGGAGTGAATATGAAAATGTGCTGCTTAACCATAACATTATATGCAATGAAAGACTCGCGTGAACAAAAAGAAAAAGGAGAATAGATTTTTCACTTTTTTTATGGAAACACTATTTACTTTGAAGATTTGCTTGACAGATGTCACTGGGTTTTGGCAAGATATAACTTTCTGAAACAGAATGGAAGAATATGTTAAGAAAAAGAATACACCTTAAAAAAGTTCATAGACACATCCAATTTTTTTCAGGGGACACATTTACATGTTTTGGTCCTGGCACCTGGAGGACACCTGCGCGAAGATGAGAGGATATGCACCGTCCACATACACACAAGCCAGGATTCAAACACCAATCCTCCAGAAATATGAGGCTACGGTGTTACCCACTTGTAGGTGTTACCCATTTGCAGTAGCAATTTAGTTAAAAACATATTGTAATTTATTCTGGTTTTACTAAATTAAATCAAAGACCATACTTATATTAATAATTTTTTATTATGCTCTTAAAGTGGCATTAATATTTCATTTCAGATGAAAGTTGACATAAAGTAATCCCAAGAGAAGAGAGTAGCAATTGTGCAAACCAAGTAGAATACAACACACGTACAGGAGAGTACTTTAAATCACACAGACAGCAATGAAAACACACTGAGACGAGTATAAAGTTAAATTCAGCATTACAGTCATTTTCATCTGCCTGTCATGTTGTAGCTTAACTTTCTGTTTAATGCTCCAAAACACATCTATATGTGCACACATGCACACACAAAGACATACACATGCAAGTAGTGCACGTTGTACCTTAACGGTAGAGTTGACAATCTGGCAACTAAATTGATTGCTTTCATTTGAGACTGTACAGTACAGTAGAATACCTGCTAATGAAAGTGCATTAATCATCATTAAAAACTGAACAAAGTCCTTTAAGGTTCAGCCTGGTGTGCGTGTTAGGTCCTGACAGGGAGTTTTTTTCTTTACAGCAAACTGGCTGCTTGCAGCAGGTCCTCATCTTGCCAGCATTATGTCAATCCATAAGTGCAAAAGTAGATTCAGGCTCACGCATTGTCCTGTTGATGATTCCACCAGGCAAATCCTGACCTCCAACTCCAAGCGTACCTAATGAAAACAGCCTCAGAAGTTCTTACTTTAACCTCCAGATGGAATGACCCCAAACGCAAATGATGCTTGAGATTAACGGTACTTTGGATGGAGCCTCAACAACATGTTGGTGTGATTAAAAGAAGCATGGATTATTTTTGCCATTGTGCCCCCATGATATTGTGTGTAAAGTTCCTCTCCTATATTTCTAAGCAATTGAGTGAAAGGTGAAACTATGTTTTATTAGATAAAGCATATGTGAAAAAAGCAAAATTATAGATATATACAAAAAGTCCCCAACTGGAAAATAAAACAATATGGGAATAATTAGATGAAAAATCTGTCTCAAGAAAGACACGTGTGTAACACGTTGGACAAATTCCTTACGCGCATGTGGTACTAGGATAGAAAGCAGCTTGGTAATAAATAAGGACACAGATGGTTCTGTCATAGTAGGAAACTTCATAATGCAGGAGACAGTCCCAATACTCCTGGCAGCCATATTGAGAATGGGAAAATGTATAGTTATTTTTTGCTGATTAGAACTAAAATAACATAGGATAGTTGCCATTTGAACCATTGTGATTACTGTAGAGCCTTTTAAATAATACTGAGCATGAAGACCCAGCAAATGTAAAAAAAAAAAAAAAAAAAAAAAAAAAGTTAAAAGAAAACATTTGTATTCCAGCATGCAGTTCTGTGTTTTCTTTTACAGGAAAGTTTTTCAAAAGTAAAAGAAATTTGAAGTTTATTGGTTCTACAATACACTAAATTCAAAACTTAATTCCACAGGGGTTCTTTGAAATTGATTTAAGAAAAAGTGTCCCAGGGTGCCTTTTCTGTGCTCCCTGTGCTGAACTGGTGTCATTTGTAGTACCGTCTTATTTTGGACTAGATTGTCCTTGCTGGGGGATTATGGGAGCGTTATCCTGCTACCTAGTTGCTGGTAATATAGCAACTTCTACCAGTGGTTCCTCTGGGTTTACGATGGCTTGATGTAAGATATCCAGATAAGACCTAACTTACTCATTAATAAGCCACTAAATCAACCTGTCCTTCAAAACTCTCCAGACTGAATGTGACAATCCATTCACATGCTTAATTTAGTGCCACCTGAGGAAAGGGATCCATCATGATGGACTTAGAACTCACATTTAATTTGTCCCTCAGCTTCTCCTGAATGTCATTCTTGATATTATTGCTTTTCTATCCTTCAAGCTTATGCATTCTTGAGCTTGTCATATTTTTCTTGGGAAAACATAAATCAAGTAAGGACTTTGTTACTGGTTTTATTTCAACCTGTTGACTTATTAGATTGAGACATCAGGCCCAGAGCGTTATATAAACCCAACCATGGGGTCCTACATTGCCAAACACACTTAGAACAAGGACAAAGGATGGGAAATATATAGAGATACTGAAAAATAGTGCAATTCCATAAAGTCATTAAGTTACATTAATAAAGTAAATAATACTGCGTGGGTAAAACAGATGCAAATGCCTCATAGGAATGTTGTTTCTAATGTTGCACCATGACTCACTGGTTGCTCACTTTGAAGTCATACCCTTGCGAAGCTGATGCTCATGAATTACATACTGAATTGGCGCATTTTCCGCATATCCAAGCTTGATTGACACTTACATTATATAGCAGAGCTAGCATTTCTCATTGATTATTTCCCGTACAAAATTATACTGCAATCTGTCTGCTAATCTAATCACCTTCCGTGGATTTTCACACTATGATGTCTACAGAGTTTACGGAGAATGGTGCAGTAAACACAAAAATATTTAATCACTGGCAGTTCTGTTGTATGAAAACACCTTGTTAATGAGAGAGTACAGAAGGGAATTGTCAGACTCATTAAAGGTAACAGGAAGACCGCTTACGCAAAAACAATAGCTGAGTACATATTGGCGTACAAAATGGAATCTTCAAATGCTAAAGTCATCTACACTCTACGTAGTTCTGGACGCAAAAGTAGGTCCTACCAGATACTTGCAATGTGTACCTAATAAAGTGGTCATTGAGTGTATAACATCCATATTCATTTATCCATCTTCCAAATGCTTCCAACCTCTTATCCTATACAACTTTCATTTTATACTACTTCGCTTTTACAAAAAAACTACATTAGTAACTCTTTTCACTAACCGAACGAAGGAGAAAAGCGAAAATAGCACAACTAGCACTTGTAGATCAGCAAATCAATTATAGATATACAGTCCTGCATTGCATAGCAACATCTCAGTCAACAATGAACCGCATATCGAATGATTTAAAATTATAAGATTATAATGGAGCTGAAAAATTTCTATTGCTTAGCAACGTTGTAGTGATCGTAATGTCATAACGCAACGCATTACTCACGTGTCTGTGGTGCTGGTTTAAACAAATATACTGAGCTGCCAGTCATATAAAAGTACATACAATTCTGTACAGTGCATAATACTTGAAAATGATAATAAACATCGGTGTTGTTGGTTTATATATTTACTCTACTGTACTTTTTATTATTTTAGAATGTCCACTTTCTAATATATACCATCTTCTCTTTCTATTATACCATCTATATTCTCATACTGTAACAGCGAAATCGCCTAACGATGCAATTCTCAGAATGTGCCCCTGTTGTTAAGCAACGGATGACTGTATTGATTCTGGTAAGTGAATATTTATTTAATTTATATAGGCTGTGTATTTATCATGTCAGTCCTACTTTTACTATTTGTTAGTGTTGTTTTGTTTTACTAGCAGCAGCAGATCACTCAGTGGCTTCGCTCACTGAATGCAAGGGAAAAAAATTAAATGCAGTATTTATAAAATAAGTTTGTTAATTACCAATTTTATTTTTCAACAAATAAAG
>JAAGVU020000002.1:1082726-1094525 GCA_011763525.2 Mormyrus iriodes
TACAATGTGTTTACAACTGTATTACGTATTAAATAAAACTCAATGATATACGATTCGTATATTTGTGCGTAGTATATAAACAGTGTGTTTACATACATAGTTTCAACGAACCTTACTTAATATCTAAGAGGATATAAAAGGTTTATAAGGGCTTAAAATATACAAAAATAACCATATAAACATGGTTTTTACTTCGCTGATTTTCACCTTTCGCGGGGGGGTTCTGGAACGCGATAGACGAGGGATCACTGTAGATGATAGCTTCAAGTGTTACCGGTTTTTCTCGTCTTTCCTGTAAAGTCATGGTTTGATTTGTACCAATGGTGAATGATATTAGCATGGGTGGGTTTAAGAGTCTGGGAGTTTGTCATGTGGAAATGTTACCAGGTAATACAAAAACGGGACATACAGGAATCCCAAAACTAAGGATCCCTAACGCTTTGTCCGTAACCTCTGACCAAACTGTCTGATGATGTGGGTATCGCCATAGAGCATAGAAATGATTATCTGTTGAGACTCGGTAGTGTGGACATGTACTGTTTTAGGTGAAACCGAGATGTGTTCTATGAAGGATGTTATACTGTACTGTCATAGTGATGTTGTTAAGGCATGTGGGTTGCCAGCTGATGTTACGTTATGGGTTGCTTATGTCTAAAGATCATTTCTTGGAGGGAACTAATATTTGCCTTTGGATACAAAAATATTTGTAAATTTCAGATCTAATTTTTATAGGTTTGAAGAACTGTAGTTTTAGGAAACACGAAAGTTCTGATTTTTAATGCTCATAGTATTTGACATCTTCCTAATGACTTTTTTTTTTACTGTAAATGGAAACAACAGCTGCCCTAAGCAACAGAACAATGGGTCACAATGTCGGACTATGGATTTGGGTGATTTTAATAAATGAAGTGCTTAGTCATAGAAAAGCAAGCTGTTTTGTCTTGCTGGAAATTTTTTCAGCAATAACACTATAGAACAAGTGTAACAGTGCCCCTGGATATGGTGAGCCTGGAGCCTATTCCAGGAAATATAAGATAATATAACATAAAAATACATTGTATAAGGACCTAATTCAGTATCCTACTTAACATTTTCAAACTAATTATTTGCTATGTATTCTTCTAGAGATGTCATCTAGGTTGAACACATTTAATCATTAAAGGGAATTTTGGGGCCATGAGGTTGTTGCAGGCAGTCTGACACATGAGCATAATTGTTAATGGCAGAACCAAAGTCCTTATCTAACCGAGGGCTCCGCTCACAGTTTCGCACAATGATAAGCAGAGTGAGGTCAGGACACATCTTGTCCAATATGGTGCATCTTTGTTACATTTCAGAGCAAGACATCATTAAAGACAAAGTGTGGCACTGGTTCTGTCGTAGCTTTGAGTAGCGCGTTAATTAGGGCTGAAGGTAGGAATCGTGTCCGAAAATACAACCACTTTGAGGAAGATCTGCTGAAAAAAACATTGCCCCAACCTCTAGGACTTAAGAAGGGTGTAACATTTTAAATTAAATGAATGATATTTATGCACGTGCAGAACCTGTTTTTCAAGATCTGTAGGAATTTTACACTAGATGAGAACAAGTTGAATTTTTTAATCATGATGTTTTTCTTTTGTGTGCAGTGATTGTTCCATGGATGACCTTTGTCCTCATTTCAGTGCTTGAAGTGAGAAAAAAACAGGTGCCAGCACTGTCCTTGTTATTCAGTATTGGCTGATTATGAGAGATGCCTGTACTCTGCAGGGAAAAACACTGAAGGGCTGGTACTGCATACCAGAGAGTACCGGCCCTCTTCACGCACTGCTCATTAGATTCAAATATAGTATCAAATGATACTATTTTAAAAGCATATTGATCAGTTGTCTTCTTTGAAGGGATCAAGGAATGATTTTCAGTTTTCCCAATATTGACTTTTTAATGATTTTTTTTTAATTCCCCAGAAAAAAACAGTCATAAAACCCCCATAACACTCTTAGTGGCAATATTCCATCCATTAATCTTCTGACAGATTATCCTGGTCAGGGTCATGGAGCCCATCCCAGGCAGCAAAGGACACACCCTGAATGGAATGCCAGTCCATATGTGCCCATACAGGGCAAACATACACAATCACACTATGTGGGCAATTTAGAGACCCCAGTTTGCCTATCTACATGTATCCACATGATACAAGAAAAGCATCCAAACTGCAAATCCCCAAGCCTGCCAGTGCAGGGCAACAACACTAAAGTCTGAGCCATTGAGGTCCCCATCATGGTAGGACTGCAAAATGCAAATAACCAGAGATGGAAACTGCTAGCATGTTTCAGTATTATGTTAATCTCAGGCTACGAATTGCTTGAACAAGACGACCACCTTAATCGAGAGTGAGTCAATACCTGCAATGCGTTTATATAAAAAAAATAAATTACATTCACAGTTCACATTTCATGGCATAGTTCAGGTGAACATTCTCTTTTCATTAACACTTAACATTTCACCAAGTAATTCTACTGAGAGAAACAGTATTAATCAAGACATTAAATAAGGTATACACAGGTATACAATCAAGAGGTACTGTTGACTGTAACTGCACATTAATGTTACTCTCGTGCTACAGAGGGAAGCTGAATTTGGACAGGCCTGCAATGCCTCAGCAATTAAGAGCCAAACTGACCGAAACAATGATTCGTCTTTTTTTTCTGGCACAATGGAGGTCGCTTTATGTAGGCCGTAAATGGACATTGTGTCAATGATGGAACAGACTGCAGATTCGCATGGGGAATTATGGACATTTCTTTTATTTGATAATTAGCTAAATGCATGACAGTTGGTAACATTATTATCAGGAGTGTCGTAGCTTGGTTATTGTTTCAAAGTCATCTATGTTAGATATATCAAGTTACAATATATAGTCGAAAGGCAGTGCTGGCATAATGACTCAGACATTTTAATGAAAAGCTTATATATCGAGTCGAAAAATTGAATTGAAAAATATAAAAATATAATTCTTCACCCATTTTCATAGTACATAATAGGTAAAGGAGAAAGGTGGATGTTTTTTTATTTTGCATTGATCTTTTTCCTTACAACATTTTACCTGGAAAATACGCACTCTCTGTGGTCTCTGAAAATTAGACTGATTCCTATATGCTTTTGTAAGCCTTTACAACATAGAGATGATACCATAGGTTTTCTGGCTCTTTATGAATGAAAAGTCACAATTTTGGGTGTTTCTAGGTGGGAAAACTTAGTAATCATTGTTCCCTTTAATATTTTTAGCTTGATTGCATTGTAAGGGCCATTCGTATGACATCAAACAAGAGAAACTATATAGACTGTAACTTTCTATGTGGACTTTCGATAGTTGAGTGGAACGTGTTTTATTGATTATAGAGATATATAGCCAAAATACTGTACAATAAAAATGCATGTGATTTCATTTCAGAACATATGGAAACATTTAATTTATGCTATGTTGAAATTTTATTTGTGTATAGATAAGTTTCCCAAGACAGCTGATAAATCATGTATGCCAGTGTTAATACTGATTAATTCATGTCCAGTGGTAATAAAGCACTTTTTTTTGGTTACTTTTGCTTGCACATTGTTGTTGACGATATGTAGAATATATTAGCAGTTGTCAGAGAATCAGCCATAAAATTAGCCTGGAGCAACAGAAGGTTGTATCAACTGTATGATGCAACGGGTTCATGAACCTTTTACTAATTTTACTTTTTATGATTAGAAACTTAGAAGATGGTAATCATGCCTTCCAGTGATTTGTTATATCTGATATGAACCCTAACCTTTATAGCGAAAGGGCATGCAGTTTACAAGATTTTAAGAGTTGTCAGGAGTTAAGTTCAGTAGGTTTTAATTTAAAATGCTTGTTTAACAGAGCTGAGTTTTCTATAGTTTTCTATTAAATTAAATTAATCATATTTAATTGCCTTATTCAAAGGCTACTGAAAGTACTGTTTTGTATATTATTATGCAATTGTAGGATTTAAATGAAGATTAGATCACATTTTGCTTAAATGACACTGGCATACTGGGTTTACCTATGTTCTGATAGAGAAGGTACCTGTGTTCATAGTCATAATTGTTCTGTTCTAGCCATGGAATGTAATTATCACAAAGGAATCTCCTAGTGTATATGGGACCAGAACGCCATTAGCTGAAAATAGCTATTCAGCCTTATAGTTAATATAGTCATGAAATTTAATATAATGTGTGCTACAGACATACACCAATCAGCCATAACATTAAATCCTAATATTGTGTAGGTCCCCCTTGTGCCACCAAAACAGCTCTGACCCATCAAGGCATGGACTCCACAAGACCTCTGAAGATGTCGTGTGGTATCTGGCACTAATACATAAGCAGCAGATCCTTTAAGTCCCGTAACTTGTGAGACAGGGCCTGCATAGATCAGACTTGCTTGTCCAGCACATCCCACAGATGCTTGATTGGATTGAGATCTGGGGAACTGGAGGCCAAGTCAACACCTTGAACTGTTTGTCATGTTCCTCAAACCGTTCCTGAACAATTTTTGTAGTGTGGCAGTGTGCATTATCCTGCTGAAAGACACCACTAGTGCCTTCTCTTCTCCAAGTAAATGGCACCCATGCACCTGGCTGTCCACATGATGCAACACACACCACAGCTGACCATCAGATTCATCAGACCCAGCAACCTTCTTCTATTGCTCCATGGTCCAGTCCTGATGCTTACATGTCCATTGTAGGTGTTTGCGGTAGTGGGAATTCTCCTTTCCAGCATGGGCATTTTTTGCAGACTGTGGCTCCATAGCCTAATACTCAGTAAGCTGTGATGCATTGTGTGTTCTGTAGTGGTGGGCAGGGCTCTGTTTTCCTTTAGCAGATTAGCTTTTCTTCAATTAGCTTCCGCTAAATTTAGTTCCTCTACCTGTAAATCCGCAAACATTTTTTCACATGTAAAGTAAATAAAGTGTAACGGTCAAAAACATTTGTAAATCCTAAAATCACAATTGCATAACTTGTCGAATTTCAGGTACCCTTGTTTAAATGGACTTTATCTTCGTTCACTTACATTTAACCCAGACTACCTTAAATACAAAAAGTTATCTGGCTAAGCAAGAAATCCTGCTTTGATTATATTCCTTTATTTTCTGGATTCTGATAGCTATAGACCAATAAAGTGCTGAGATTCTGCTTCCTAGTTATGGGTAAACGACATCATGTTTGTAGCCCCCAAGCAGCTTTATTGAGGACAAAATGTCAGCATGTGCCAGTCATGGAATAGGACTCCTCTGACAAAAGCGTTTATATCTCACAAAAGGAATATCATTGAAAGAATATTTATTCCTGTGGCTCTACAGAATTCAACATTCCCCGATTGGGTAAGCCCTAAATATCCCCAGGTAATCACTCCAGCCCTGCAGAGCTAAATTGCTAAAGAGGTTAGAATTTCAGCTCTCTATGTATGTTTTTAAGGGTTTCAGAGGCCAAAACGAAACCAAAGCTAAATTTCTATAATAAAAGTTAGCAGTTATCATTATCTTCTGCAAACTTTTTTATTGGTTCATCTGTTTAGCATTATCATAATAATCTTCGGTGTTAGTAGATTAGTGGTAATCGAAGCTTACTTTTCTGTTGGCTGTGCCCATCATTGGTGTCCTGACTCTCTTCTATCATAGCCAGCATTAACCTTTTCAGCAGTTAGTGCTACAGTAGCTCAACTGTGGGATTGGACCGGACAGGCTAGCCTTCATTCCCCAGTCACAACAATGACCCTTGAATGCATATGACTCTTGTTGGTTCACTACTTGACCTTCCTTGGACCAATTTTGGTAGGTACTAATCACTGCATATCGCAAACACTCCACATGACCAGTCACCTAGCTGTCACAATTTGGCTGTCAGTGTCTCTCAAATCCTTACACTTCCTGCTTCCAGAAAACAAACTCTAGAATTAACTGCTCCCTTGCCTCATATATAATGGCACCTTTGACAGGTGCCATTGTAATGAGATAATCAATGTTATTCACTTCACTTGTCAGTGGTGTTAATGTTATGGATGATCGGTATATGCCAATAGTTTTATAGGGATCAAACTGAGCACTCATGGCCTAGAGTAAACAGAGCTCCCTCAGCTATGATGCCCTAGAGTGTACTGAGTATTACACATCTGACTAAACTGGTTAATATTTTTAACGGTTGCATTCTTTCATTACAGTAAAATGTGCTTTGTAAAATAAATGCACAAAAATGAAAATTTGTACTTCTACGCAGGCATACGGATCACACTTTAAGTTGGCTGTAGAGGCTTAGATTTCATTTGCATTGCAGCAAATGTTCTAATTAGCTATGTATTCTGGGGGAAAAAAATCTCCCTCCCTAATCCAAGCTTGGCATTTGCTTTCGTGTAGTATCATTGAGTGCATCTGGGTATGGATTGTAAATAGTCCCCACTGCTCATCCCCCAAAAAAGGCTACAGTACTCACAGCCATAGAAGAAAGAGAGGGTATGTTAATTAGCGACGATTACTAAATTGTTAGAACACATTATTTCAGCTGTAATACTATAGGCAGTGAGGGACTAATCCATCGTTCTCAATCTACCTGGCATTAATTTCAGACAATATTTTATGTGCACTTGCAGCGTATTCTTAGGTGATGTGTTTTTTCATAATCCTTTGATTTGTAAAGAGAAGTAATTGGTTTGTGATCCAATATAAGACAATAGTCAGTGAAAGCTTAACCAAAAAAACAGTCATAACCTCAGCTATGAGCTAGATCATCGTTGTATTTATTGCTATTTACTTATAGAAAACATAAAATTAGTACCCTGTCGCATATTATATCGCAAATTTTAAAACCTAAACTAAAAAATTCTGTATTAGTGTAAAATAAAAATCAAGCGTAGTTTTATAAGTGATGTTGTTCACTGGATCTATATGTTGCATTGAGGTTTCTAGGCCATGGGAGACATTTAATGAACTCGACGCAGGTTATGAGAATCACACAGTGTTACCCCACTGTGAAGTGTCAGCGTGATTTAAACTTGATCGCTACAGGGCGCATCAACAAGGCAATTAAAAAGCACGTAATACAGGATGATAAAGTGTGCCGCAGACAATCATCTTCCACACTGCTTTCAGTGCAGAGAGAATACAAGTGAGAGGAAAAAAATTAAGGCATGGGTATGTTAATTGTAGACTTCAACAAGAGTTGGGAACAGCCTGCTATTTACCCCAATTATCTTGCCTTTTAATGGGGTCTAGGATAATACCCTATAGTTCAGAACGTACCATCTTCCAAACATCTGTACACTTTATGTGTCTCGATGGGGGTGTTCCTATCTCAATCCTAGAGTGGAAGTTGCTCATTTTCTACTCATTAGAAGACAGATTAATTAGGGGTCACTAAGCCATACAGAGGTGAAGTGTCAGTTGGAGTGAATATCTGTACCTATTAGAACATGCAGATTGGGTTTGTCGTCAGTGGCTTAGTCAGACTTTGAGCCACTTACCTCATGTGGTTTGTATTATACTGTGTATTACATGTCTTGATGCATATGAAGGGTCTATATTATTCTGCCCATAATATTTTCGGTGGGGGGGCTCTTTATTCAGGTTAGTGGGAAAGTAGGTTATTTCACTCATCTAGTAGTTATATGGTCTATCCCTGTGCTGAACCTAATAAGGAAAATGTCTTTTATAAGGCTGTCGAGTCTCTTTGTCATGTGGTTCTGGTCATTGTCCTGATTCAAGGAAAAGAAATAACGAACAAGGTGCACAAAACACCTCATAACTTAGGAATACCCATCTTTGTTTAATGATGTGTGTTATAACCCGTCTAGGGAAGGATATAACATAAAGCTGGAACGGCGTCTTCCTCTCTCAGACTTCCCAGCTGCCAGACCGAGGCAAACCGCACCAATTCCCAGCAGGAGTAAGAAAAAGGATTTTTATTTAATTAAAATAAAATAAAAACAGCTTTTCAGGGGTGGGCTAGGCCAAAATGACGAACGAAATGATACTATGAGCCTATACTATGGAAACAAAACTTCTGAAATTGAAACGAAAACAACCAAAAATATATGACGCTCTTGTTTTTCCTAACTGCCCTAACCAAAAATAAAAGGAGAAAATGTAAATCAAATTCTCATCCCCTACAGGTTTCAGAAAATTATAAGTAATGAGTGGTCAAAATGTAAGAGGTCTCAGGTAGCACGTAGCAGCAATACGGATATCGGTTGTAAGGAGTTGTTTTGGTCTGATGGTCGGGTCAGGGTCAGGCTGGCAGAAGTGGAAGAGCGCCCCCAAATGTCACTTCATCAGAATTTTATTGCCTCCCATATATTCTGCCCTGTATTATAATAAGGAGGGGAAAAGGGAGCGATACATTCAAGTACATTACATTCATGGGTCATAGCATGCGCCAAGCCAGAAAACCATGAATATATAGTACATGTCATCGATATGAATGAGGCCAGGTCTACCCAGCAGTCCGGTTATCACCTGAACCCTCTTAAGAGGTCTTTGAAGTATTGGAAGGTGTCTTTCCTCTTTGACCATGGGTAATCCCAACCTAGCTGTAGTCCCTGGAGCTTATCATGTATTCTAGTACTCAAGAGCTGTGGCATGACCTGCTTCTGCACAGAGTGTGGAAAGGTGAGTACTTTAACTCTACCTGACTTACACTCATTGCCATGCACAGAGCAGCATAATGTTAGCATACTTGACTCACTGAAAGGGTAGGCCTACTAGCAGGTCAGGTTAACTCCTCACTCTGCTGAGATCTCTGACCCTGTTACACCTGACTATTTACTCTGCTGTATGCTCAATTTGAGGATGACAATTAAAATATGGCAGTCACTGCTAATGTTGTGAATTTACCTGCTTTGTAACTACTTGTACTATTTTTTTTATGATAATAATACAAAAGAAGCATTTTGCATAAAAGGAACAGAAGTTCACAAAACGGTCAAAACCACTGGATTGTTCTCTGACCATTTAAAAAAAAATAAATCTGAAAACTGGCATTGTCATAAAAATTCCTGGTAACTCTGGTTGTCCTTTTCTGGATTATCTTCTGGGGAATGTTAATAATAAGTACCTATAATTTAAAAACAAATATACTAAATACAAGTCATCATTTAATTGCCTGCATTACTTTATTGTAGACACTAGCACTGTAAATTAGAAGCGACACAATACAAAATGATTGCTCAAGGATGAATTTTTATCGATGGGTCGATGAGTGACATTGTTGCTGCTGAGGGAACGTCTAAAAGCTACAGAACCCAGATCTAAAGCAGCAGTGACAGAGAGGCAGCTATGTCCCCAGCGAGGGCGATACTGTGGGGAGGCTCATTAATCATCATCGCTGGTAACAGTCTGCGCCAGGGTCGGCCGTCCAAACAGGCTATGGCATAAGAGCACAGCGACTGGGGCAACACCATTCTAGGCAAAGTTCCCAGGGAAGGGAAGCTCTTGCAATACACTGATCTTTCCACAATGCGCTTAACCTCTTTAATGGCAGTGGACCATGCAACCGAGTTCGTAATATTTAAAATCATCATTCAGTACTACGTTTCATGATTTAAATAAAAATTGGCAGCATGTCAAATCACAGCATGTTTTCGAATGACAGCACCAAAATTATGAAACGGTAAATATCTATAATTGAGGAAAAATACAGTTACAGAATACGTCCGTAGTAAAACTTGACTCTATATTATATCAAAAATCTACAACCTACAAAAGTCCGCAGTTCCTGCTTACAGAACTTTGGCTAGATCACCACGCTTGGTACAGTACTCTCATAGTAGGCATGTAAGCAAAACAATGAAACCAGTAAAACGTATTTAAATGATTATAAGACACACTGGCTTGAAACATGCTTGTGGAAGACCATTTTATGTGTGCCTGCGTAACAATATGAATAATCTGTCTTCGTCAGAGCAAAGAGCAATAATTAAAAAACCATTATATACTTAAATGGGAGTGCATTAGTTCCTCACTCACTCACTCGCTCGCTTGCTCACTCAGTGTTCTCGTAATTGAACCTCAGTCACCTAAATACATCTGAAGACTGGACAGGGCAAGGAATGTTCTGGAAGAATACCATCTATATATTTATTTCACCACACTTAATAATGATATAAATAGCAGCATTGCAATAAATCAGTAAATCAGCAATTACTCTGTAATAAGTGGCCACAATACTTTATTTAAGCTTGAAGAACATGATGGAACAATAAATAAATGGAAGTTTTTTTTTTTTTGTTAGGTGAATGATGTTCAGAAAGACATTTCTATAAGGAAAACTAAATTTGTTTTATAATTCTGACTCCACTTTACTCTGTGTATTACATAGTGCTATATACTATACTAATATCAAGGCATACAGTGTTCTGTAAGTTTGGGTGCAACTGAAATTCATAATTTAAAGCCATTAGACTTGTTGATTAATTGTTATGTTATGCTTGACTTCAAAAACACATTTTCCTCCACCGAAAACAGATTTTAATAATGACTTGTTGCAGAACAGACCAAATAATTCCAAGATTTATCTTGAATAAACAAATTTGCTCAAACATATAACTGGAGTGCCTACTGAATGTGTCTCTATCGCCGCTATTAGCTGTTACTGTTGATTTTTTATGAATTTTTGCCAGCAAAACATTTGGGTAGATTTCAAAAATTTTTTTAAACTTGAATTTGTTGAATGTAGAGGGATCCATTTTAATTAAAGGCAGACATAGTGACTAATACTTCTGCATTCTGCATTATATGTGTATGCCTAAATATAACTGAAATTTAACATGCTAGCACCTTAATGAGGCCTTTTTGAATGAAGTACAGTGTAAGTCTGTTTGTGATAATGTAAAATAGATGGAATACATTTAAAAATATAAGCAATGACACTTGTGTGAGCCAGTTCACTTCAAATAAATTTGTAATTTTATGTTATAGGAGAAACTGAAAAAAGTACAACTCTGTGTTTGCCTCTATAGGTATAACATTAGAGGGTGCCTCAATTTATCTATTTATTTATTTATATAATTATTTATAAAAGATTTGCCTACTGGTTCCTTTAAGTTTAATTATCCCAATGGCATAACCTGTTTCTGGGCGTCTTAAACCTTTTCTACCTTCAAGGTGTCAAGGTATTTTGTATTTTCTCTATGAACCATGGCCTTCTTGCAATATGCCCACAATATGAAAACTTTAGTCCGGTCATTTGTGCTTCAGGTGAAAGTTCAGGCTTGATTTGATCTTAACTTGATTTGATCTTAACCTTAAGACCTCTTTAAGACTTTAAGATGTGTTTCTTTTCCTTGCCGAACATGGTGTTCTTAAAAGTTTTTGTCAGTTCAAAAGCTTTCACATATTTAAAGAGTCGTAAAAAATATCACACTATGAACAATTCTGATCTTTGTTCTTAGAGATACACCATTACTTTTGACGATTTCTTTTTTTCTAAGTCCTTCATCACAGCTCTGTCAAGTGCCACTCTACAACTTATTTCTTGACTGCTGGATCCTTTGTTGTTCTTTCACGTTTCCTATATGTGCCTTCAAAGGGTCTTCTTTATTTTCTAGCTCGTGTGTTGTCATCAGCATGTCAGAGGTGGCTGATGTTTCTTCCACCAATCTTCCAATCGTTATCCTTTCTTTCAAGTTTTTGTAACCCTAAAACTTGTCTAGGGTAGTTTTCCCCCATTCTCGATGAGGTGTGGGAATGGATAACACTATGTAACACAAATTTTGTTCCTGGACAATACATGTTATTTCTTAATTGCTTATGTTGTAAAAGTA
>JAAGVU020000002.1:1115462-1157327 GCA_011763525.2 Mormyrus iriodes
TGGGGGGAAACCGGAGTACGCGGAGGAAACCCCACGACGACACGGGGAGAACATGCAAACTCCACACACATGGAACCTGGGTGGAGACACGAACCCTGATCCCAGAGGTGTGAGGTAACAGTGCTAACCACTGCACCACCGTGCCGCCCCTAAATCTGGCATTATATCACAAATTTGTTTTGGTTTTAAGGTTCTAAATGCAAATATAGAAATGCCAGTAAGTATTTTGTGGCACAGGATACGTCACAATAATATGGATGTACAGACGACTGATGGATCGATAGATGTATTAGGTGTATTTGAGTGACTACTACATTGATCAGACTGTATCTGTGTTCTGCTTCTTTCTGCCTCAGTAATCTGTCCAGTGACCTGTAACCTCCTCTCATCCAATCGATTCTCCTATTCGACCCTAATGCTTCACTGCTGCATTCGTTTACTTTGGATTTGTTTGAGCCGAGCTCCACCATCTCCGATATTTAAGTGGCAGCCCCACACCCTCCCTGCATCCATGGAACCCTTTGAGCAAACCTGCTCCTCACTGCCAAGTCCCCGTGTCACATTACTCTCCTTGCAGTCCCCACAGGCAATGATCTCACATTATATTTATGGTCTAGCAAGTGTAAAAAATAAATAAATAAATAAGTGAGAAAGGAAATAAAAGAAAATGGAAAAAATTATATTGAAATTACTGAACTGCGTCAGCTTCCCGATGATTACTACACACTTGCACAATTACTAACTATATTATATACAGTTTCCATAAAGCATCAATCCAATGGGAATTAAGAGTTAAGTAAATTTTTACGAGTATAAATCCAATTTGGAACCTCTAGGTTTGAAAGCATAATGGACCTTTTCTCGCTTTCTTTGTTTTCTGCGGTTCCTGTTACTCTTTGCTCTCGGAGCCTGGATCTAGCTGGTGAGACCCAGCGAGAGTCTGACTGTGTTTCACTGTTTCACCTATACAATAGGTGTGTTCCCATAATTGTGTCATGAAGGGCAATACAGATTATATTTACAAACAGTCAGGACAACCATAGCTAAGTACAGTAGCAAAACCGATTCAGTCATCAGACTGATCAAAGATGCTCATTTGATGTTTATGATGATAATAAGAGCAGCAGCAAAAGCATATACAGCATTTATTATTAATAATAATAATAATAATAATAATAATAATATGTTGGAATTGAAATAACCGTCTTCATTTCATCTTAGTAGATGACATGGGCATTATGGCATCCACATGTGATTGTCAATTTTCATCCGGCTGATTTGAGCCTTGCTCAAATGTCACACAGATATATATATTTTCCTCTCAAGGAAATGACAAGAATGTTAATGAAAATTATTGGTAGAGTATTATCGCTTGGTATTATTTATTTATTTGTTATTCGTTTGCTTGTTAGTTTGTTTATTCATTCATTCGCCTCTTTGTTTGTATATATGTTTGTTTGTTTACTCACCAATTATTTATTTGTTTATTGGAAAAATGTCTGACAAAAATTATTTCAACAAAAGCAGAAATACATTCAAATTTAGAATAAAAAACGAATGAGTTGATAAGAAAAAAAGATAACTTTTTACCAAAAAATAGCAGGTTTGTGTCTCTTTTTTTCCATTTCAGTTCCATATGTTACCTGCTTTTGATTCCTCTGTGGCTACCAGCAAGTCAACAAACAAAATAATGAATACACTGCTATAAAATGTATAGCTGAAAATATCAAGAAAGACACATTTTGAGGTCAGACAGAACTAAAAAAATAAAGAACCAATAAACATGGCAGACCTTTGATGATATTTTGAATCTCTTACTAGTATGGAATTTAGTATAAACTACCATGAATGAATTATTATAAACTTCTTAAAATGTCGACTTCCATTCTTCTCTCATCTCATTTTGATGTTTAACTATTCTTTAGTTTAATGATGTTTTATAGCTTCACCATGTGACAATAACACATTATTAATTCCACATAAAAAAATGCAAAATCAGTATTGTAGAACGTTATGCCTTTAATTGCATTAAGAGGTGCCTTTGTTTGGCAAGACATGTACTGTTAATGTAAAGCTTGACAATATGTAATTAGTAAGGCAAAAGTTCATTTTACAATAAAAACTAATTGCCTTTACAATAAAACACTAAAAATAAAAATACAGCCCATCATTTTAGCGTTATAATGTATGACTATAGTTTCTGCTGCTCCTAACATACTTTTCAACAACATTGCTTTTTATTTCATCCTAGATAGCTTGTACCAGGTCCATATTTTCTGGCTTTCACAGTGAATATAGTTTTTTTTTTTTTTTTTCTGTTCCCTTTATTGCTGAATATCCACCCCGCCAGATTTCATGACAGTGACTGAGGCTAACAGAAGCACAAAGAAGCTCCACTCTGCTGACACAGTCAGCATTCCAGAATGGAAACGTATGATGTCAAACAAAGAGGAAGCTAACTTATAAGCTCTGCAAACTTTGACACCACGGAGAAGCAGCATGCTCCATTTACCACTGCAAAGCCTCTGACGAGCCAAATACCCTATAACTTTGCATCATAAAATGATCCATAGCTCCTTTCTGTCCCAGAGCAATCCTGAAACATGTTGCCAAATACCACTCCTCTAAATATCTCAACAAAGTTCAAGTAAGATGTGTCCACCTGGGATAATGTGTTTAAAAAAAATGACCATGTTTCATGCCTCATTCACCAAAATCCTCAAGCGCCTGATGTGTTTGTGCCCTGCAGAAGTCTGCTTTTTTAAATCAAAGACCATGAGTATTTGTCTTTAGTGATCATGTTTTGTCCTTTGATATGTAAATATATCACAAAAAGCCCTTGTGGACAAGTAACAAAAAAATAAAAATAAAAAATTAACATTTTTAGATGTGCTGCAATTATATAGAAAAAATGTCATTCGGGAGAATCCTGAGAGTGCTATTTGGAGAGAACTAAAAAGTATTTCTTTTTTTGTTCATAATGATGTAATATCCTTGTAACAGTTATGCTACAATGGAACTAAACATAATCAAGTTTTCTGAAATGAAGAAAAAAAAAAAAAAACGTAATCGGTTTAGGGTAGCTTGTAGCAATGCGATTTAAGTAATGAATCCAGAGTCATGGCCTGAAGGTTTGGATGCGGCTGTTGTATCATAATGTAAAGCAACTAAACAATAGACAAAGTAACTTGGAAGAGTGTCACACTAAAGATATCGGAAAATATTTCAAATATATATATACAAAATTCTAAACATTTTATAATTATAATAATTTAATTAATATTAAAAAGTAAAAGAAGTTAATGCAGCTTTGTTCTACCTCTGAATGTTTACGCTGCATAACCAGACTATAAAATGCAGATGATGTTTACTCTGGCACCTGTCACGCTTACACCAAACTCACGTAGCCTCTGGAAGAGAAAAAGGTATATAAGGTATGATAAACCATTTGTACCCTCCTCAGTCAGGCGGAGAAATGACTGTCTCTCAGTACTAATTTAACTTACGCCCACCCAGATTCCTGAATTAGCAATCATATTCAGGCACATATTCACCTGCCACTAACCTCCGCCCCCCCTACCCCCACCCCCAAGACAGTATGACCTCCCAGATAATGACAGGCATATAAATAGCCTTATCCTTGATCAAGCTGCCCACTACAGAGTCTTTGCCGGATTGTTTAATCTAGAAGCAAATACACCTCCTTTTTTGTGAAGGAGTTACCCGTTTCCGTTTTATTTTGCCATTGTTTTGCAATACACATGAAACTTTGGAGGGGGGGAATCACATGAAACTTCAGTCTGTGGAAACCGTTTGAATTAATCATTAGAAGGAATCACTTCAGAATGATTAATTTACCTTTGCTGGAAAGCCTTTTTGTGAAAAATATGACAAAGCCAGTGAGAATTCTGTACCTAAGTACGCATGTAAAATTTTATTTGTACCCAGCCTAAAATGACACAACAGCAGTGCAATTAAACATTCCATTTGATTACAATAAATCTAAAGCTTTACCAGGGGGGGAAAAAAGCTAATTAAAATGCATTGGGTGTCTTAGAAATGGAAAGAATCTTAGTTTATCCAAATCACATTTTGTTTTTCTTGCCTACAGAGGCATTATGATGTGGAAAGAGGATCTCTCGTGGAAATTATGTGGTCATAATCAGAATATGTTGTATTCCTCTGTTGATCAAATGACAAAAAAATGTAGATTCTACTTAGCAAAAACTGGGGGGAAACATTGATGGGTCTTGGAAAGCAAGAAAATTAGACAAACTGTAGAAACTCTTAGATGTTTGAAAGAATGTGATTTGCTGAAAGGGATCAGAACCACCATTCAGGGCACACACATGGGCTCTGGTCTAGTTGGCAAAAGCAGAATCAGTATATATGGGCACTAATCACATGGGCTTGCTGGAATGAATCATTGTGAAGGTCTCCCTCCTGAGATGCCTAAACACCCACACTTCTGACATTTTTTTTTATATAATGCCTTGACTGGTGAGTCTCCACTTTAGGATACATATTCATCAATCGCTTGGTACTGTGACCACATGTGTCATTTGACAGATGAGTTTGACTTGAGTCCCCGTTCACAGAATCTGTAGGTCTGAAATAAATGGCTGTCACATCTCAGTTATTTTATTTTTTTTCCGTGTTGCTCTAAGTTAGATCAAATCAGTTCCCATTCTTGTCGGACATCCCTTCTAATATGATTTATTCAGGGTGACTTCACAATGTATATGTCTGCATTGATCTTATACAGACTTCCGTCTCATGCGAGGAGTGTAAAAGCACCCAGCCGCTACATGTTTTTAGTTTCTCATTAATCTAAAACCACCACTTTCCTGGACAGCTTTTCAGCTAAAATGAGTATGACAGAACATGCCAAGGTCAAGGTCAAGCTAGTTCTTGCATATGTTTTTAAGGTTATGACAAGAAAAGCAATGACTCCTAATAGTCCAACAGCCCTTCTCTGTCAACATAAATGACATTTTGCTAAACCGCGACGCTACAATGTTGGATATTCTATGTCACTGAAATTACTACAACTTGCAAATTAAAAGCCATCATATTTGGTCATTTTGATGGTTGTTAGTTACAAGGCACAGAGATATGTCATCTTTATGTCTGTGATTTTTTTATATACACAAATTTATTCTTGTATTCATTCCACTGTCACTGGGTACAATAAATAAAAACATTACATTCAAAAACATGGCGCAAAGGAGCAAACAAAATGAATTACAATATATTCATGCTTGCATCCAAATATGTTCTTAACACCAAGAGAAATCCCCCAAGCTGGATAAGGACCACATGGTGCTACACCACATCAGCAGTACAGTTTACGCAATGAGCCAGGATATAAGCTGTAGGACATTTGGGCTGCATTGGGAGCCTTAGGTCTAGCTTATGCAGGGTGGGAAAGAAAGCCAGATTGCTTGATTCTTCTCCATCCCACTAAATTCTTGCCCCTGGGATTGCTTATGATTTGCAGACCAAGCACTCAGACCCCAAGGCCTTCTGGTCATGTGATGTGAAAGGCAGCTGTGCACTTGGTGGACTCTGGAATAGTCCCTAATAAGTTTTTTTTATTTTTTTATTTGACATATATATAGTTGATAACTGTCTGCTCTCAGCTATGTCTGAGTCGACTGGCAACCTTGCCTGTCTCTCATTCTTTAGGCCATAGAGTTAATAGAAACTCAACAACCTGTCACACACATACACACAGATTAGATATCTATATCTCTGAGGGTGCTCTCCATTCATTTCAATGGGCATAAGTTTGGCTCAGTTTCCCCTCCTTGAAAGAACTTCTGCGGAATGCCAAATGAACAGGTTTTTATCACATTGTGGGGACATTTGGTCCCCAAGATGTCATGTATACATGCCCCCCCAACACACACACACACACACACACAAAACAAATGGGTAAGCATCTTGCTTGCCAGTCTTGAACTACTATGGGAAACTGCTGTGGAGAACACTTAGCTCTGCTAGCCAGCATTCTAAGCATCAGCTACGCTCCTGTCAGGAAGTACAGAGCTGTCTTATGCATGTGCATTCATAAAAAATACAGCTGGTGGTGCAATATTTGACATAAATAGCCTCCAGCCTCATGAACTCACAAATAAACTCATAATTTACAAGAGGCATAACTACCTTACGTTAATAAGCACCATGCCTAGTGACCCCGTAATGCTAAAGGAAATATAATCCTCTTTGAAATTTGTCTACCAACCCCACAGCGTGGCATAATGTCCAATGCCATGCTAAAAGATTTTCTTCGGGTGAGGCGGGTTGACATCATTATGCTGAAAGGCTAGACTGCTGATGGCTGTTTATTTTTTTCGATGTGAGAGGCTCCTCGCTGAGAGGCCCAGCTGTAGGACTGATGGACGTTTTACTCATCAGATGGACTTAATGATGACAACCTAAAGTAAAAAAAGACGAATGATGTATCAGAAACAATAAAACCTCAGTTAGAAATGTTATTGTGCACATTTTTCATTTATATAAAAATATCGCCAGAACCATAAATCATTGCCAATTCATATCTTCTAATACTCTTCCAAGCCTACTTCTCTACATTAACATGTCCCATACACAGACACATAAAAACATGCTTTTTTCTGCATTAAATTCTATCTTAGCCTAAACAGTAAATCTAATACACAGTAGACGACCATCACTCATGTCTCATGTAAAATGAAATTAAAAGATTTCTGCGGATATATTGATGTAAAATCAATCAATTTATATTTCATTATTGATTTTCGTCCATAGCTTTCACAAAACTATTCAAAGTTGTGTACCTGGCTTGAATTTTTTCTGGGACAGTTTCTTACTTCTTTTAATTAATGTGCTAGCATAACCGCCATCCCTAAGAGTCCTGTGATTTGCATTTGTGTGTTACATTCCACCATTGTTGTCAATGGCACTTCCTTCACCCGTGTCTCGCCAATGCCGTCCACTGCCTGTGAGTCACCTCGCTCATTTCATTGCCCAGGGACCCGTGCCGATGTCCGTGCTCCAACAAATCCCCTTTGCTGACGCTGCGACTCCACCTGCAGTGTCCTACTAAGCTCTGGATCCTGCTGCTCCTCCTCCACTTGTCACATTGTGCAGCCCCCCCCATCCCCCACCCTCACTCGCACCCCCACCACCACCCCCACTGCCCTCTTCCGCGCGTACATCACAACACACAAAAAAAAAACACCCATAACACTGTCCCTAGTAACTTAGTCGCTTTGCTCAAAGCTGAAGTAGCCATGTGTGATCTGGCATGCGTATCTAATCAGTAATCAGGTTCATTTAAATTTACGTGTATTTGTTTAGCAGATGCTTTCATCCACTTAATGACTACATAGCTGTTACGGCTGCACATGCAGGTCACAGAAGGCACGCTACAATGCAATAAGAAAACTCCAGAATCGCAGCGATAAATTGTGAATAGGAGCCTAATAGGAGGGCAAGTTAATGTAGCATATTGTAGCATAGTCTAAAGGAGTCATCTGCGTGAATGAATGTAAATTGCATCAAAACATGCATTAATGTATACCGAAGGAAGATAAGTGAATGTATCAGGGTACGAGACATGCGTGACTTGCTAAATATACAGAAGCTAGTCACTATTCTGGCCTAATCAAACACATAATAGTATTGCATTCCCCATAAAACCTGCTTTACTTCAAAGGGAAATTGGCAAATATCACTTATTAGAATTCCTGAAGAATAATCAGGCTTCATGTCATATGCCTGGTTCAGGAAGACCAAAGTCAAAGGCAGTGTAAAAGTGATAATGCAAAGAAAATATGATAATAAGGAGTAGCTTCCATAGCATAACATAAGGGATGTATGAATATAGAGAGAGAGAGTGCAGTGTGAATGAAAGTTGCTGAAAAGCTGCTGACTCATAATAGCCTTAAACAATGACACAGAGTAGAATTCCACATTCAGATCTCCATTTCATTTGCATAAGCATTGCATCTCACAGTCTTCAGACCGGCATTATTCCACAAACACAGCAATGGTGAACGCAACCAAAAAATGCAAACAAAAATATATGTGATGTTAGTCAATTGTTTATAATATTCTGTATACTCAGTTTGTAAACTTGCAAAATGAAATTGTGCTCATGCTTTCTTATGTATAGGTGCTTGGCTGACACTTTTTCTCCAAAGAAAGTGTCATTATTTTTTTTTTTTAACTCTCCTATACACCTGGATGTTTCACTGGAACAACAAAGGTTAAGTGCCTTCGCTCCAAGAGTCTACAGCAACATCCCTCCTGGGCCTGACCCAGAAAGCTTCAGGTTACAAGGCCATGTCCTTAATGACTATGCTGTTCGGCATGTTACTGGGGAAAAAAGACATCCTGTACCCTTTCGGGCAATGTCCAAATAAACACACTTAAAAAAGAAGAAAAGAAAATAACAAAATAGCATCCCAAATTATTTTAATTGTGTTTTATGATCTCTCTGTTGGGAAAGCAAAACAAAAAAGTCAATAAAAAATTGAGCATTATAAGCTTGTGTACATGTAAGCCTTACATAAATCACAAAAAAAGTTAGCTTTCAAAAGAACACATGATGCATTTATCATGTTTGAAAAAGGACAGAACCTAGTAACCATCCATCCATCCATCCATCCATTTTCTGTACGTCACGGGGTTCTGGAGTCTATCCCAGAAGCTACAGGCACAAGCGCCTAGTAATCAACATTCCCAAAGCATTTTCAAAAGTGAAGACGGCTTGTTTCCTCTTTTTATATTAAAATTAGTTTCCATAATTAATATTAAACAAAAAAGGTAGCCACCCATTTCTTACAGCAGAATCAGGCCATGTATAATACATTATTGGAATTTCATGCAGGCCACGCATTGCCAGATTGCTACCTCATATACTCATAACAAGCATATTGCCTGATAAAGGAAACATTGCTGTTTCAGACCTGGATCTTTGTGCGTGGAGCTATAATTCAACTACAGGTCAATGTCTTAAGATGATGAAATCTGCTTCACTGGTCATGTCCACCACATGCCAAGCGGAAGCAAAATATGGATTTTTCTTTTCCCAGAGAACTAAATCATTCCTCAGTTTGCAGGACTAAAATGCATTCAGATTATCAGTGGAAATAAATTACCTTTTGCTCAGTCAACAGAACATGTTGTTTCATGTTATGATTGATTTCAATAATGAAAAATTGTATATATATATACATATATATAATTCCATAACCATTTTCTTTATTTAAGCTCTTGTATGCAATCTGAAATTGAAAATTAAGCGTTAAGTGCACATTTTTATAAAATAGCAGGAAATCATTGAAGGTATCTGTTTGTCTTTAATCTTGTTTGGACTATCTCTGAATCCCCAGACAATAGGAGACAAAATAACCTATTAATACCAGGAATGTGGAAGCCTTCTGGCTGTCCATTTGATTTAATTAAAAATTAGACTGTTTACCAACTGAAGGTAGAAATGCATTCAGTTTACCCTTTGTTAAAGTGAAAGGTTAGTTTGGAGTGGAACATTTGCTTATCTCCACGAGACGGTTTGTTTAATCCCTTTGCACGCATTCTTAAGGAAGACAATGAATCTGCTTTCCCTTGCAGTCTCTCTTGGCTTCCTGCTCACAATTATTGTGATTTCGAATGATGTCCCGTAAGATATTTCCATTTCATTTCTGAATACTGATGACCTTTGTATCCCCTTTTTAAATTTTTATTTTATTACATGATTATGTAAGCGTGCAGTCTTATAATCAAACATTCATGGCATTGGACAATGCAATTCCTAATATTTATTTAATGTAAACAATATGCACGGCCCCTTGATGCAATCTCTAGTCAGTTCAAGTGAACATCATTATAAATATGATTGGATTTAAATATACCATGGTGATTACAGATCATATACTTGGTGCTTGACCTTGTAAATTTAAGACTATCTGTGCCAGACTGCTCTTCAATTGCAAGATTAAAAAGGGAATAGACCCAGATGGACAGAAAAAGACAATGGAATAAACAATTTACAGCAACCAAAAGGGCTAAAACCTTCAGTTATGGTTTAGTGGAGGCATTTATCAGTCAAATACTTCTCCTGAATAACATATCACAGAGAATTACGAGGAGCAATTCTGATATCTACTTGGTAAAAAGAACAAAGATGTAGAACAAAGGACTGATGAAAGCATCTCACAGACTATCTGTTGTCTCTGACAAATCCAGAAGAGGGACTTTATGCATATTTTATTGTTTTGCAAAGACAATCAATTATGACTGACTGCTAGTCATTCTAGTGCATGCCACATTTGCCTTGGCAGCGAGGATTGTGAAACGTTCAAATGCATCTGAAGTGGATTTTAATAACATGTTTCAGTGGATACTGGACAATTATTTTTTTTTCTTTTGTTTTTTTTTTTATTAACCCTTATTCAGAGATTAACTCTGTGTATGTGTGTTTCTGCATGTTCTTCCTGAGAAGTCCAGATAGTCCAGTTTCCTGTGTGCAGTTAGGCTAATTGGCCTGTACTACTGGTAAAAAGTTAAATATGTGTCTAATTCGTAAAGGCATTATTAAATGGATGTTGACTGATTCATTCATTTTCCATACATGCTTGTTCTATGCAGAGGAGCCTATGCTGGGAACAACAGGGGCAACGCGGGGAATAATCAAATGATGCTTTATCTGTCATTTGCACAAGTATAGGTACATTGGATTTCTTTGGTTTCTACATATCCCAGCATGCTCTCCTTTGAGACACACACACAGATATATACAGGTGAAGGTGACGCTTGGGGTCCAAGCACAGGGTCAGGTCATTTATCTGGTTCCACTGGAGCAGTTTAAGGGCCTTGCTTTTTCGAGGGGTTGATTAAATATTCTGCTGAGGATGGAGCACTCACAAGCACAGAGGCCTACCCTGCTGAGCCACAAACTGCCCCTACCACACACTGGCCACAGGATGGGGTGCCAACCCATGGCAGAGCAGTTATGTTTTCAATATAAAATGTACATTATTTAATGTTATTATTAATAGTTCTAGAATTTCTATTGCAGCCATGTACTTATGGGTTTACAAAGGACTGTGAGGCAAGGTGGAGGCAAGAAAAAAAGAAAACACTTGGGATAATAGTGTGTCAGATTGACCTCCCTACTTCGGAGTGTCAGATTTACATAAGTCACTATTGAGTGATTGGATATGTGGTAATGGAAAATAAATGGACAGACTACTTAGTGATGGAAACTGTATCTAACCAGCTCGATCTATCAGGTCCAAGCCAACTGGACATCAGAAAGACCGATAAACACAGTTGTTGTTGTGATGTCATATGTTTTTGTAAATCACTGATGGTCAGACTGTCTAGAATACGCTGAATGTCCAATCAGATCTCTCCCTCTTGGTTTTCTAAATTCTGTCAGCGTTGCACCTGTTTTAAAGCCTTGTTTATGGTTCCTCTGTGGTGACGGACACACATTTCACATACAGCTGGCTGCTGCTTACTTTCCCACTTTGTGACTCAGAGGTGGCCATGGTGCTGCTGCCTTCTCACAGCAGGTGCTAAAAGGGACACCCTAGCAAGCATTGTGGTGTCAAAAATCATGGGGGGGGCGGGTTGGGGTTGGCTGCATCCCCTGCAAAATGAGCAGTCGTGTCCTTTTCCTCTGCAGAGATTGTCCGCATTCTCTCCGCATTGCCATTTCACTTTGTACTCAGTTTGACAGGGGGGATTTGACAGCATCTTTTGTTGCTCCGTACAGGTACTTAGCAATGACACAGATATGCCACCTGGACTATGACAGTGACTCCAGCGGGCATCATATATTCTAGACTTTCTCTTTCACTTTAGCAATAATTTTAAACAAACATGTACTCCCATTTCGTTCATTTTCCACGCATAGCAATTGCTGAATAGACTATAAAAATACTGTGAAAAATCATTTTAAATATGTATTTAGGTCAGACTAGGATTTAGATTAGTGACACGTTTGACTACCACTTGTTGATGACTTGAAATCTACAAGGTCACATGTCTGCGACATGTGCATTGGTGTGATGGAAAATGCGACAAAATGATTTATTTTTATTACATTTTCAATGACTGAAAATTCTCCAATATGTGACCTCCTATAAAACAAACAAAGCCCTGCTACTTATGCAATAATGGTTTTTTAGTAGCTCTCAAAGGCTTATTCTTAAATATATTATGCATATTTATGGACTGTGATTAATTTATATGTGCAACAAATTATTTTTTATGTAGCTACAGCAAGTATGAATACATTTAAATTTGAGGACAATTGTTTCTGGTCCACTCATGACTGCTAATAAGATTTTTATTCCAGTCTCTTACATTTGTTTTTTATATATTTATTTCTTGTTATTTGTCTATATATTTGTCTGTTTCTCAGTCTATTTTTAGCTATTTTGTTACAGAAACAGAACCAATCCTATGCATTAGCTATAGATCATACTGCGTTCCATCTTGTGAATGCATACTTTCTCTGTCCAGTTACAGAAAAATGAAGACAAAACACATCTATTTATAAAGCATGCTCAGGAAACTAGGGACAGGTGGAACTTATTAGCGCGGATGATGATTTGTAAAGCTATACACTCTGCAGCCTATGGCGGATGACAGCCGTGCCCCAGTCCCTTGCATGTTGAATTTTTATTGTATTTTGAAAAATTTGCAATATCTGCATGTTATTGGTAGATCTATTATATTCTGTTTTTCTGTCCTACTATCATCTTTTCAAAGCAAACCTGAGGTACTCTTAGGATCTTAGGAAGCAAAATATAGCAATAAAGGAAGACTTTGAAGAAGTAAAACTTCCGGTCACCTTGTATGACGCTGATAATACACACACACACACACACACACACACACACACACGCACACACATATATATACATACATACATACAAACATGATAGTATTACCAAAAAACATTATTATTGTGACTTTTCTGAGAAAATCATGTAATGTTTCATATTGCGTATCGCATTGAATCAAAATCAAAGCCAACACTGTCAGCATTCAAAATTACCCTTGTGTGAAAATGCTGTGTTGCTTGGATATGTTGCTTGAGCTGTTGTAATAGAAATATTATGCAAAACTTGCGATATCAGCAGGGGTGTCGGAGGGGCGTGGATTCCCTGGCAGATTCAGGGGACCCAGCACTTGACAGGGGCCCTTGAATATGTTAAATTATATGAAAAGTTGGGCAGGGGGCCCAGGGTGACATACTGTCAGGGGGCCCAGAATATCTAGGTCCGCCCCTGGATATCACCATGACGGGATATGATGCCTGTCCAATTTTTGCTTTCAGTGTTTTGAACATTAATTGCATGTCTGAAAGCATGAAAATGTGAAAGTGTCTGTGACTTCTGGAAATATAAATTGGTTTTTCATCTTCTGAATGAGACAGTCAGAAGGGGCTCGGCAGTTGTAGATGTTTTACTCCATGATGCCCTACATGATGTTTTGATTTTGTGGCACCTATAAACATCTATTTTTACATAAATTATTATATGATGTTTACAAAATGTTTATTATTATTATTACTAATCAAGTTCAAAAACCAGCCAGAATATATACTGCCATTTATATGTTGAGCACCTGCATATGTAGAAAATAGAACTGGAACATTTAATATTATACGAATGCACATAATTTAGTATTATATTTTTATTCTATTTACATTTGAGATTAATCCATTTCATAAAATCTGTCCTAATTTTATAAATATTAAATTTTTTAAACCATACAAGATCATTTAAAAATGCATTTAAAATGTGCATACGTTCATTTTTTTCTTTGGTGGGTAATTCAGATCTTTTAAATATTAATTTGACTTAATTTAGCAGGGGTCAGTTTGACCTTTCATTGCAATTAATGCAGCCAGTGAAATTTCAGTATTCGTATTGTTGCATATATTTATGCGTAATTATGTTATATATATTGAGGTTTATTTGACTTTAATTATAATTTGCAATTCAGACTGTTCGTGCAACTGATGCTAATTAAAATGTAATAGTGGATAGTCAGAAGGGGGTCTGTTTCAGACAGACATGCATCATGAATAATCAATCTGAGTTATGGAACTGAGTGGGTATACAAATTGCGCTGAGCGTATCCCTGTTATTCACTGAAGTATGGACACCTGTTATTGCCCACCCCACCAGAATGCAGTCTTGTGATTTTAAGAACATTAGATAAAATCATTATCTTTTCAGAAAATCTTTCCTGATGCTTAATCCCATAGTATCCACGATGGGTGGAAAAATAGAAAATACTGACAAAATGTAGAAAATATATATGGATGGATGTATTCGAAATATCAGAGCACTGGCAAATTTCTGCAATGCTGTGCTATACATATAAACTCAAATGTATTTTTGCTAGTGGTGTATTATCCTGTGGACCATTTTACATATTTTGATGTATTTTTTTCATGGCATTCATCATTGGGGGGGGTGGGGGGGGCAAATCTTCAAACGTAAAGAGAACTTGAAAATCAATCCTATATTAGGTATGGGTATTTAATTCCAAACCAATTACTCAACTGAAATTGGCCATATTTCTTGAAATGACAATCTAAACCTGAAACTGCCATTCAAAAAAAATGTCATTTGATGATATATACAGTGCCTATAAAAAGTATTCACCCGCTTGGATGTTTTACCCTTTTATTGCTTTTATAAATCAATCATGATCAACATAATTTGGCTTTTTTGACAAAAACAAACAAAAAAAAACCTTAATGTCAAAGTGAAAACTGATTTCTACAAAATGATGACAATTATTTAAAAATAGTCATTATCAGATCATGATTGATTCATAAAGGCAGTAAAAAGCGGGTGAATACTTTTTATAGGCACTGTATGATGCACGATCAATATATTGCAAAAACTATTAAAAACTCTATTTAAACAACACGATGTCAGCACTAAGTAAACAGACATGAGAAATAATACTGCAATTCTGATTTTGACCTTGGCATCAGATGTCCGGAAACTCCCTCTAAACTCTACAAACTGCTTCTCAAACTGATCAAACATGAATGATCATGATGGTGAGTAATACTGATATTAAAACAATTTAAGTTATTCTTTGCTTTAATGGTGGTAACAATGGAAAAAAAAAAACACTTCAGAGGTGACTATGCAATTAAATGCTTGTTTTCTCTGATTTCACTGTTATCAGTTCTGAGAAGACAGCACATTTCGTCTTGCATCCCATTTCAACCAGGTAGTGTCAGTTTACCCTGGAAAGCTCTCACATTCTACATATTTGATAATGCGGTCGTGACATTGAATATTAAACTTAAGTACTGCTATAAAGTAATTGTTAAAATTAGTTTTTTTTATAATTTTAATAGATGACATACTTTGAAATATTGATAATCAAGACCTTAATTAACACACATACAACAAAAAGGATAAAGCTTTACTTTGCAAAAAACAAACAAACAGACAAACAAACAATTTTTTTTGTTTGTTTACTATTACTTTAAAGACCCACCTACGGATTGTGCAGCTGCTGTTAGCGATAAAGGAGTACGTATAAAACGTGGAAACCTCACGAGAACAAACTTAAGCCTAATATAGAAGTCCAACGGCAGGAAACGAATGAAACGCTGTGGTAAATTATGTCAGCAATATTTGCCGGGATATTTCATCCACCTCACTGTTTGATATTTCTCAGTGGGGATCTCTGCTTGTTGAATGACTCCCAAAAGAACAGAAAAAAAACAGAAAGAACCGTGTAGCTCTTGTACCATTCTTTCAGAGCTTGGCAATTTTCTGCAGTGACAGCATCTTGGATTTTTAAGTCACAAGCGGTTTTATTGTCTACTGCATTGATCTTGCCGACGACTGCTAGTAATTCCTCACAAATGCTAAATACTGACAAA
The DNA here is from genome assembly GCA_011763525.2 of Mormyrus iriodes. Taxonomy (NCBI): domain Eukaryota; kingdom Metazoa; phylum Chordata; class Actinopteri; order Osteoglossiformes; family Mormyridae; genus Mormyrus; species Mormyrus iriodes. The sequence goes on from JAAGVU020000002.1 coordinate 1,131,391, forward strand.
TACTTTCAGACAAGCTGAGGCTCTTTCTTTCACACAACATACCGAGACTTACTAATTTGCAATATGATACTTAAATTATTACAGAATAAAAATAGCAAGTAGCCATTCCAGTTTTAATACATAAAGATTGGGATACCGTGTACTGTGGCTTCAATGCGCTGTATCGGTATTTAAAATGTAAGAATCAGTATCACCTTCTTTAAATATTATGTAACTAATATAATATAACACAAATAGATTTTGTGTGTATAAGACGCCTGTCTCAGAGAACACCGTTCATGCTTCGGATCCAAAAAGCTCTCAGATGGCTGTGTTCCCACCCAGTTGAAATGTAAGGATACCAGCTAAGCTACCAGCTTACTCGTGTTTGTGTGTTTTGTGTGTGTGTGTTTTCTTTTTGGGTTTAATTTTGGTCTGTATTTTTTGGTGACAAAGTTTGGATAAATTTTACTAGAGAAGCGCTGGTGAAAACTCGAGAGCAAGGTGTAAAAATGAGTAAGTACTGCATGGAGGCATCTCCAGCTGCAGAAAACCTATCTATGTAGTGATGGATGGAGCCACAAGCCAACACTACCCATGCAGATGAATCACCGGCGAGCTTTTATCCACAATCTCAATGCTCAGCTATAAAAGCCCCAATACTCTAAGCACAACCCCATGGCCTGTGTTCTCTCATTTGTATTTACCGAGCAATAAAAGTGGTCATAGAACAAATACTGCTTAAGGTAAACAAGGACTTCTTTCTTGCGCTGACATTTTTGTTCAGTGAAACATAGCTAAACAGCTCCATCCCTGATTCATCGCTGATGGTGGAGCAGCTGCTCTGAGCCGACTGAGACGAGGGCCGGAGCACACAAATAAATAGGCGGTGATGTGCTCTTTATTGTAAACAAGCACTGGTGTAATGACAGCTCCCTTCCGTCTCTGTCTCCCTCCATAAAAACATGCCAGCAACCTGGAATCATTGTATATAAACTGTAAAAACCCTTTTATTCACCTAGAGAATTTCTTCCATTATTCACACTGGAATATATTTTCCCCCTCAGGCAAATGCACACACCATGCAGCAGCTGCTGGTTGATCAAATTTCACAACTGGAAAATAACTCCCTGATTCCTATTGTGGGTGATTTTAACCTTATGTACTCTCTGGAGGTATTGGCATCAAAAAAGTGTCTGAATCATTAAAACTTTTAAAAAGCTTCCACAGAATGCTTACCTGCATAGCTGTTTCAATTTAGCAAAACTTTTAGCTCTTAACCGAAACTTTAATCTGCACATACCCTCACTAGAAACACAATAGTTCTCATATTTTCAGTATAAATATGTCGGCAACATAATAGTGCGAGAGAAAAAAAAACAAATATCAAATATCAGAAACCTGTAGGAACAAAATAAAAACTTTTGTACTGTTAATAAACAGTTTGTTTAAAACAAAAAAAAAACTTAGAATGTGAAGTGATCCTATCCAGATTAAATTTAAAAAGATCAATATAAAAAGGCAAGAATATAAAACGGATGTTTCCTTTTCTCACATCTTAGCAACAACAAGTAAAGTAAGCAATCCTGAATAATACATACATGCAAATTATTGCCTTTCACATTCAAATCCTAAAAAAGTATTTTGTGTGGCTATGAAGTACATGAACATGAATTTTCATCACACCATTGGCTATCAGACTAATCACTGGCTATAATTTTAAAGATGTGCAAGTTAGGAAAATTGTCCTCTTTACAGGGTTTTGGGTTCAAGTCCTGAGCATAGCTCTGTGGGGGGTACAGTTTGCAGGCCGTCCCTCTGTGGCACAGGTTTTCCTTGCTCATCCAAACAGGTAATTAAGTGAATCAGAATTCTAAATCACCCATCGTCCATGTCCATCTGCACTGTGCCCAGAATTGGACTACAGGGTGTTCCCGTCTTGTGCCCTATGCTTCTTGGGCTAGCCCCAGGCTCACTGTGACTCTGTACCAGATAAATGGCTATGGAAGATGGATGGATGAACTTTTAGGAAGTCAAAGTCACTCATGTAATTGAACTTAATCAGGATAACTGTGCTATAGCATTTTTTTATCACTTGAACAAGAAGCGCATTAAATATACAACTGAGGAAAACATTAAGTGACGATAGCACAATTTTTTGTTGCACTCATTTCTCAAATTATGGGTGTGTGTCTGTGGACGAATTATATTATATATATATATATATTTTTTTTTTTTTTTGCAGACTGCAGCCTGGTTCTTTCCTGCTTCTCATTAATGAAGAGCTTCTTCCTTGTTTTGTGGGACTTCAGTCCTGCTTCGAGGAACCAGATATTGTCCTAGCAGTGCATTTCACACCTGCACTTAATGTTTCCGATTTCTTTTGAAGGTCACTTGATGTCATCGTACGATTCAAGAAAAACTGTCGGATAAGTTAATGGTTCTCTTTGGATTTAGAAAGTCGCTTCCTCCCTCTACCTTGCTGGTTTCTCTTCGGCCCCAGTGTCTCCTGCTTCACCTTGTTCTTGTGTACTGCTGTCTTAGAAATTTTAAACCTGGAAGCAGCCTGCTGCTCAGCGTAGCCTCTGCCAGCAGAATCTTTATTTATTTAAAAATGCAGAGTGGTTTCTTCATTTTTTCCACGGCTATATTTGAGCATTCTTTGGCACTCTACAGTTTTAAGATCTTTAGTTCAAGGTACATTGTTAGCAAGGCACTTGTCTGGAATGCCTGGGAAATCATTTGTGTTCTGACCCCACGGCTATAATGCAAAATGGAGAAAAGTTAAGGTAAACAAAATACTCTTTTTCTGCCTTCAAATGAAGAGTGTCAATGAACATATTCATGTATGAGCAAAATTATGTACATCCTGCCCTGCCTCAGTGCTAGGGGTAAAGTGTATAGTCTTGTATCTTACCAGAGAGGTCCAAAGCATCATCTGAACAGCAGAAATGGCAACTGACTGCCCCACGTACATCGCTACCTGTAGCTCTCCCTGTGGTCAAGTCCCTCTGGACCACTATTTCTAGCACACTCCGGTGGCATTAGAAGATCACAACCATTGTGAGGTAAGCACAACAGTGGATATATTTACCGGACTTATCCTGGCATAGTTGTATATAAGTCATAATAGTAAGCAATATGAAATTTTCCATCATTTTCTTGGCACAGAAAGTACAACATGTTACAACATCTGTACAGGAGGTTAGCAGATGCAATCTGCTCTTCAGCGAGGACCTGTACTACTGCAGGGTAAGGAAATGAGTGAGCAAGACTGTTACCTACCTCTCCCATCCAGGACCTCACCTTTTCCACCACAGTATTTTGGGAAAACGCCACCGGTCCATTGACTTCCTGATTTAAAACGCAAGTCTAGAATAATTGTGCACTCCTTACATTTCTCTAATCATCCCACCAAATCTTTCCTGGCCGTTCTGCATTTTTACTTGTGTACAGTTTATCGCCTAACCACATACTGAGCTATATTTCAATTTCATGTCATACCTGTCAGACAACTGTATGTAAAATTTGTTAAATATATTGTGCATTTTATGCTGAGCAGCAGCAAATGCAACAGGCAAATGTCATATCTACACTGATGTACGCAACAAATATAATGTTGATTTCGATTTGAATTCTAATTGAATCAGACTTGTGCCTGCCATGAGTACCTCTGTGGTTTCAGATAATGGCAAAATCCAGTTTCTCCCAATGGATGAGCTAGCAGTCTATTAGGAAAACTGCAAAACCAAAAAGAAACAATAAAATGGTTCGCTTATCCCAAATTAGATCATTTTCTATCAAGGCAGCACAATGCACTGTTTTTTGAAAAAACTTTATTGACAGAGTTTAAAACAATGAACATTAACACTGGCAAACATGCACTTCAGGCCTTCTGCCTATCAAATTTTTCCTCTTTGACAGTTTGAGTACAAAGTGTTGACATGACTGGGGTTGCTGACTGAAATGTATACAGGTGAGTCAGTTCAGTGCCAAACTGAACAAGAAACACCATGGACAAGATGGTTGATTCAAGTGGGGTCAGGTGAGCAGCAGAGAGAACCCAAGGCACCGAGGCAGGCAAAAAAAAACAAAAAAAAACAAAATCAGACCCAAACCGAATCATTGAGTCAAAGAGACCCAGGAAACCAGGATGTGAACAGTTCAAAAGCCATTATACCAAAACTGTACTGGCAAACATATCCAAACTCAAGGCCAAGAATGGGAACACTGACGTTCAGAATTAGCTGATGAATGGCTCATGTTCATCAGGCTCTGCATCATTTCCATGCACTTGTTTGACAATTTGCTATGATGTCATTTCTGCACCCTGGTTTCATGCATTAAATATAAAAAAAATAAATCCAATCCATCCCTACATCATTTTTCCCCAAATCAATTGCTGATATAAAATAACTATTTAGGTCCAAAATTTAGAATGACTGCAAATCAGTCGGCATTAAATAAACATTTGCTATTCCAGAGCTCAAATTTCAGATTTTAGAAAAAGCAAGGACGCGCTATACCCCTGCAAAGCAAATGAAAAATGCCTGATCGCAAACCATTAGACCTAGACAAAAACGTGACTATTCTCTTATGCCCTCTGTGATATGTCGCTCTGTTTACTACGTGCGAAAGAGAAATCTTTCACAACATCATCAGTGTTCCAAAGAAGTGCGGCTCTCTTATGATGCCACATGTTTGACTGCAGCATGATCATTCTGAGATCGGAGCGAATGTCATCTGAGGCGGGAAATGTGTAAGAGACTTGACGCATGGCCATACATACATATATTATTTACTACTGACACATTTCATTTTCCTCTTTCTCACACATCCTCCAGAAGATTAGAAGCCCCAAACACATTATCCAAGTAATAATTTCTCACTGCCTGCAGAATAAAAATTCAGCCAAGTCATCAGGTCCAAAGAAACAAAGCAAAAACAAAGAAATGCAGACTCAGTCCCACATCCTTTGCTTAGTTTCAAAGGTTCACTGCCTTTGATAATGAAATGTGTCAGAAATCAATCACATTTTGAAAATTTCTAAATTGAAGTAATGTTTTAAATCTGACAGTTTCACCATTTACGAAGTTGTTGTCAGACCTCAAATAAGCAAACAGAAAGTCTCCAAAAACAGGTGGTCTTTTTTTTTTTTTTTTTTTTGGCCGTGCTTTGGAATGTGATGCTGTTAACAGGAAATGAACGCAGCTGTAACTGTATGTTTGAGAAACATAACCATAGTGGCAGAAATGGCCTGCTAATTGCTCATATTGTATGTATCTCAGGGTCTTATCGGCCAGCAAGGTGATGAGAGCTGGTCATGTGTGTTTTAGAAAGTCAATCGGCCTTTATAGATATCCTCACTGAAGAAAGTAAAGTCAGGCAGCAACGTAAACAAATGGCAGCTTCATGTTCCTGGGTGAACTTTCATTTCCCAGAGGGATGACTTAGTCTAGAAAATGTGGGGTATCTGTATACTCTAGTTTTTTCCTCTTAAATTCACACCCCCCCCCCCCAGAGATTAAAAAGGAAAAAAAAAACATGGTCAAACACTTCTTCTGCTAACGGAAAGATCAGAAATATACCTCCGTTTTCATTTTTGTTATTTTTACTATTATTTTCTATCCTCAAATGACCTTTAAGACAAGTTAATCCAAACACTCGATGGCCCTCTAAACGTGTGACTGGCTAATACTACCTGGCTGGTTTCCTGCTAAAAATATGTGCCTGTATTAAACTAATTTAATTAAATAAGGATGAAAAATTATCTCCTTGACACAATAGCAATTGAGTTATTAACAATTAGCCCACTCATTTAAGTGTTGTTTTTAACAGTTATGCAGATACTCTAGGGGAAAGTTAGACATTATTATAATGCGCTTGTAATAATAAATTAATATGTTCAAAAATCCATCCCTCCATCTTCCACCTACTTACCCCAGGCAGGGTCACGGGGGGTGGGGGGCGGGGCTGAAACCTATCCCAGTCAACATAAGGCCCAAGGCTGTGGAATATGCTGGATAGGATGTCAGTCGATTGCAGGGCATATACACACACATACTCTGCTGGCAACTTAAAGACACCTATTAGCCTGGGATGGTCAGAGGAAATCTGTGGAGACAGCATGCAAACTGCACAGACACAGAGCCGTGGCTATGTTTCGACACACTTGCAACTGAGGCAGTGTGATGCAACAGTGCCGCCCACTGAGCCCCCATGATACCTCGCTCAAAAAATCACAAGTAAGGTAATATAATTGGTCAAATCACTCTTTAGAAACAGTCATGAATGCTTTCTGATAATCGGTAGTTATCATAATTATGTAACATTCCATAACCTGCTGCCCACCTTATCCTAACCCATTCCTGAGAACACCCCCCCACACACAGATAGGCAACAGACAGCATATTTACCCCACCCCATTCAGCCACAGCATTATCTGTTATTCTTTAAATACCCATGGCACTATGCATATAACCCTTGCGTCCACCCCTTTCCTCTGTTTCGCACTGCCCTGTGTTTTTTTGCACTTTAAATATTCCCCCTGTCACTTGCTCTCTGTCTGTATGTCACCCTGTGGTCCTGGGGGAACGTTATTTGGTGTCACTATATGCCTGTATATAGATGTTATGACAATAAAGCACACTTGACTTGAATTTCTTAAGGTAGCAAGATGTTCAAAATGTTCTATTCAGGTGAAGTGAATGTTTTTTTTTCTTTTTAAAGGAAAGTTGGGTCTCAATATCTGATATTCCCATGTTACATAAACCTGGAAACCAACAGATATGTCTATTGATGTATTTTGCTGTTAATATTTTTGTTGTTTAAAATTGGCTTTGCTATTTGTACTTGTTGGTGATGCTGCTTTACAGGAATACTAATGCTTTCTTTGTAAGGACAAAGAAATAACTTTTTGTTTTCCTATACTGTTCACATTTACTTTTAGATATGTTAGATTCCATCTAGAAAATTATTGTAAATCAATAGAATCATATTGCTGATACTCTGCTTGTAAAGATGTGCTACACCACATAAAGTGTGACTGTCTTGCTCTTGCTGCTGTAGATGATGATTTTATTGTCATTCACCAGAATAATAAAGGTTACATATGAGACCCACTATAATGGTGATAAGAAAAATATCTTCATTGAAATTTCCCAAGGTAATATTTGGCAAAGGGCAACATATTGACTCAGTGGGTAGCACTGTTGGGGGTCCAAATCTTACCTCTGCTCTGTGTATAATGGCGTTTCCATGTTCTCAATGCGTGGTTGCTCTGGGTTCCTCTCGCGGTCCTAATTGTAATTAGGCTAATTGGCATCTCTTAATTGCCTATAGAGTATGATTGTGTGCTATGTGAAAGACTGGCATCCCGTTCAGGATGTACCCCAGCTTTGTGCCCTATGCTCCCTGTTATAGGCTTACCCCCCCCCAACACATGCACACACACGAATCCTAAACAGGATAAGCAGTCGGGAAATGCTAACCAATCATAGTCAGTCTTCTTTAATCATAGAATATTTATTCAGATATGACTTCAACATCATCAAAGATCATATAAGTCAGACTTAAAAAACAATTTCATACAACTCAGCAATTTACAACAACCTACAAAGGTTAAACTTAAGTGGACTAATTTCGTGGTGTCTTCTTTGCCCAGTCTGCAGTGCTTAATGCTCTTGGAGTAGAGTTTTGTGCAAAAATTGAGCAAAAGACCTTCATCAAAAAATGTAAGCCTGGTATATCGCCTGTTGAAACTGTGCTGTGACTATTTGATTCTAGAATACTGTTGAAGCAAATTCTGTTGCTGTTAATAATCATTTTTAAGAAAGCCAACCATGTCCTATTGACCATGACTATGATAAGTGATCTGTAATGTTCATAAGTAATGGCCATGCCTTCTTTATTGCTGGTATATTTCAATATCAACAATGAAATATTATCAAGACATTTTTTATGACATGGTTTTATATCATTTACTTTGACCATTGTAAATATTATAAATTACAGAATTGCAACAGGAACACATTACTGATGAATTTTTTTTAAAGTTGTATGTTAAAATCTTTTTCTTTCTTCACTGTTTTGTCATTAGATTTAATGAAAATTAAATTTAACCCTGAAGTTTCATTTTTTAAATCAAATGTACATTTATTTTGATACAGCGTTAACCATATTGTGCTTAATTGAATTTCTATGCACTGTAAATATATGACTGCTTTCTCCAACATCAAGTTCTTGATGTAATAATCATAGACTTTTCCCCTGTAGCTGTTCTTCAACAATGACAGAGTATATTTAGATGTAACTGAAGGTGTGAACAGTCTTGCATCTGGCACTATGCTAATGTAATTAATAGCTGTGAAAAATTGTGCAAGTTTAATTTATGCTAGGTAATTAAAAAATGAGCAGCATTAAAGGTAATACATTTTGATGGGTTACGCATTGACGTGTTTATGTTTATGTCAAACTTAGGAGCAATTAATGGAACTGCAGCAATAAAGTATGTAAAACATAGATTCATGTCCTGCCAAGAAGCACTGGTTTGAAATCATTGACATTGATTCTTTCATATTTTATGGTATCCGCTCATTTAAATCAGTAGGTAACCAAACATTTAGCATTATACAGAAGCACATGTAACTGATTCCAACCATCTATAACAGGATATTATGCTTTATCAGAGAAAATAAAGTAGAGCCTATGCGTCTGCTTGCTTTTCTCTCTGTTTCTAGCTATGCTGAAAATACATATTTGGAAAAAAAAATAGCTTGAAAATGAAAAAATGCTTTCCATTGCATAGGGTTAACCACCGGCTTTTATATAGCTAGATTTTACTTTTTTATATATTATTTCATTTCTCCCAGAGCTTATCTTCAATCACAAACTCAAGAAAAGAGCTGACCCCCCCTCCTCACATATCTGAGAAACTGAAACTTCAAAGAGCATCATAACATGAGTGACAGATCTATCATTGTTCTTGAAACAAACAGCAAGTGCATTAGAATTGGATTAATATCTATGTTGTGCCCCTAGAGTTAAAGAGTGTTCACAGATCACTGGGACATTTTCTCATTACATAAAATATCACACAGTTTCTGCACAGATTTGTCAAAAAAATAATAATTAATGAAAACAGTGGCAAAGCGGGAGCTAATTAAACTGACAAAACCTCTTTTGACAAAGGGCCTTCTTAAACCTTAAGCTTATGTGTACCAGACATTTTGGGTCTCTCCAGATATTTTATTCAAAATTAAATGATAGAGGGACCTAATTAGCCATTCAAAAACATTTCCTTCGTCTGGAATTTTGCATTGTAAATGTAACTGTTTTGATGATGTGAATTTGATCCAAGCGAATGCAACGAATCAGCCTTTGCAGTTCATTAACCCAACACTGCAGCAGTTGAGGTGAGACAATGTAATTATTCTATCAGGATGCTCACATGACGACTCGCCGGACAGTTAACATGGGGAATTGCATTTTATAGAGCCTGGAGGCAATTTGTAATTTTAGGACCCAATCCACCCCCCACGGCAGGCAACAGCAAGAAGCCACAATCATCCCTGCAAGCTACTCCAAACATCTCGTCATGGAATGCAAGTGGGATAGGCCCCTAACTGAATCAGGAGCCTGGTATGACAGGACAGACGTGGGGACATCTCTTATTTCGTTTGGGTGGGGTGTATGGATTGAATACAGAGATACATTCAAAATATTCAAAATATATAGCAGACAACCAATTTGAGGTTGTCTAAATCTGTGTGTTCTGTTTTATTTATCTATTCTCGTAAACAAACCACAGTGTTGGTGGCTTTTGAAAGTCAACTGGATTTGATGATGTTTACCGATGTTTTATTAAATCGTATTCAAATGTGGCTCAGTGATTCCAATGTTTTTAAAATATTCAACAGCTTTTTCAAATATTCAGTAGTGAAGCAAAGTACAAGTAAACAATTTACACTATATATCACCATCACAACGAGATTGGTAATTTTCAAGGTGATGCCATAAACAGGGAAGCATATTCACGATTGATATATAAATAAAAGGCCTCGTAGTAATGTTGAGCTTGAGCTTGGCCAACAAAGAAATAACTGATGAAACAGTATCATAAACACAAATAGTTTTTTGGATCATACTTTTATTTACAGATTGATAGCTCACCACCTTTGCAATGCTGTCTGTACGTCTTTCTGATTCTCTCTTTTGCTCCCTTCCCGGCAGATGCTTCCTGTTCGTTTACGGGGCAAAATGTTCCTAATGCGCAGTAATCCCTGCAATTCAGAGCAGGACCACCCGACAATGAATGTTGCCTGAAAGGGTAACCTAAACAGACGTCCTGGAAATAACTATGAGTCTTCCTTGAAGTTACTTTAAACTTCTATCGTAAGATGGCAGCAACATGTCCATGAACAGCTGGATTGCTTTCATTTCAGCTGCCACTTCGCAGCATGTCAAACAACGCAGCCAAGAGGGTCTCATTATCATTGATAATGGCACATCCGTAGCCAGAGAGTCAAATTAATGTGTAATTCTTGCATTGAAATGCACATAATAAGATATTTATGTCCTGTCTTTTTCCTCACTTTCTTTCTGTGTGGCATGTAATAGCTTTACACATTTACATTTCTAAGCACACCAAAGAAAACGTCTGGGGGTTGCTAGAGGAAATACGTTTTTAAAATGCTTTTAAAAAGGCGTTTGTCCTGATGATGGAAATGCAAACATTATGAAGCCAGTTTATGTTTATTGCAGTACATAATGTAACATCCATCAGCAGGACAGTAAGTATGAAGATTTATCAGCCGATTTAATGTGTGTCCCTTGAACAGCCGTCTCACCTAATATGATTAAAGATAATCTAGTGACAAAAAAATAATCTAAGATCGTAACTGGAATATTTCGGGAAGAAGGAAGAAATAAACATTCAGCAGTCTGAAATGTAATTTGTGGAAATGTAACCAAATAGCAGAAGATTCTCTTTCCTGAAAATAAAATAAAAATAATAGCATACTTTTGTACAGTCAAAACTTTATTATGCTAACAATTTCAGTGCATGTCAGGGTCCATATATTCTAAAATTTCTATCTGCGGATTTCAAAGAGTGCACACTTCTCTGCCACACTATGTCTTTCAAAGGGACTCAATCGGACAAGTCAGATGTGAACATTAGTCTTTCTGTTTGAGTCTGTGTTACATAATTCTAACACATGCCTATAGAAATCCCTTAACTTTTGACGAAGGCTGTCATGTACTGAATACACGCATCATCATCCAGAAAAAAATGTACACACATGCACACATACAGATATGTACAGTACATATACAGTACATATACAGTATACCACATTGATACTATTTATATACATATGTGTATGTCTATGTGCAAATGCATTCTATGTTACTGTTATGTGGCTGCTGTACAGTTACTAATGCACAGACCTCCTGAAGACGGGGAGCAGTGCAAAGCAGTGTTGCAAGAATGTCAAATGAGATTTCATTATCAGCCGGTGCGAACTGGTTGCGCGTTTAGCGGCGGGAGGCTTTAGAGGTGGCTGGGATTGTGTTAGAAAATGAGCGCCATGCCCTATTACATATGTGTCAGCCTTTCAATCCTCTCCTGCTCCAGTGAGCTGTCCTCGTCTCAGGCGTATCTGTAGCGGTGATAGCTAAACACTGGCACTGTCGTAACCTGAAGAGTGGTTCACGTTAGCACATTGTCGTACAAGTGATATCATCTTTATGTTGTCTGTCATTATCTTTTTTAAACGACTCTGAGCATTCTGTCATTTTAGAATACGCAAGGTAAAATAATAGCGTACACGATTGCTCTTGTATTTTCCTGATGACCTAATACCCTTTCTTTTTAGACGTGTAAAAAGACATTTCAGTCTTTGTCGCTGTTGAAAATCTAATACCCAACCCTTAATCTCCTATGAAAGAAAGCCTTTCGGTTACATATTTAAAGAGCCATTTCTGAGGGATTACAGAACAGTCAAGCTGCAAGTATTTCCAGTGAATTTATACCATGTGTTGCATTGTTTAAAGCATGTGAAACTCCCCTTAATCAAGTCCATCTTAAATGTCTGTCTGGAAGGGCTACGCCTGAAGTAGATTTTCCTGCTATCGCACCTTAACATCCAGTAGAAATGAGTTCAGGCTTGGTATTGAATGGGACTTACTTTTATCCTACAATTAGTGTTCCTAGCTAATAAAGCCCCCCCCCCCCCCTCCATATTTCTAAGAAATTGACCTCAAGCTTTTACACAATATAATATGCATCAACTCCTGTAGTTAACATTAATTTTTGCATAACAGGTATATTATGGATTTACGAAGAGGACTTATTAGGAGAGGAGGGCATAGTGGCTCAGTGGGTTTCCTTCAGAAGTGCCCTGTGATGTATTGGCATCCTTCCCAGGTTACACCTGCCCTGCCCATGCCCTGTGCTACATGGAGTAACCCCCAAGCTTGCCATGACCTTATACTGGATGGAATTGTAGGCAAACAACTGGAGGTCAAAACAATACAATCCAATGGGGAAAAAACATTTTCTCCTAAAGTATTTTTCTTCTTTTTTAATGGTATCATTACTGATAGTTTTCACCTTGAATCAGTGTAACTGGACCTGTATCATGTCTTCTAATGCCCCGTTTGAAAGCTTTCGCCGCCCTTGGGCTCTCGGAAATTGAGAAAGGCGATCTGAGCGATCCGACCTACTTCACCTACTGGCAGGTGTGGCAAAAAGGCAATTTAAGGCAGACAAAGAGCTTTGCAAAGAATATGGAAATATGATCATATTTTGTCATGGCTCAGGTCATAACATTACTTCTGCCTTTTGTAAATGCATGACTGCTGCCGCTTGTTGATGAACTACTTGTCTCTCACCACAAGAAGAAGATTTGAAGGATGTCAGTTTTTCGTGTCACAATGTATTATTTCGGCGTCATCCATTTTGAGAATGGAGCGAGTTAATTATGATACTGTTTGACTTTACCATTGAGAAGAGAATATTCATTCAAAATGTTGTTAGCTGTACGTAAACTTCATTTTTGCACCACACAGCTGATTATACCTATATTTCATTGACTTAGCAGTTGTTCTTATTCACAGTGATGTATAAGATTATAGAGCTCAAAAAATGCATACATTATTTTTGTCTGCTGGGTCAAAACAAAGCACATGTTTCTTGCTAAGTAGATTCAGTGTACATTTTCTGTTTTTCCTTTGTTTTTACTTTGAAAAATGACCTTTTAGCAAGCTTCATATCAGAAGTGAAATTTAAGGGGATGTGTGTTATTGTTGGACTGAGGTTTGAGAATTAATCTGTTACACGTAAGCAGTGCGATTAACACACTACTGTTTTCAGCCTGCCAATGAGAGCCATATGCCATACTGATGTTAGCTCAAGGGAAGCTAGGAGAATATTTAGTTACGGCCTAAACATATAACATGTCTTGACTCTAATCCCTGAGTTTAATGAAGGAACAAAGGCATAACATCCATTGAGGATTGGTCAGGGTCGCCCTACTCGTAAGTGGAGCACTGTATCTCTTTGAGATGGATCTGCGATACCCTGGGGATAAGTTTGTGGAAATAGAGCAGCAGAATATCATTTACTTCACCAAGACCCTTCTGGTTGGAAAAGATTTTATGAATCATGCTAACATTCGGATTATGAAAACGATAAACGCGGACAATTGATTACAGACTATAAAAGGGAAACTTTTCAAAACTCAGACAGCTGACATTCTCGACGTCGGACATTTTCTCGGACTGAAAATTAATGTGTACTGTTGTGTCTTTGGTTTCTTTGCAAAAGAAGTACCCCATATTGATATCGCTAAGTTATTACTTGAAAAAAAAAGGTATATCTGGAAAAAAACATGAGAAAGGATGGGTGGATAAAGTTTGCAGTTACAATTTGAATAAGGAAGCATCACAGAGATAATAGTGGGAATATTATTACATGCTTGCTGTAAGTTTACTGTATTGAAGAGTGAAAATTTTATTCATTAATAGTATAGGAACTTTTTATTCTTAACAGGAATGCCACACAAGAGAAGTATCCTAATCTGGGTCTCACCTAACAGAGAAAAAAATCCATTATTATACTTGATGCACACAACAGTGATAATTATGAGGAATTCCCAAATGTGGCATCAAATGCCATAATACACACATCACAATCACATTGTCTGCGAGGAGGAACAAAGGAGGCACTAATGCCCCAGAGAACAAACAGTTGTTTTAACGGTGACTGGCACTGTAACATCAACATCCAGGCTGATCACTGAAGTACCGCCAAGCGTCAGTCCCGAAATTCCGCAAACCGCACACACATTCGGTCAGCAGTAGACTTGCAGATCTTTGGAAATTATTGTAATCATGGGTAATTATCCTCCCGAGCTCAATGCTTTTACTGTGAAATCTTTGGATGGGATTTGTTGACCCTTTATACCAGGAAAAGTCCTCAGAAAGGGAGGGCGCATCCCCGGCTTGAAGTGAGAGCACAAAAGGCAATATCGGCAAGAAAAGAACGGGGGGAGAATGATGGCTTGGGGGGGGAACAAGAAATACAATATAAACTGTTAAAAGAAGTGCCCCTGTTGTACCTGCTACCTACAGTTTATATTGATATTTCAAGATTCATTTTTCTGCATACTTTAATTTTTGTTTTCCCATGAACTGTGGAAGTCATATTTCCGGTTTATTAACAACATTTTAAACAGTTTTGTTTTTACGTTCCTTTTCCACCTTAGAGTGAATAGACCTTTTCATGTTACGGTAGAGCTGTCTTTTATCACTTAACAAAAAAAAAAAAAATAATCCTAAGTCATTTAAAATAATTTCGGCGAGGTGACTTTTTAGTTTGGCCTCGCAGTTCCGATAAATTCCTGTCATTGTTGATGAGGTATAACTGTGAAAGGACATCAGCTTGTAAAATGTCATTTCTGGTAATTAGCGACAAAAAACAGAACAGAATTGTCCCATGCATGCCTTCTTTCTGACTAACACTGAAAATTCTCTCCAATAAAAGAGTAACCGAATATGACATTCAATACTCTGAGAAAAATCTGTTGTACCTTGGGCAATCCGTCGCAATGAGCAGAAAGCACTGTAAGGATTCCATTCTTGTGTTACCTGTGAACTACAAAACGGCTATTGTCCCCGAACAGGGTTGTGGAGTGAGCCAAAGGTGAAGCATAACTTCATATGGAGAGTGCCCCGGAAAGAATGACTCACTGAAAGGCAGAACCGTGCTTTGGGAGAGCATGTGATTGTGCATACTGTATATGTTGGATAGCTGCCCATCTAAAGAAAGCAGTCTTGAGTTTGTTTGCCATTTTGTTCTTCACATGGGCTGCAGTTGCATACCATCTAAATAACATAACGTTATACAAAGGAATATGTATTGTCGCGTGCTCCTATGTGTACCTCAATTTGAATGCCAGCCTTTTGAATGTAATATGCATGCACCCTGGATTAATATGCCGTGATGAATTCACCTTCAGCTTGGGGCAGCGGCCATCACCCCAACCACCACTCTCTGGTGGCCTGGGTGTCTGGGAGGTGTCAAAAAAATGAGAAAATATGGAAGGACCTGGAAAAAACATTAATAAGAAATAAAAGGAGTTTAGTGTCTGGTAGGGAGCTATGCCTCAAATGAGACAAGCAGGCCTGACACAGAATAAGCCCAGAACTGCCCCAAATTGTTGTATAGTCAGGTCCCCATAATCACAACCAGTCGTATTTGTTTGTTTAAACAAAGTGCTGGATAATTTCAAGGAAATAGGGTGCCTTTGAGTCATAGCATCAAACTTACCCTGAAAAAAAACAAATCCCTCACCAATACCAAGCTTGATAAATTTGCCATATTTAGCATAAAGTATATTTTAGAGAATATGCTAAAATATGGCACCAAATCCCTTAACATTCCAGAAAGCGAAAAAAAAAAAACTTCATTATTCATGATAGAAACATGTTCTTTTCATGTATATGCGGTGGCTAAGTCCAGCCTGGTCCGCAGAACTGAAGGAATAAACTAAGTGTTCCAGCATGGCTGGGAAAGGGGCTGAATAATTGCAAAAAGTGACAGAATCGCAGGACTCGCGGTATAATTAATCACTCGAGGTAAAATGCCCAGACATGTCATTGCTGTGTTTCCTGAGATCTGCTCGCTGGGGCTCCAGTTCCAGCCAACCGCAGTCCAGCTACCAGCACACAGATCCTGTTTTAAAAGCAGACCTCATTTCTCACTCTTAAATACAGGGACATTTCAGTCATTAAAAAGAAACAGCACCACTCTGAATGCTCTGCTCTAAATGGGTTACATTTTAAGGATGTATTTGCTCATCAAAAGTATACGTTTAATTTACAGGGCTGGAAAAGTCATTCGTCTTTCTATGTTCGCATTTCAGCAGTAGCATGCTGGTAGCGATCCAGGTTCCGTTCTTAAAGAAAAATAGTTTCAGTAGGCCTGCAATATCCCTCTTGTTTAACAGTAAAATGTTTGGCTATACTGAAGATTCTTTTTTCTTTGCCTTACGTTCTGCCTTTGCTTGGCAAACGCATTTATCAAAAGCTAATTATACAGCTCGACATTTTGTTACATAAATTATTTCTTTTTCTTTTTTTGCAATATAGAGTTTGATATTTGCCGAAGCCATTAACATTATTTCCTTAACCACTACACCGCCTCCCATTTCCCGCCTATAAGGACTTTGAAAATGCGTTGCCACATACCCGTCTCTTTGTATCATTCCGGAGCTGTACACAAGATTCGGTTAAATAAACAGACCTGCAGCTATTGGTCTAATCAGCAGACATTGCAACTGAATGCTGTTTAACAGCTGGGACTATTTATGCAGCGTTTAGCCTGCCTAACGCACAAAACAACTAGATCCTTTGCTACAAAGCCAGAACATGAGACTGGCTGACAGTAGACACGGCCCTCTATTTAATTCAGTTCACTCAGCACACTTAATTGCCCAGGACATGGTCCTACACATGTACCTCATCTCACTTTGGTACCAGCTTCAAAAACTGAGCACAGAATGAACAATATAGCACTAGGAGGAAGTCATCTGAGAAACTTTCAGTTCTACTTATGACATAGTGAAAGTTTGTGTAGTACCCAAACTGTCTAAATTAGATTTTCAACAACACTTAGTTTGCATTGTCAAATTTTAATTAAAAGTAAGTCAGTAAAAAAAAAAAAAAAACATTTTACAGAAATAAGAAAACCAATTGAACATCAGATTGTGACACTTGTCAGATTTCCTGCATGGAATGCAGTACAATACAAGTCGTATATGTGAAGTTTTTCAAAGCTGTCATTATACAAATCATTTATAAAAGCCCTTTATCTCCTTCTTGTTTATGGCCATATAGTTGTTTTTCCAGTTCAAGTAAAACAAATGCAAATTAAATATCAGTCTTACATTCTGCCGATATCGCACCATTAGCATAAATAGTCGTGTTTTGTTAATTTGTGTTCTTGGTATTATTGTCACATACTGGAAAAATTAAGTACTATTTTAGATATGGCCAAGAGGAAGGTTAGTGTTTCTAAAACGTTCATTATGTGGCCTATGAGGGAATTTCTCCCTGGTGTCAAGTCCCTGGAGATACGGCTAGCCTGGAGCCCCATGCCCAATTTCACACTGAGGAGGGAGACATGACTTACGCGAACGACAGCACTGGAGGAATAATCTGCATAGCATGGGCTGTAAATTCCTATTACTACTTGCTCACACTCCCCCTGCTTATCTCATTTATTCCTGTGAATTTTTATTTGATGTTTCAATTTATGGATGCTGAGCCATGGGGTTTTAAAGCAAGCCAGATATTTGCTGGGACATTATTCAATTTAATTAAATAAACATGAATTATTTCTAGTTATGCATGTTTAAGTATCAATCATCTTACCCACAGAGTGTTTATCTCAACTAAAGTGTTGATCCGTTCCCCCCTTTCCCTTCTTTCCATCAGTCCTTCTTTACTGTCTTGACTTTGCTGTAGACGTTCTTTATGCAGGCATCGTTTTATCATTGTCTGCGCACGGTTGCAGACACGCCCCCCCCCCCCACACACACACACACACACCTCCATTTTTTTTTCACAAACCAGCAGGCTCTGCCGTAGCAGACCCTAATCTCAAAATGTCAGACTTCTCCGCAGCGGCGAGGATGGTGGTAAGGACGCATGGGTGCTCGCAGTCCGTGGCGGGCAGGCTTCTGGTACTTTCCTTTTCAGTCGTCGGGCCCACAGCTGTTCCCGCCGTGCTCTAGGGCTGACTGCTATGCTGCCGTTGTGAAGATGTCAGCTAAGGGATTCATTACCCTTTTTAAGAATTGCATCTGCCCTAAACAAAGTGTAATGGAGGTTATTCACTGGCGAACACTGAAGTCATGAAGAGCGAAAATGGTGATAATAACATAAATCCGTTGGTGTCGACGCCATGGAGAATAATTTAAACGTTGAAAGATTGCTGCCCATATTTACTAAGACGGGGACAGGGCCTGCCATGAATGGCACAGATGTTTAACGAGTGTGGTTATCAACAATTTCTGACATGCAGCAGACTTCTTCATATAAAGCATATAAATCAAGGAAGGAAAATGCACAAAATAAGTGAAAATCTGAAAGACTATGGGACTCAAAGTCAAATTTGGTCCAATTTTTCATTTGTAACAGATATGTTTAACAGTACCAATAATGTGATTCCCCCCTCCCCCATTATTTTAATATCCTGTCTTTAACCACACGAAAAAATGTACTCTCACCTGAGGGCAATAGTTATCATCTGATTTTCAAATGTCTTAAAATAATAGCCACTTTTCCTTTCCTACTTTTGATCATGTGTATTAAGATCTAATAATATAAGGTTATTTTTCACTGCCCCTGTCCACATCCTGTGCCTTGCAATCGTAAGGCCCGAAATTACATATGCATTAAGGTCATCTACATATGCATGAAGGATAACGTACCGTTCGGAAAAAATACTGTCCCGCATGGCATTTAATAAATGCAAATACCATTGCATGTGGCTGCTGGATACACTGCTGTGTATTATTTTCAACCCTTAGTGTTTTGTAGCAGCTAAATCCCTCCATATGGCTAATAAATATGATTCCTGAATGTTCCAGATATGATATAGAGATATATGTTTTATACACATTATCAGAAATGTATCAGTCATGTTCTTTTATGCCGTGTACTTCTCATTAGCATTGTGCTTAAATTACTTTTTGAAACTGCAAGGACAATGGTAACACTATTCCCAAAGAGCTCTTTCAAATGTTAACGTTTCCCTTGAGTTTTTAGCACCTAGTAAACCGGCGTTCCCACGAGATCAGTGTCTGTCTAGTGAAAATTGGCGAGCGTTTTCTGAAAGGCAGAGTGTTGCCTTTGGTAAAAGGTAGGAATCCATGCTCATTACTGGATGGAACATAAATTAATAAATGCCAGGATAATTAGGCGTCAGGAGGACCGAGGAGGACCATAGGAGTAGACAGATTTGGGAAAACACAAAAGAAAGACAGCATGCTGAGGAAAATGCATTGTCTCCCCTATCAATTTCTTGTCGTTTGAAAAAATGATAAATTAACAATTAAATTTATAAATTAAGCATTTTCGGAGCCCACAGCATGTGAGTAGGATATTCATCTGGATATGATATGAGTAGTGATTGTCCATTGTTCAGCTGCCTAGGCCAGCTCTCTCACACTCACTCATAATTAACTGATGGTCAAGGCAGTAACACTCAGCTATCCTCGTCTGCACAGTGGGATATTGGTTCCTCTGTATCTCATATTACAGTGAAGAGGTTTGCAGAGCCTTGGGCCTGGCTCTGCTCTTTGGCTGTGTAACCACTGGAAAGACCCATGTCAGAGCAAAGCCCTCCTGGGTCAACAAGCCAGCTGTGAAATGTGCTGGACGGGGCGATATCGCCCACCCCGTCGCCCCTGGGCAATTTCCCTTTCAGTGTTTCCGCCTTTTTTCCCCCCTCTCCTTTTTTTTTAAAAATCTTAATATGCCTGTGGCAGGGTCCCTAGAGGGGGCAGCTTCATAACACAACGAGACAGGTGAGGCTGGTTGGCGGAGGGACCCGTCCAGCGTACAGAGCTGCCTTTGAGTAGGAACCATAAATTATATTACGCACAGTTCGTTAGCCACACCGGGGTGTTATGGGGTAGTCTTCTGGGGGACAGTGATTGATGTTTGCATTATTTTCATACCATGAGTGGATCGTAGTGGCCAATAACGGATGACCTAGTGAGGAGCAATAAAGAAATGAAAAAAGGCCACAAACCACACAGGATATAAAATACTGCAAGTACAGCATAATCCGTGTTGCTACTGTAACAATAATAGAGTGTATGTTTTCCCTCGTCTGACTTTAAAGGAAAAAAAAATGTCAGCCTGGGTCCCCAACACCACACTATTATGACACTATTATGATACATTTTTTCCCTCCCAAACATTTAAGAGTAACGGTTACAAGTTCTATTGTATGACCTACAATGTGCAAAACTGCTATGCAGCCGGGTAAATGAATGGTAAATTCCGTGGAAGGCACCCTGAGAGACTTTCAGCTCCACTGCACTTGGAAATCATTGTGTTTACCGTTTCAGAGACTGACTTACTTCAAAAGAATTGGGACTAAAGTGCTAACTCGTAATAAACACTGGAAATTAAAATAAGTGAGAACAGGTTCCAGCAAGAAAATTATACGATGCACTTGGCTTCCTCTCGTGAAAGGATGTTGGTCCACAATGCAAACTTGGAAAACATATATTTTTAGCTTGTTTGTTTTTTTTTTTTTTTTACTGACTCAAAATAGGCGTGAATATACAATTGAGAGTCTCAAAGTAGCACAAAATTGTAAAAACATAGAGAAGCACAACTAACACAGGAAATTAAATTTTATTTACGTTTTATTTATTTAGCCGGTGCTTTATTCCAAAGTGATGCACAATAGAAGAATCAAGGTCAGCCAGTCCCTGGAGCAACTGAGGTTAAGGGCCTTGCTCAAGGGCCCACTGGTGAAAACACTCTGGTGACCACAGGATTTTACCCGGCAACCTTCCAGTCACAGGCACTAACCCACAGAGCCACACACCGCCCCCAAATCCTTTTTATAACTTTTTAAGCAAAATGCAATAACGAAAAAAAATCACCTATTCAGTATTAAAAATGCCAATATACTCCCAATATATGTTCTTTACATCTTTTTAAATTATAAAAGTGATTTAAGGAAAAAATTAACAACAAAACCAAGAGTTAATATTAATAATATGCAATAAATGCTTGATGAGGATAACTTATGAAAACTTCTGGTAAGTCGTACATTAGAGCATTTTCTTTCCATTCTTTTATTCCTATGTGGTATTTGCACACCCAGTAGTTTTTAGGACTGTAGCCGCCTATAACCGCTTATTTCGGCAGCAACAATGACGCCTGTCTGATAGTTGTAACTACATAATGTTCAGGTCATTCATTAATTTCTTTCTTTCGTTGTTAGTGTGAACGACAGAGTCCTCGTCTGGTTAATTAACCCAGCGTGAGCAGGCCACTGGCTTTTTTCTACAGTGACTATAGTGTAACCTGGCCACTGTGTGTACGCTACGGAAAACCTCACAGAGCTGCGAGATGCGAGACGGATTTCAGCGTAGGTGATTGACGATAAAGTTCTGTTCATTAAAAGTGGATATGTTTAGGAACTTTGAGGGAATTAGGCTGCTTTATCTTGATTTATCTGATACATGAATAATACATTAAAATGACACATGCACAAATTGAATTGGGAATGACAGGCTGATTTACTGACCAAATAGAGCTATTGATTTAAACAAGTACTATTAAATACAGAATGAATCAGACTGTGAAAATCCAAAGTAAATCTATACTGCATGTTCCAAATGTCCTAATTAAGTTGCTCATCAGAGATCTCTCTTAAGTAACCTGGGAGATTTTAATCTGGTTGACAGTTGACTTGTTTTTGATTTATTTATTTTCTTGGGCCTAATAGACCACATGGTTTATGAGTCTGTGCTGCTGTAGTCAAATTCCCCTTGCAGTCTTTATTGGCATTTTATAATTAACAGATTAACAATGGAAGGATCTCTTTGTCATTCGCGGTCAGGTACTGGGACATGAGAATTTTTGGATGCATTTTAAAGACAAACTTCTTGGGTTTAGATTAATAGACTGTCTCTGGGGTATATCAGCTGTCATGTTGGGCATGCCACAGTGGTGTGAATGATATGTGCTGTCTCTAAGCTAGAGAGCTGAGTATAAAGAGAGAGGATTTTCAATAATAATTTAATTTTAATGTTTTATGTTGGTCATTTCTTTTTTTTCAGTTTTATCAATAATAAGATTGTAGAAGCTGCATTTATGTCAACAAAAAGGGGATGACCATTAAATTATTTGACAAATAATTAGAACAGAAATGTCAGGTATCAATACAGGCACACCCCAATATATGTTATGCCAGCATTTTAGGATTACCTCTTTTATATATATATATATAAGAAAATTGGTAAAAATGCTGATCCATTGTCAGTGGTAATTTTCTTTTTCATCTCTGCAATAAAGGAAAATTGGTAACACTTTACTTGAGGGGTCACAAATAATGTAGTGGTACCCTTTTACTTAGTGTATTAATTAACCAGAAACTAATGTTAGTTACGTACCGATCTCATGCTTGCACATGATTAATCAATCACAACAGTTCATGTATTTCATGCAGTTACTATATTTGCTTATGATTTGTACTGGAGTTACTTGTGCCCTCTCAAGTAAAGTGTTACCGAAAAATTAATACTGTCAGTCTTCCATCTTGAGATGCATGCATTGCAATTTGGTTTGGCGTGATGCCACTGTAGGCAGCACTGTTACCTCACACCTCCAGGGTTGGGGGTTACAATCCTGCCTTTGCCTTAAATATGAGGGGTTTTAATCTTCACTGGCTGCTCCAGTTTTCTCCTGCAGTCCAAGAACATGCAGACTGTGCGTTTATATATGTGTACTGCTATGCATTATCATCCTGTGCAGACTGTAGCCCTGCATTGTGCCCTATGCTGCTGGGAATAGGCTCCAGGCCCAGCATAACTGGGTCCAGGATAAGTAGCTAGAACACGGATGCATAAGGCTAGCATACATCAATGCATTTGGCTAATGTTCCTTCCAGTGTTGGCAGAGTGGATACTTAATACAGGCAAATATTTATTGGTTCATTCCCAGTGGTTGCTATAGTTCTTTTTTTTTCCCCATTACTCCTCCATAATGTATGCTGGTAGCTCTACTCCACAGTAGCTTTACTTACTGAGATGCACGTTGATCATAGACTAGCCTTCAGATGCATTTTAAGCCCATCATGCGCTGAAATAAGATTCATATCAGCCAATCATGTTAAATTGCATAATTATGTTATGGTAATCAACTTAAATCTGATTTTCCTGATAAACACTATGTGTTTTTCAAAGACCTGCTTGTTTTAAGGGTGATGTGCGAAGTTTATTTGTTCATGTATCTTTAATATATGTAATATATGTAATCTTATTTAATACTTTCTTAAAGAGCCTCCCTTTTCTCTGTTTCGAGGGGAAGAAGAATAAAATTTAAGCTCGGCAGCCAAACGGACAAGTTATATGTACGGCTGCCATTCAGAGGCTAACATCCAGATGAAACCAGCAGCAGTGACAATTTAATTTGCTTCCATGAACCCGACTTGTAGATCTGATGGACCTGCTTGCAAGGGCAGTGAGCTGCAGCAAGGGCCAACATTCCATACTTCCCGAGCACAGCATATTGCAGTATGTACCTACCGTCAATCAATTTCAACCCATCCCCTTCCACAGGAAAGGCTGGTACTCATTAAATAGGACGAGTCCAAACGTATAAGGGGGGTGGTAGGGGCTGTGGGTAAAGCCTAAAGTGATCCCATTTGTGCTGCTTCAATGTTATTTTCATTTTCTCTTAGTCGCACTCCTCTTCCTCACTCTCCTTTTTGTCTCTGTCTCTCCCACACTTTTCCCTGAAAGCTTCAATGAAAAACTAGGTCAATGCCTTTTAAAATGAAAACAGAGGTCATTTCTATGGGTATGAAATGCAATTATATATATATAATTTTTGCTGTGCTCCATACTAGACAAGGCAGGATGCATGGAGAACAAATTACTTAAGACAAGTATTATTATTATTATTATTATTATTATTATTATTATTATTATTATTATTATTATTATTGCTGTTGTTCTACTTGTTTTTTTTTTTGCTGTTTTTTTGCCATTTTAAAACCATTAAAAAATTTAGACTTTAAAGCATCTGAAACTACTTCACATTCGAATGCTATATAAACGTGTTTCAGTTTCACAAATTAAAATACAAGTAAAACACCAGGTGAAAGAGATCAGACCGGTAACACTTTACTTGAGGGGCCACAAATAGCATAATAGTACACACGCATTTAAAGTGTTAATTAACCAGAAACTAAGTGTTAGTTACGTACTGATATCATGTTCGTTCATCAGTAATAAATCATGATGGTTCATGTATTTCATGCAGGAACTATATTAGTTCATGATTTGTTCTTGAATAGTAACTGAGTAACTAAGCTATTTAGCCTTCACAAGTGTCACCAAAAGCCTTAAGCCCCAGAATAGGTTGCAGCATCTTATTTTAATGAACTGCTGAATACATTTTTAAAAAATTTAATGCGCCCAATCTCCATACCAATATACGACATTTCCGTTACCTCCATGTCAGGAAGAGAAAAGGGCATTTCAAGTTTCATTTTTCACTAGGGGGGGCAGCACGGTGGTGCAGTGGTTAGCACTGTTGCCTCACACCTCTGGGATCATGGTTCATGTCTCCGCCCGGGTTCCATGTGTGTGGAGTTTGCATGTTCTCCCCGTGTCGTTGTGGGGTTTCCTCCGGGTGCTCCAGTTTCCCCCCACAGTCCAAAAAACATGCTGAGGCTGGTTGGAGTTGCCAAATTGCCCATAGGTATGCATGCATGCGTGTGTGTGTGTGTGACTGGTGTGTGAGTGTGCCCAGCGATGGGTTGGCGGCCCCATCCTGGGTCGTTCCCTGCCTTGCACCCATAGGCTCCGGACCCCACGCGACCCATATGGAGTAAGTGGTTATAGAAAATGGATGGATGGATTTTTCACTATGATACATCATGTTGTATAAGCAGTGCGATTCATTGTCTATGATACTTGATTCTGTTGTGATAAGAAATATGTAGTTTTGTTTTCCTTGTGTATCCAATTAATGATGTTCCGCAATTCCACTAAATCAAATACCCAAGCAACTTGTGTAATGCATGAGCTTCCATTTGATGCCCCTTAAAGCTACACTTTATTAAAACACATTTGGGAATCATCTACATCTCCTCAAAGGGACCAAACAGGCTTTAACTACCAGTTTAACCCCAAATAAAATTTGTATATGCAACAGCTAGTAAAGAAAAAAAATATGTAATTGATCAAAAATGGTTTTGTACATCTGGATAGGTCATCCTCGTCTCCCTCTCAAATAATAGGAAATATTCCATTACATAGCCCAGGTGATGAGAACTGCTGTTGTTAACTTGTGTTTTTCCATCCCTGCCCTGTTACATGGATTTAATTGGAAATATGCAAATGAGGGCATGTGCTGGCATTCCACGCAGATGTTCCACTTGGAAGCTAGATGAAGTTGACATTCTAGCATGCCGTCTAGCATGCAGGACCTCTCTTGGAACAAACAATCCCGTAACAGACTGAAATGCATCTTTTTTTCTTTTGTTTTTTGGAAAAAGATATTTAAAGATGTAAATTATGGTGAAATATTAGTATTAAAAATGACATGGTGATTATGCATTGTATTTATTGGGAACCAGTAGACACAACAGTAGATCCTGCGCAAGGCAGATACTTATGGAAAATTGATGGATA
>JAAGVU020000002.1:1157854-1174028 GCA_011763525.2 Mormyrus iriodes
ACACACACACACACACACACACACACACACACACACATATATACTGTATATGTGTGTGTGTGTCTGTGTGTATAGTCCATAATAAATGTAAATTTAATAATAAATCATTGAAATAATAGACATACAAAACAACATTCCAATTTAGATTCCATTTTCCTGGTTGTGGGACATATGAGACAGTTTTGGTCTTTTAGGCTCCATCCATCCATTTTCTAACAGCTTATCCTGGTGAGGGTAGCGGAGTAGCCTGTGTATCCCAGGCTGCACAGGACACCAGAATGGAATACATCACGAATAGGAGACCAGTCAAAAATAGCTTAGTTTCATTCCTGTTTGTTGTTTTATCGATTAAAAATTTTGAATGAATTGTGAGTTAAGTGAGTGTGTAGGGGACCATTTCTGATGTGCTAGAGAGCCACAAGCTACCTGCTTTCTTGTCTTTGAAGATGCTGATTAATATCATGCTCCCAGTGGGAGCTGCAAATATGTCCCTGAGGTGAAGGGTGCGTGAGGCCAAAGATTATCCCCGATTCACAGTCACACAGCTGAATTTCTGCACGGCTGCTCTTGTTTCTTCTTAGTCTAAATTAAAGCCCTACATGATCATGAGGGTGAAGTTCACTGACCTACACATCATTTTGCACACTACTGTTTTTTTCTGAAAGTAACAATTTATATATGAGATGTGTTTATTACTCATACTACTAACACTATTCCATCCATCTATCCATTTTCCAGAAGCACTCGTCCTATTCAGGGTTATGGGGGGAGCCTATCTCGGAGGCTATGGCCGCAAGGCATGGGACAGTCCAGGATGGGGCGCAAACCCATCGCAGAGCAGATGCAATAACTCTACTTACTCATAGTAACTCCAATTAACCTCAGCATGTCTTTGGACTGTGGTGGGAATACTGGAGTACCTGGAGGAAACCCCAAGGCAACAACATGCAAACTTCACAAGCATGGAGCCATGGTGGAGACTCAAACCCTGGTCCCGGAGATGTGAGGCAACAGTGTTGACCATTGCACCACCCCTTGTTCTTCTTCTTCTTCTTCTTCTTCTTCTTCTTATTATTATTATTATTATTATTATTATTATTATTATTATTATTATTATTATTATTTTTTTTTTTTTTTTTTATTTTATTTCTTTTGTAGTAGTAACAGTAGTAGTATACCCTGCTCAAGATTGTGTGGATAGAACATTATTATATTTACAAAGGAGTTTAGGATTCACAGATTCGCATCAGTGAACAGGCATAAAAATTCATGTTGCAACTGGCCCGGTTAAAAAAGCGTGCAGCAAATACGATTTGAGGTGACCTTGGGATGCATTGTTTTTAACATCTTTGCCTTGGTAAAATCAGATTTTTTAATATATGATTATTAGTAGAGGCCATATGCCTTTATTATTGATGGCACCAATAGTTTTTGACCAATAATTATATATTTAGATAGATTCTGACTCTTTAAACTGTTTCTGTATCTGTACCATACTGAAATGCATAGCATCATATTCTTTTGCATCGCACCGTATTGCGTTGAGTCGCATTGTGTTGAATGAAATCATGCCCAATCGCACTGCATCGCAATGGGGTGAATCATATCCTATCACAGCAGTAGTTGCTTCATATGTATATTTAATATATCGGATCGCTGGCAATGCACTGATTTGCGTATCATACCGGCCTCAGTGATGGATATGCACTTCCCTAATATTTATATAGCAAGCTTCTTTTCATCAGTAATATTCATAATTTTACCAGGTATTTCTAAAAACCAAATTCACATCTTCTTTAATGTCCCCGAACAAAACCAGTGATTCTGCTCTACACAAGTGCCTGGGCTCTGATTGACAAGATCTCCCAGAATAACATCATGTATGAATAGAGCAGCACGTTAAATTGCTGCATCACAGAAATGTGCTATTCAGTTCTTTGAGTTACTTACTTGTCTCATTGCCTATAAATGATCTTGCATTTTACACATGAACCACTGCTTTGATTGCAGCATTGAGCAAAGTTCGTGTAACTTTTCCTTGAACTGGAAGTAGTATGGATCCTAGGTGTTTTGCAAGCTTTTGTCAGGGATCACTAGCTTTGAGTATAAAGCTCAGCACTAAGCCAGGCCTAACTTGGGGATTTCACGTTTTTGGGCTGTTTATTTTGTTAATGTTTTACAATTGCATTTTTGTCCTATTTGTTGGTGTTTCATCTCTGGCTCTGCAATTGTTCACCTAGTCTCTTGTTCAGGGTTTTGCTTAGCCGGTATCTTGCTAGTTGGCTTGTGGCTTTTATCGTGCATTTTTGTTTCTGAATTCGCGGTCTTAAGCAGAGGTGGCAATTCCAGGTCCAGAAAGTCTAAATCTAGACCAGGATTTTGTTTCAACCAACCAGTTGGGCACAAAGAGTCACAGTTACAGAGTACACAACCTGTTGGGTGAAACAAAATCCTGGACTGGATTTTTACTTTCTGGACCTGACATTTCCACCTCTGGTCTTAAGTTAATAGTTCCACAGCTATGAAACCTGGTTTTAGGACTATTCTGGTTTCCTTGCTTTTGTGTTACATCCCCATTTCCTGCCCCCCCTGTCTTGGCTCCTACTGCAGGTTTCTCCAGTTCTCCACCTCTGAGCCTGTCTGTTATGCACGTAACCCAGGAGACACCCATCAACGTAGCAACCACAACTCCTGATGGCTTCAATGGGGCTGAAACATAGCATAGTGGGTGGGAATGTCTGCTCTGAGGGGTACTGTCTTGTACATTCACAATCACTGGAAGTAAATAAAGCAAGTCTTTCCTTGCAATTTCAGTCCTGTTGTGTGGCAGTGCACAATGATGTAAAAAGTCCACATATACATATTGTTCCCAGAAATCTGTTCTTAAAATATTGGGTCACAGCACATCAAACCAAGTATGTCACCGGTGTGAGACAATCATATATTTGTATAATGTAAGTTATTTTAACCTAATATTTTATATATTACACATGTTCCATCCATCCATCCACCCATGTTCTAACCCAGTGTTTCCCGACCCGGTTCTCTGGGACCCCCAGACAGTCTGCATTTTTGCTACTGCTGAGAGGGAGCAAAAATGTAGACTGTCTGGAGGTCCCCCGAGGACCAGGTTGGGAAACAGTGTTCTAACCTATTATCATTACTACATATTGCCAGAAACTGCATCTCTTTGTGCTGTGGTGTACCCAGAGGAAAACTGTGCAACACTGACAGAGAATGCAAGCTCTATACACACACACACACGTACAGCACAGGTAGGATTCGAACCCCCAGTGCTGAAGGTGTCAGAAAACAGTGTCACCCACTGAGGCGCCATGCTGCTCACAATACGTTACTTCTTAAACTAAATAAATCCCAGTTATGGACTATGGGAAATGTGGACTCAATATTGTATTTAAATTGCAGTGCAGATGTTGGAAATTGCTGAAATGCATGCTGACAGTAAACTGTACACGCATATTTCTAGCATAATATATAACAGAACCCTACACATGACTATCATTACTCAGTGAATTTTAATTTCTACAAGAACTTAAAACTATGTTATATAATTGAGGCTTAACAGCATCAAAGCACTGCTGTTTATCTGAATAATAATTCTATGATTTATACTAAACAATGTGTTCTGGAGAAAGCTTGCAAGAGCAGGGATGTCCAGTATGCAATTTGGTCATATAATTTCCAAAATTAGTTTAGATCGCAATAAACATTGTTGCAATGGTGTTTAAAAATCTGAATCACAAAAAGAAAAGAAAAACAGTCTACAGGACCCACAGTAAAGCAATTTCTGTACAATAAAAATCAAAAACATTCCTTCTCTTTGGATGCGTTAAATGTACTCAAAATAATATGCAGAAAATCAATCTTGACATAAATGATGATAATAATAAACTATAACTGGACATCCCTTCTTCACCAGGAAATGAAATAAAGAACAGTAAATTCCTGTAAATGTGCAATAAAAATAGATAGATAGATAGATAGATAGATATTTTCCTGAATAGAAGGCTATGTGAATTTCCCAGTGTTTAACTTGTTGGCATTTGTATGAATGTGCGCACGTTCATTCAGTGAGCTCTAGAAAACAGGTGTGGCCTTGTGGTACGGGCATTCTGCCCAAAAGGTTCTCATTGCCTCAACAGATACATAAAAATTCAGAGAACCGCTCCGGATGTCTCCTTTACCCACCCCCCTTCTCGAAATGGGAAAGTACAAGAAAAGTGATATTGACAGCCTGAAGTACTTTTCAGCTGTAAACACAGAACTACTCACGAAGGTTTTGAAGAGTCATTTGCAGCTGTATAAATTTGCGATGCATCAGAAATGAATAAAGCGTTATATTAATTCTGCATGAATAAATGAATAAATAAACAGATAAATAAGGGTCAGGCCGTGACTCAGAACTGTCGACTCGCGGTTCTGGGGCTGCAGTTCATGTCTCGCATTAGTTGTCTGTAAGTTCCCTTGGGTTGCATCACTGTACACAGTGTCCTTCCACATGTCGAAGACTGGTTAATGCAGTTCACATTGAATGGCGACTCCAACCTGTTCTTGTTTGCATGACTAAGTCTGACATGTTTAATAGTTAAATACAAATGTATTCTGTAATTGTTTATATATATATATTCTTATTATTTTGTTTGTTTATTACGCTGACCACTGAAAGATCACTGGATCGTTTTCACTGACTACTCTGGTTCTGAACAGGCATGTACTTGTAGTATGTTGCTTTCCAGATTAAGTAATGCTTTATGTTTGCAAAAGCTATGTATTTTCAGCTTGCTATATTTATTTACTATTTTAATGATAATTAATCATTAAGGCTTACAGTATGATGACATACAATTCAAAGAACCTTTAAAGTCACTGACCACTTTTTCAGTAATCAATTACAGCTGTGCAAATCTAAATTACTTTTCTAATTAGTCAAAAGAAATACAGTGGAAATAGACTGTTAAATTTCTGGGAGTTTTTCTTCTATTGATTTACTGTGAAGCTCCATACCAGAGAATTGCAGATTTCAGATGTAGATTTTGACAGCTGCAGTCCAGGTACACTTTACCCTGTTGCATGCGCTGTACTGCTGGCAGCCTGACAGCCTGCATGGGATCCCATTGTCCACTCACTATACTTAGCGATAGCTTCCAAGCCTCTTTGACAAGCTCAAGCAAGCTCTGGGTCCAGTGGATGTACAAAAATTTTAATAAGGGGACCAAATGAGGACTCCCATTAACTAATATGCCACTGCATGCAATTCATATTATTCCTTCTATCCTTATTTTACATATTTTACCTGATCACTGCCTAATGTAAATAGAGATATCATTGCTTTTAATCATTTTTTTTTCACTGTTTTATTTTACTGCTCAATTTTAATTGATATTTTAATCAGTTATTTCATTTATCTTTTTATAATATTTTCCTTTGTATCAGATATTATCAGCATTTTGAGCACAATCCATGGTGCAGGTGGAAACAGCACTGCATTACCCACATGTACACTGTACGTTTATGTGACAAATAAAACTGGAAAATCACGAATAGCAATTATTAAAAATGGACAATGTAGTACATGGAACATCGGCCCATGTGTACTTCCGTTTCATAATGCTTTTCCAAGCTTAGTCTTTCCATAAATGTACTGCCTGTGTATGTACGTGTGCTATTTGTGGCACAGACTGCACAGTGTTTCGGAGCACAGAGCATCTTTCCCATTGTGCTTTGTAAAAGGGTATATTAGCTGGATTTTAGATGACAAAGGGACACTGTGTGGCTATTCAGTGAGCAACTTACCATCAATTATCTGGACCTGGTTCTTTGCATTAACCAGTGAAGTATCCTTCCTGGAAAAAGAAGAATACAATGGAAAAGGCATTTGCTGCTGCATTTCTCTCTTTCTACACAGCTGCTTTCTACTAGCTGACACAAGGTCTTGGAAGCTATGACAATCTCCCATGGATGACTAGGAAGATTCCAGCAGTGACTCCTTGGGGGCCTAATGAGTTAGACAGAAAGAGTCTCAGTGTGTGACTCATGTCCTGCCCCCACGGATTATGTGCTTTACAGATGGGGTTACTGTCGCATCACTCAGTGTACTGATGTATCATAATTACAGTACTAACGCGATGTCATTCACGCTTCAAGCCTTAATCCACAGTGGATATGCAAGGGTGGGGCCTCTATATACAGTATGTGTACAGGCAGACTGCAGGTTACAAACAAGATTCATTCCCTAAGTTAAACCTTAAGTCGAATTTGTAGGTGAGTCGGAACAACAACTACAGTAATAATAATAATAATAGTACAGTAATAATAAAAGTGACTAGGTACTATACTGTCCCTCGAGCCGACACACCGCTGAAACCGCACAATGTTTCCACAAGTGTCACAAAGAAGCGCATGCGTTTGTTATTATGAACCATTTTATTTACCACGGATATTTAATATACTAGGCTTTAGAGCAGTCCATTCGTCAATACAAGTTATCCTTAAGTCGGATGTTCTCAACCTGGGCACTGCCTGTATATGTATTTCAAAATATTTTAGCTGTTCTACAATGAGCGATCTTGAATGTTGTGCTTAGGTCCTGGTAGCATTTCTACCAATTTGCCTATAGTCCTAGTCATTGTGGGTTGAGGTAGAATTCTCAGTTACCATATCTGGATTCCAGCTTTGCCATTTTATTCAGGCTTTTAACAGTAAGCATGCTTACCAGGTTCTATTCCTCAGTGAATTTTCCAGGTTCTAGAACTTAGATCTGTTGATCAGACATTACTGGTGCCACATATTGCACAATACTTATTTTATTGTATGAAAATTTTGCTTGTACCCTAGCGGGTGCTATACGTCTTCTCAATTCAGCACCTGTGATGCAACCTTCACATTCTGCTCAAACCTGTACAGAAACACTTCCACTTACGTAAAACATATTCTTAGCCCGAAAGACAGGCTCTGTGTCAGGTAAGTGAACTGCTGAGGTTGTCTGTCTGCATGCTGTACCGTAGCTCTGTTGGCAAATCTGTTTAAACAGTCCCTCCAATTGTCATTAACGCAGTCAAACAAAGGAAAATAAGATTATGATTGGTTCAGAGCTTGGTCTACTCTGCCAGCATTCTCCACCTGGTGTGATTGGTAAGGAGAGATGCAGTGATGAAGCAATGCAAAAGATGAAGGCTTTGGCTCATCAGCTGTTAATTATCTGCACTCCCCACCCTGCAGAGAACTCAGTATGAATCACAGACAGATAAGGAGAAAGAAAAAAATCCTATTAATGGGAACTGAAGTTCGAGGATTCCAGTACGGCAATCTTTCCCAGCAGCTGAGTTAAAATAAAGCACATATGAATACATTATTTACACACAAATAAATAAATAAATAGATAGATAGATAGATAAATAGATAAATAAATAAATAAATTTAAGAGTGGTGACATAAAATGCCGGGGGGGGGGGTCTCGGAATGACAGCACTGTTGGCGGATGTGATAACCTGTGCCTTCTTTGTCAGGCGTCCTCAGAGGCTTCATCTTCAATGTGCTCTACAGGGAATTGAGCATGTGGTTTGCAGGTATGTGACTTCATATTCCAAAAACTGGCTGCCTCACTTGGATTTCGTAAGCTTTCAAGCATATGTAGTTGTGCTTCCATGCTGACTTGGGCTGACAGCTGTGATCTTGGTAGCCGCTCCCTGATCTATGTTGAACTTGTATCTGTGTAAGCCCAAGACTGGAATGCACTGGAACACACTGTTAATCATGTGTGTGCGCCATTCCTGAGCACCTACTCCTTTTGCCTGAAAGTGCCCCCCTTTTATACCTCTGTTGTGCCTCTTTTCCTCTGTTAGTGCCCCCTTGCGATGACTGATGATCATGCAGAATTTTAAGTGGCAATCACCCCACACCCGACCCCCCCCAGGGCAGGAAAATGTACCTTGAGCCAGGGTCCCCAACTCGCCCACCCCCACTCGTCCATCAAAATGTCTGGCTGCAAAGAATAACATGGACAAACCACTTATTACATATACTAGACATACAGCCGTGGAAAAAATTTAGAGACCACAGCACAATTTTATGTTTCACTCATTTCTCAGTTTATGGGTGTGTTTCTGTGAATAATATATATAATTTTTTGCAGACTGCAGACTGGTTCTCCCCTGTTTCTCATAAATGAAGGGCTTCTTCCTTTCTTTATGGGACTTCAGTCTTGCTTCTAGGAGCCTGATATGAACTGTCCTAGCGGTGCACTTCACACCTACACTTAATATTTGCCATTCCTTTTGAAGGTCATTTGATATCATCCTACGATTCATGAGAAACTGCAGGATAAGTTAACGGTCATATCTGGCATTAGAAACTCGCTTCTGCCCTTTACCTGGCTGGTTTTTGGTCATCTCCAGTGTCTCCTGCTTCACCTTGTTCTTGTGTACTGCTGTTTTAGAAACTTTGAACCTGGAAGCAATATGCTGCTCAGAGTAGCCTCTGCCAGCAGAACCAGGATTAAACTGGGATTTAAAAACGTAGATATAGAGTGGTCTCTTAATTTTTTCCATGGCTGTAGATCCCTATTCTGTCTGCAATTGCTTTAAAAAATAAGAATGTAAGTCCTGCATTTTATGGCAAAGGAAGTGGTAGGCCTATAGCTGAGGACAAAGATGGTCTCCAGATGCTAGAGGAAAAAAGCAAGTGCAAGATGAGCATTATGACCTGAGATTGTTTTGGTAAGTCTTTATTTCCCTAGTGTATGGGTTGCATTAGATTTTGATTAGGGTTGGCCTAAAGGTAAAGGTTGGGTTTATTTTAGGGTTTGGATGGGAGACGGCATTAGATTGCGATTTTATGATAACCTTTGGGGTAGGTATTGTGATGATGTGTTCTCATCTGTATATACATATGTGTCGGTTTCTTTCATGGAAGGTGAGAGAGCACATGAGAAAACCAGCCGACATTATAGCAGTGCTGTTTTATTAGGTAAGGGCAAGATTTAGGGACATATTCATGTAGGATTGTGTTAGGGTTTCGGGTTCAAATGGGGTAAGGAGACGGACTGGCATTAAGATTAGGTTAAGGTTTGGCTTTAGGGGTAGTATAAAACTTTACACTGGGGTTTGACTTAGGATTGGTTTTAGGCGTAGGGTTCAGACATAAGATTTGGATTTGTATTAAGGTAAGGGATATGGTTCTTTTAAGGTTGAATTAAGATTAGGGCAGTGGTTATGACTGGGGTTTGGAATGGCTATAGGGTTAGAGCTGGACTGAGAGTAAGCTTTAACATTACAGTTAGGGTTTGGGTTAGAATTCAGGCAGTGGAAAGGGTTAGTGTTATAGCAGAAATGATGTCCAAGAATTCATTAAATTGACCACTTAATTATAGAGTTGAGTCTAGGGAGAAGGTAAGGCTTGGGTTTAGAGTTAGTACTACAGTTTGGATTTGGGTGGGTTATACTTATACTTGGGTCAAGGTTTAGGGTGTGATTAGAGTTTGAGCTAAGAGGGGTGTCATAGGATTGGCATTAGGGTAGAGTTATGCGTAAGGTCGTTTGCATTCTGGTAAGAACTAGGGTTGGGTTGCAGGGATGTGGATAGGGTTAGGATTACGGATGGCAATGGACTTAAATTTAAGGTTGGGGTTAGCCTCTTGGGTTAGTGCTAAGGTTAGGTTTGCTATTTGGGCTAAAGCTAAGGTTAGAGTTGTCTTTACGGTTACAGATCCATGCCTGTTCCCTGCCTGCACCACCCTTCCATCCTGCTGAAGGAAGCAACTTCTTCACCTGCCTGGCCAGGCATCAGCTTCCATAGGTCTACTGGACCTGTATTTATACCTGAACTATACACAATTCTAGTTTATATATATATCGGGACTTTGTTATTTTGGACTTCCCACCTTTCCTTTTAAGTCTGCTTCCTTTCAAGGTTTCTTCCTGTGAAGCATTTTTCTGTGCCAATACCGCCTCTGGCTTGCTTTCTGGGGGCATTGGGCATTGATATAGGGGTTAGAGTGAGGTTTATTGGTAGACTTTATGTTAGGGGGAGGGTTACTATAGGAGTTGATATTTTTTCTTGATTGAAAAATGTCCATTGTCATTCTGCATGGGGCCTCAAGAGGTGCAATTCTTGACATGTATCATGACAACTGACAGCTCTCTCTTGATGTGACAAGTGCTACAAGCAAACTTATTGTACAGTAGCATAAGGTTACAGTTCAGCTGGGCAAATTCATGAATCACTCTCAGGGATTGTTTTCCATGAGGATTTTGAGCCATTGAGTTAAGCTTTACTTTTATAAGTCACAAAAGTCAGGCATCTGGCGTTTTAATGCTATGCAAAGTCCGATTTTGTCTCCATTTTTATTTGAGAGACATAATAACTCAGAAACTATATCTTTAAGGAATCCTTGGTAACTAATACATCACACATGCCAGTGTGAGAAAACAACTTTCCTGAAGGACATATCAGAGAATGACTGTTGTGAGGAAGTTAATACCAAGTTTCACATCCTTCAATAACCATTTATTGTGTCAAAACGTCTGTATACATTTTCAATTAATGGAGGGAAGAGTTGAATCCAAGATGAGTGATTGTTCTGTGAAAGTTCTTGCTTATCTCACATAGTTATGAGCATATGTCTTTTTCACAATAAAGACAACTTTTGCTTTTACTGACCATCTTTATCAAACTTGCCAGCAACATTAAGGCAATACAGGAAAAAATCCCAATTTCAATCCATTCAAATGTACAACTGTATATGCAGAGTGTCGTATACAAACTTCAAAGTGGATTTGTAATCACTGGGCATGTGAAAACAAATATGCTTAAAGACTCTAAAAGACTATGTACATTTTTCACAGGTTCATTCACTCCAAGAAGGTAATTAACTGTGTAACACTGTATGTAAAGGTATGTGTGGAAGATAAAATTATCAGATGAGGCGTGTAGCGATCTCCGAAACAGGTGAATCATGTCATTATGCAATCTCACAAAGTAATTTTATGGATATTTCTATCTAACACAGCAAGGTAAACGGTTGTATATGTTTTTGTTTTTATCTGCGACTATGTCATGAGGCTACATTTGTAACTATTGCACATTTTTTGTATATCATCATTTATCTCTGATATTTGTTTGTTTGTTTATATACAGCCAAACCCGTGAAGAAATTTAGGTGGATTATACAGCAGGAAGTCAGTTAAGCATGCAGGGCATTGTGTGGTTTAAAAAGACCTTAAAATGAACATAGTACCTACCAATGGCTGTGAAGTACAGGTAAGTCCGAAGTGGAATTTTCTTTTTCTAATTGTGTAAGGGTCCTGGCAGCTACACTGTGCTCACGGGGAAGGGCATTTGGTGAGATTCTTAGCAAACCACATTAATTCAGCTGCAACAGTTGCTGAAACGTGGTTTGCAGACAAAATGACAGCCACACTCACTGCTGGTAAAAATGATTAAAGGGAGAAATTACCAGGAACAATGCATCCGTTCTTCATTAAAACTGCCTTTAGCTTGCATGTGACAAACACAATATAAAATTAAAACAGGATATTTTTGGACTGGGTGGGGTTGTTCTGCTGACATTACATGCGGCAAGGAAGGCTTTCTATCATTGCCTAGCAATGTAAAGGGTTTCATTCTGGCTTATTCTTTACTTTTGGTGATCCAGTATACAATTATGCTGTGTCATGTGTGTGTCATATATATATGTGTGTGTGTGTGTGTGTGTGTGTGTATATAAGCTGTATTTATACCTCTTCATGTTTACATTATTTATTGTTCTTTTCATGCTTGCTTGATGATCTTATTTATGTACCCCAAAGCTGACATTCTACACTCCTGAGTTCCATGCAACATTATTTAAAATTCATTATAATTTGTTTGTTTGTTTTACCAAAGGGACTAAAAATTTGTATTTCTGCATGTTTATTTTACTAAATCTCAGAATGAATACCCCGTTCAAGGGTACCACAGCAAGATTCCTCGTGGATATTTAACTAGAAATCTTCCGGTTACAAGCCCGTGCCTGTTGCGGTTTGCGGTCAATTAGTTTTCTTTTGAATTTGCCTACTAATCAGTTACAGTACTTGATAAAAGAGGTACGAATATATTACCAAATCTGACCAACTAATAAATTAATCGGTTTGAATTACCTCAGATGTTAAACCTGTATTAAAATAGCGTGTTGCAGAAGCACAGATGTTGTTTTATTGCCTTCCAGAAAAAGGAAACTAATCACTAACCCACATAAGGACAAATATAAAAAATGCAGGAACATGACAGTCTGAAAAATAAATATGTGAACGAAATATACAATCCACCTGTTTGAGACATCTGTTCAGGAGCCTCAAAGTAGGCTGATGTAACCTAGAAAAAAGAATCAGAGAAACATTGTAACCACAGCCCCTTCCCTCCATGACTGGCTTTGGAATTATGACAGACTTCAAGTGTAATCTCAGTGTATCCTTTATTTTACCTCAATAGGAGTTGTTTCAGCAGGGAAAATCCAGACATGCTGCAAACAAGATTACCATTTACCAAGGCTGTAAACTAACACTCAGTGTAAACTCATTATTCGTGCATATTAAAACAACGTGCTCCAGTTCCGTGATATAAAAAGTGAAATTAATCAGAGTGGAACTTAACAGAAATCCACTTCATTGTTACCTAATTTTTTTCTAAGAAGAATTTGTAAGTGGGGAAAAAAACAGAGAACGGATAAAGAGCAGATAATGAAGATTTCCTGAAGTTGAATATTTAGGGTTTCGCTTATATATTTTTTTATTGACGTGTCCTATGTGTAATCCATGCATAATGAAGTAGTGCCTTTAATCAACACCATTGTCACCCGTTTTTCCTGGAAACACAGGAGCTTCTGGCACTCAAACAGCATTCTGTAGCATGGGCAACTTGTAGCATCACTTTAATGCCACAATCAAGGCACATAAGCATTTCTTTCTTTTGATAGTATAAATTGAGGATGTGTATATATGCAGCATGACACATTGTTCAGTCAGAAGTATTCAACATTAAACAAGTACTTTTTTTAGTAAAATTCAACAATAATATTCATAAACTTGTTATTCCATTTTCCATTCTGAGTGCCAAATTTATATGAAGTGCAAAGCTACCGATTTCTACTTGAAATGTTTCAATTTTTCTAAACATGACTGCATGTATAAAAAGTGTTACATTTTCACAAAAATCCCCTTTATGCAGCTTACCCATTGTTTCATTTTGTTAATCTTCTTGACAATTTTGGTCTTGTTTGAGGAAGATAAACTGATAAATTGAACATACCCTAGAACTTCTTGGATTTTTCTTCATAGATATTAGCTACAAGCAACATTCCCTGTGTGTCTAAATTAAACAGTAAGATCTACATAATGTTTATTCAACAAGACTTCCAGAGCGAAGTTACCTTAGATAAACATAAAGGCAAGCAGCTGCATGATTGATGCAATTCATTGAGTAAAATACGCTGATGAATTACCATACAGCCATCATTGAAAAACAGTATGAAAATATATTTTTTTCCCTTTGTTTATATAAGAATGTGGGTATGTCTGATTTCAGTGTTTGACACATACTGTTACTGTCCTGCAAGCTACCTACTAACCCTTCACCCTCACATGTTAGCATACACAGAGAAACCCATCAGAGATGGTCCATGTTGCGAAGATGCCATAAGCACATAAATTCTCAAAGGGGCTTCAGGCACATGCTAAAAGCTATTTTACAACAAAGAAGGCGTGAAGCTGAAATACAAATACTCAGATTAGCTATTTAGTATTCTGGGTAATGTAGACAAACAGCAAAAGACTTAATGCTAGTGTATGGCTCCTTATAAATATACATTGTATTGAGAACTTCACTCATGTAAGCTTAACATGCTTTATCTATTAGCAAGTTAAAGGATTCAATGGGTCATAAATGACATTAAATGACTGAAAGCTGCCTTCTTAGGTACAGTATGACCTTTATTAAAACAAACAAAAAAAACTTCCTCTGTAATGCCTTAGTGGTAACTCAAAATAATATATTCAGCCATCATTCAAATATTTATTGGTACAAGGTCACAATGAGCCTGCAGCCTAGGCCAGGCCACATGTGGATGAGCATGATTGGGGTGCCAGGATACACACACATCCATGCACCTGCACAGCATGGGGAAGACACATAGACTCCACATACACTACCCACTGCACCATCAATAGTAAATCAAGTTAAGTGGGGCTTTACTGGTACACCAACTATAATTCATGCACTGCATAAAGTGATGTGAAATGACATTCCCTGGATCGTGATGCTACATATATACAAAATGTGCATAGATAGACAGGACAAATGTAGCGGGCAGAACAACACTGACACGCAACGTAAAAGTAAGCAATGATGGAATGCTTAGAATGGACATCAATGGAAGCAGCAGAGCACAAAGCGTAAATAATAAAGATACAAATCCATCCAGTTCCATTAATAAATAAATAAATAAACAAACAAACAAACAAATATCAGAGATAAATGATGATATACAAAAAATGTGCAACAGTTACAAATGTAGCCTCATTGTTTAGGTACTGAAGTAGCAAGTGTGCTCATTTAGTAATAATCAGAATCAACAACTTATGCTTACAATATGAAAACGAAGCGAAGGATTTCAACTTGCTAACTCACTAAATGCAACTAAGGTCATTACTTTATCCATTACCTTATATGGATGGACTCTATGAATTTCAATGGGTAATCTGTAATACGATCTTTGTGTTTGCCCATTTTGTTTCCGTACTGGCATTTTCGATGTAGGAGTAAGAATTGATTTATGATTCATGTCAGTGGCCAAAAGCCACAGACCAATTCCAAGGCATTAAGGGTGCTGACATTATCTACGCGCAACTGAAGCTTAACTCGACAATTCTAACAGATGTGACAGGAAACCGTACAGCCTTGGTTCTGGTTTTCAGAACAGTCCAAAACAGTTGTGCTTTTCAAATGACTTGACTTGCAAATATATGCTTAAGACATGGTGTGAACTAAATCAACACCGATTTCCAAACAGATCGTAATTAACAAAAGCAGAGGAGCCTGTAATTTAATAGACGTGACATTAATATCAACTTTCTGTAAATGTCCTATCCCTTTTTATTAAAAAATTGTTTGGTAGAAAAAGTTTTTGAGATTCTGCAGGGCTAAATCTAAGATTGCCTGCGACAGATTGGTGAGCTACACGGCATTGTGCTATATGCTGTTTTAATGTCTGAAGATAGTCACTACTGTTGAGTTTCTGTTGGATATCCATGGATAAGGACTTTCAGTTATTCTGTAGATTGGAGAGGTTACACAAGAGTGACTGAGGGCATAATTATTTAGGGCAAATGTTTAAAAAGCACAATGCAAGAAAAACAAATAAAGACTAAAAAGAACCAAAGATTCAATAGAACCAAAATGTATCAAAGATATTGTAAATGGTTTATCTAGTTTACTTTTAGCTATATTTCTTTAGCATTATTTTAATAAGGATCACTGATTGCAATAGATGACCTGGATTTTTTATCTATGTTTTTTGCCTTTGGCCAGAGTGTAGCTGTCTTGTCTTTAGCTCACCTATTGCCCTGCATGTCAAACGTTACATTCCCAGCTCATTTCCCATATGTGCAACTGTAATGATCTGAGTAATTCTACAGTATACGCTAATTGGACTTTGTTCTATACATCTCCTTTTCTTCCCTCATGATTTCCATGTGAACATTGGTATTCTGGTATGTGTATGACTGCTGTCAGCGTGAAATGAATAAACACGGCTGTCAATCCAGATGACGTCGACATCAAAAGTGATCGCTGTTTCTTTGCATGTAAGCTTTTTATTCAGTTCAGGTTTAAAGTTTAACATCTTCGGGAAATTATTTCCAATGAAAAACACATACACGAAAGCGAAGGGGATGTGGGACTGAAGATGGAAAAAGTATCATTCATCAACCAGAACAACTAATCAAGTCAAGGCCATGTGTTTTGGAGAGCTTTGATATGTTTGAAATGCTTGAAATATAATAGGGCTGTCTTATGTGTGTGCAATGAAATAAAGCTGTCTGCTGAAAATTCATCATAATTAATCACACACACACACACATATATATATATATATATATATATATATATATATATATATATATAT
>JAAGVU020000002.1:1182390-1193005 GCA_011763525.2 Mormyrus iriodes
GCAGACAGGAGAGAACGCAAAAATAACGCGGAGAAATCCTCAGAGAAACTAGATGCCGTCTTCATCTGCCAAAACTGTACCAGAAGCTGTACATCCAGAATTGGGCTCTACAGCCACCAAAGACACTGCTTTCAAGCCACGGAACAACCAAACCGGACGCAGAATTCCATGGTCTCCTGAGACTGAGGACGCCTAGTAGACCCTCTCCTGTTGCTGGGCTACTCTGTCCGTGACCCTCCAATCAGTACACTCCTTTGCTCTTGCATGTGCATCTTGGAGATGCTCCTGGTGCACAGCTAATCAGTCAGGCTTGTCATCCTTCACTTGCTCTTGGCATAAAAGGGCATTGATTGGAAGGTGCAGATGAACTCCAAACAGCCATTAGTATAGTGAATACCCTGTGGTTGAATGTGGTGTGACGTTATAAGCATACACGAGCTGTGGCTGGTGCTCAGGCTAACGCCACTTCTTTTCAGGGGGAAGCTTGCACAAGAGATTGTGTAAAGTTCTACTGAACCTCTCACATTGGGGTTTCCTTGGGGGTGGTGGGGCATCGTGCGTTTTTTTCTACACCCCATATAACATGCATAGTTCGGCAATCACCACACTTTCAAATTTTGGCCCTGGTCAGAGTTTAGGTATTCTGGCGCCCCATATTTCGTGAACCACTCTTTCAAAATGATTTTGGCAGTAATGTCTGCCTTCTGGTCTCACATGGCAAAAGCTTGGTTGAACTTAGTGAATACATTGGTCATCACTAACAGCTGGAAAAATTTCCTGCTAAGAGAGTCCTCAATCACACGGTACAAGAGTCCATCTCTTTCTCTGATCCATGCCCACTGCTTCAATAAGGAGCGTACTGGTTTAGACAGACTAACTTTCTCCTGGTGGGTAGGTTTCCACTGTCTTCTCCAAAACTCTCCCAACACCCTAAGGGTTGGGTCTGATGCTTGGAAACTCTGAGGTTCAGATTTAGAATACCCATGAAATATGGGGCTGTTACTCTGAATTACCTTGCTAATTACTGTCTTCCTTGCGTTAGACGCAAGCGGCTGCCTAATCTGACAACACCGAATCCCTGCTGTTACTAAGTGCGGGCCTAAAGCTGTACCTACCCTGAGCGTGTTACGTATGGTGATACACGCATCATACTCCACATCCTCAGTCAGGTTTGGGTTCGTCAGGTGTTGGTTGCCAGGAGATGACATCTGCCACAGTATTACATCAGACAGGGCAATACATTACATGGAAATCAAATACAGCCAGCCGAGCGACACATCACTTTTGAATGGCCCCGAAGTTTGCAGAGGGAAGGCGACACAACGGGTTGTTATCTGTGAGGACAATGAACTTGGACCTCAGAAGATAGCTCCTAAATTTCTTGGTTACCGCCAACTTTAGTACAAGAAGCTCCAGCTTCATGCTACTGTAATTCTGGTCATTCTTTTCTGCCCCTCTCAGCCTCTGATTTACATAGGCTATGACTTTCCTCCCCCCCTGTACTTAGTGCAGAACCACCCCTAAACCTAGGCTGCTGGCATCTGTGTCCAGTATAAAAGGGAGGGTAAAGTCTGATCTGCATAGCCTACTGTGGCAGTGCTAGTTGTCCTTTTCCTTCAGCAGTTCAAAAGCTTGTAGACATTGTTGCGTCCAAGCTGACCGAGACAACTGAATACCCCTGGCCTGGCTACTTTCTTTGGTACAAACATTTACGACATCATGAAGAGGCCCTACAATTTGGGAGAAAGCCTCAATAAATCTCCTGTACTAACCTCAAAAGCCCAAAAATGACCTAAGCTCCTTTAGAGTACTAGGGACAGGCTACATTGTCACTCTTGTCAGGATCTGTACTTATGCCCTGCGCCGAGACTAGGTGACCAAGAAACCTGACCTCAGATTGTTGGAAATGACACTTATCCATTCTGACTTTTAGTCCTGTCTCCCTCAAGCTCTTAAGGACTGTCTCAGGCCTCGCCAGGTAATCCTGGAATCTCCATGAAAATATTAGCAAATCATCCAAATAGATCAACACAATCTGAAACACCACGTCACTCATGGTAGCCTGCATCAGCTGTTGAAATGTTTCCAGCGCACTGCACAGCCCCAAAAGCATCCTTAGGTACTCATAAAGGCTAACTGGCGTGGTAAATGCCTATCCTTCTCATGCTCTGCAACCTGGTGTAATCCATTTTTGAGATCGATGGTTGAGAAAAATGCTGTACCACTCAGAGCATTCAGACGATCGCCAATGTGTGGGAGCAGAAACGCATCACGTCTGGTCTTAGAGATCAGCCTGCAATAGTCTATGCATATTTATGGACATCCATTGGACTTGCGCACTAAACAACTGGTGAAGCATAGGAGCTCAAACTCTCCTGATTCACTCCCTCCCTCAGTAATTCATAAATATGCTCTCTGACCTCCTGGTATTGATTGGGTGGTATGCACTGGTAAGGTTGGGAGACCGGTGTCTTGTCCGCCAAAAGAATTTCATGCTTCATCCGGTCAGTGTATCCCAGATCCTCATCATGAGTTGTAAACACATCTGCATACTTCATTCAAAGCACTCCTAGTTCTGCCTGCTGTTCTGGCGTACCTCCAAAGGGTAGTTAGTCTAGTAAGCTCTCTATGT
The DNA here is from genome assembly GCA_011763525.2 of Mormyrus iriodes. NCBI lineage: Eukaryota > Metazoa > Chordata > Actinopteri > Osteoglossiformes > Mormyridae > Mormyrus > Mormyrus iriodes. The sequence goes on from JAAGVU020000002.1 coordinate 1,185,023, forward strand.
CACTGTCAGATCCATGACCATCCTTCCAGTTAAAAGTCACTTCCTCGTGGTTCACAGAAATACGCTGAAACTTCACCTTATAAGGGTCACTCTCGACACACTGACATTAGTTAAGAATACCTAGCCTAGCCTTAGGGGGCAACCAGACAACCTCCTGCCAGAGGCTAATTACTTGGACTGCAGACACAAGACTGGTAGTCAATATTACAGTGGAGACAACCGTCAAGTCACCAGGCAGTGGAATATTTCCTGGCTCTAGCAACATGCTGCAGCTGCCATCATCCTGTCCTCTGAGCCCCCTTACATACACTGCGGCAGTGGATGAAGCAGACACATGCACTTTGCGTTTATCGGCTACATGAGTTGTGGACACTGTTTTAGCAAGCTCTGCTCTTTGTAACCAGTAGAAGGCCTCTCTCCAGACAAAATTTAACTTTCCCTGTAGAGTGGTGTCAAACTCTGAGTGTACTAACTGTTTACACTGTGTAGCGATATTCATCTCAATAATGCCAGGTAGAAATTAATCTGGTTCTTTGGTATCCCCCTCTTTTGTATCATCATTTTTACTTATTAGGAAGCCCCATCACCTGTATGTCAAGCTAACATAGCCTAAGTAGGATAGTGGTTGCTTGTTGGCTGCTGCTATTTTGAGCCATTTAGCTCTACAGTGCAGATCTTTGTCGTCTCCATGGAGGTGTTCTCTGAAGAAGCTTTCTGTCAAAGTGCTTAGATTACTTCCTGTGTTCAGTAAACCCCTAAGGGGGGATACCACCTATTTGGATGTCCACTTCAGGGCACTCACCTACAGCATGTTCCGGGAAATTCTGTTTAGTTAGGGTGTCCCTCAAGCTTCCTGACTTGCCTTCCATTTTCCTGCTCATAGCAATGAAGGACCCTCATCTCCCTGCACTGCAGGACTAGGTATAGCAAAAGACTGACTACCTTGTTTATCTGGGGTAGTGCAATTTCTAGCAATGACCATCATTTGTATACTTGGGCTTGATTTTTGGTCTACCACCCTTACAATCACTTTCCAAGCAGACACTCTGCTCTCAAGTTGCCTGCCTGCATTAGTTAATTCATGAATAGCTATACCCTGCTGTGTAACAATTTTAAATGCTTCTTTCAGAGTCTCTGCCAAGCTAACTTGTGTATTACTGGTCAGGTATACATTTTCTGAACCCTGGCTAAGTCCACTACCTGCTAGATTTTAGTTTCTCACCACATTAGTGCTGCAGGGATGGTCTTCAAGAGTCCACATAATTGCCAGTACTTGTACATGAAACAGATTAGACTCAGGCTTCGCTCTAATAAGCCTCTGCAATTCACGCCAAAGGGTGGAGTCATGCACACCTTCAATGAGCTGATCTCTAAGTGCTAGCTTTGCATCAGCTACTACATTAGGGGACAGTTGGAGAGCAAAATTAAACAGATGAGAGAGTGCATGTGAATAATCCCTCAAGTCTTCCCCATCTAACTGCCTACGGCAGTAGAAAGCATGTAACAGTTGTGGAGTAATGAGTTTCTCTCTAAATGATTCCCTCAAATAGAAAAACAATTCATTGGGTTGCTTAGCCTGTCCCTCCATACATACCTTGACCTCCTCTACCACTTTAGCAGTGAGAGAATGAAGTCTACTTGATCGTCTCTGTGTAGACCCCTTGCTCTCATCACATGCTCCACCTCCTCTATAAACTCATCTGCAGTGTGAATATCTTTCCCTGGTTCACCACTGAAAGGTGCAAAGGTACACAAACGTTTATACCTCACAAACAGAATGTCATAGAAAGAAAATTTCAATGCAGATTTATCCTGGAGACTCTACAGAATCTAACGATACCCAACTGGGCAAGTCTTAAATGTCCCCTGGTAATCATTGTAGTCTGACAGTTGGGACTTCAGTGTTAAACAGGTTAAAATTTTTGCTGTATAAGTATGCTTTTAAGGGTTTCAGAAATCCACTAAAGCTAACTTCATAAAATAAAAGTTAGCAATTAGCAGTTTTCATTGGCTTTCACTACATTTTTTAGTGGTGTATCGTTTTAAAAAATAGTTTGGTGTTACTGAATTAAACTTTGGAGTTAACAGATTAGTGGCTACGAGTATCAAAGCTAACTTTTCAGTTAGCTGTGCCCACCACTAATTACAGTACTGTATTACTAATTAAGTCAGCAGTCCTGTCTAAAAAGAGTAGCACACTACTCATGTCCACATACAAATGCTATATCTATCATGGCCACTTTATTAGATACAACTGCCGTTCAACTGCCCGTCAAAGCAAATCGGCAATCAGCCAATCAAATGTCAGTAACACAATGAATAAAATCATGCAGATGCTGGTCAGGAGCTTCAGTTAATCAGTTCAAACATCAGAATGGGGAAGAAAGGTAATTCAACTGAAAAAACATCTGTCAACTAAGAACAGGAAACTGAGGGCATAGTGTGCACAGGCTCACCAAAATTGCACAATTGAAGATTGGAAAAAATGTTTCCTGGTCAGATGAGTCTTGATTTCTGCTGCTAACATTCAAAAGGTAGGGTTAGAATTTGCTGTAAACAACATGAAAGTATAGATCCATCCTGCCTTGCATCAACAATTCAGGCTGCTGCTGGTGTAATGGTGTGGGGAATATTGTCTTGGTACACTTCGGGCCCTTTGAGCATCATTTAAATGCCACATCCTGCCTGAGTATTGTTGGTCACCATGTCCATCCCTTAATGACCAAAGGGCACCCAGCTTCTAATGGTTACTTCCAGCAGGATAACGCATCATGTCACAAAACTCATATCATCTGAGACTAGCTTCTTGAACATGACAATGAGTTCACTCAAATGGCCTTCACAATCAGCAGATCTCTATCCAACAAGAGCACCTATGGGATGCAGTGAAACAGGAGATTCGCATCATGAAATGTGATGCTATCAGGTCAACATGGACGAAAGTCTCTGAGGAATGTTTCAGACATATTTTTTAATCTATGGCAGGTCTGAAGGTAAAAGGGGGTCCAACCCAGTACTCCCAAGGTGTACCTAATAAAGTGGCCAGTGAGCGTATATTGCTGTGGACATTTTCCTGTTTTTTTTCTTTTTAAGGTGAAAAGTCTATTGAATTCATTTTGTCACCAAGCAGAAAATCATGCCCTTACAGGGAACTGAGTGATAAGCCACCATTCTGCCAGCATTTACAATGTACTTTATGATTTGATTTCCTGGCATGGCTAATAGTAGTAATCTTTCAGCACACAAATGCATACAACAAAACAATGAGATTTAATGTGTTTCCTTTAATTTCCTTATTTATGAGAAATGATTGGCAGTGAAGGTGAACAGGTTTAAAGGTAATAGGGAATTAAGCAACACTCATGCTAAAACAATTCCCTCAACTTACTTGTAAAACCATATTAAATCCAACTTAATGTACATGTGTTCAATCAAGGAGGCTGTAAAAAACACTTGTGCTGAGCCAGATGGGAGAGGAACTGATTAAAGCTCCTTGAGCTGTAAATAGTGGTTGTCCCTGTTTTTATTTTTTTGTGAACTGAGCTCCTTGTAATTGTCTTCCCATCAAAGTCAACTTTACATCTGGCCTGCCACATTATATTGGTTGTTCAGAAAAACTATGTGTGGGCGTACATTGTTATATCTATAGAGACGGGCATCTTATTTTGGGCCTGGGACGCGTGCAATCAGTCCGTCAATTTTGATGCTACATAAATATGCAGGAAAGTAGAATATCTCTTCAAATTTAAATAAATGGGGGGGGGGGGAGGTTATCCGAGAACAGTTCTCTTCTTGTTTACTGTAGCACTACCTTTGTACTCCAGCAAGAAAATTGTTCACACAGGGGGGAAAATAGATTAGTATACCGTGACACTTACAGGGGGCCAACGATGGCATCCTATGAACTCTTCACAAAAAGTCATCCATTATTTGAAGAGGCTCTTAAAAGGGAGTTATTTGTTTCACATATATTAAATCACATTCATGAGCTTGAGTTCCATCTTCTGAAAAGAGTAATGTAAATCCACTGTGACACATTTAACTGAATATAAATATGAATGGAGCTGGTCAATATGGCACCAATGTAAGCTGTGGCAAGAGCCAGGTAACCTGGGCTATTGGTCTTCAAGACCAAACCAGCAACTTGAATTATGTTGATTCAAGTTCAACCCCCAATTCCTCTCACCTTTATTTTGGCAAATTGAAATTCAAACATAGGTAAAATGCATTACTGGTCCATCATTAAATGAAATAGCTCATGTATGCCTCTGCACTTGAGATTATATATCTCTGAAAACAGGATGCGGTTTTATACATTTTGCTGGAATGTAATGAAATTAAGGATTTCTGTAAATGTTTTTTTTTCCTTCAGGCTGAAATTTAAAATAATGCCCCATATCACATGCCAGTTCAGATAAGAGAAATGATTCAGTAACCACACCTAGAGTCTCAAATGGATCCTAAATGGGTCTTCCTGAAATGGGTCTCACATTATTTCCTGTTCTCATCATCCATTCCTTTAACTCACTTGGTACCTTTCACAGAGAACAACAGGGTATTAATGTTAAAACTGAAAAGTCTTTAAATGCTTTGACAGTTCCCTCTACCAGATCGCTAATTTAGGAGATAAACTTAGTATCCATCAGAAAAAAAAAAATCACAAGTGGCCTTACAGCAGCCTCCATTTATTAGAAATTTATACAAAGTATGAAAAGCTTTGCGGAAAGGTTGGGGTCAGATTTGGACATATAAAAGGATTTTTAATACAGTGTGCTACTGTATTTGGAGGTTTTTGCTGGGTCGATGTTTCTAAGTGTGCTTTTTACTGTGGTTGGCGTTCATTGAAACCATTCTCTTTTTTACCATTGCAAAATAATCAAAAACTACCTGAAAATAACCTTCTTGCATTAAACTGTTACAGCAGGGGATCATGAAGGACGGACGTTCCATATAGCAACTCCCAACAAAAGGGGTTTATCAACAAACAGAACACAAATGAAGAACAAGAAAGTAAAGGGGCCACGAGGGGTCAAAACAGGTAAAACATGAACCAACTAAAACTAATCACAAGGACAACCAACACTAAATCTAGGAAGACGTAGGAGCCGAGCAAGGAGTAAGACACTAGTGACACAGAAGCTAATGCACAGCAACATCTACACCTGAACACCACTGACCACAATGACCGACTAAAGAACAGAACAGAGACTGTAACTTAAATACACTGATAACGAGGCTAACAAGGGGCAGGTGTGGATTATTATGACCTAGGGGCAATGAGGAGCAGGTGAAGTCAATAAACAGGTACAGAAAAGGTCCAAACACTAAGCAGACTAAAATAAGGAAAACTGACCAAACAGGGAGCAAGAAACAAGGAACTAACTGAAATACCTAAACATATGTTAAACCAAGAGAATGCAAAACCAAGAAACATTAAATAACAACTAGCTGAGGCTGGCCTCTGGCTGGCCCACAACCAAAAAGGAGAGGCAGGAGTAGTGACCGACCATTTAGCCTGTTAAACCACATGACAGCCCGAGAAGCAGGCAAACACACTTGGAACAAAGGAGCTACAAGCTAGAGGAGAGAACTGGATGGCCAGCGACACCTGTTGGCCAAACAAGAGAGAATAGGACCAGGCCGGGATGGATCCTGACATAAATATTAATATACGCTGAAACATGTTTTTGGAGAATTATTCTTTTTTTAATAGTGCAGACTGAACTGAACAGATTGTATTGTTGTACTCAGAATAATATATAAATCATATAATAATGGAGAAATATTAGAAAATTTAAGCTTTCGGAATATTTAGTATGTGGTTCTTTGGTATCTACTACCAAGTCATGGATTCGATTTCTGTATTTCATTTAGGTAGTGATCTGTTGTTGGAAGATGGATTTTACAAGCCAGTGCCAAGTGTTTGAAAGTATTTAAATTCTCCTCAAATGAGAGTAATTATGAAAAGTAACTTTATTTTTTATTAATATGTTTAATTAAAATGTGATACTCATCCTCACAGGAAGATAAAGGAAAATAAATTAAAAGTATATTTAAAAGTAGTAAATAAAAATTTGTAAAATAATTTAAAAATAAATTACAGAAAGTAATAAAGTAATTAATTGAGCAAATGAGTGATCTGATGTTGGATTTAACAGAACCTACGAAGAAGTGAGTATCTCTGACACACATACATATATATATATATAGGTGTGTGAATTATTTCAAAGAGAATGATTGAAGAATTTTCCAATTATTCTGTCGAATGGCGGAAAGTCTGCTTTGTTAATTGCTTTATTACGTTTGGATTTCATTCTGGAAATCGTTCAAAAAGGATAATGAGCCAAACAAGACAAGTAAAAAAGGAAAATAAGCCCAAATTATGTCTTAAGAAATTTATCAACATATTTTACTTACACTTCTAGAAGTTCTGTTGTGGCATTAGTAATTAATAGGTGCTTGCATCTACCTGAAGGCGGATTAAAATAACATACGGTACCAGTCAAAAGTTTGGACACACCCACCCATAGAAAGGTATGCTTTTAGTCTCTACATTTTAGACTATTATAAAGATAATAATAATAAAAATAAAATAAAATAACGTACATGGAATTATGCACTGACCGAACAAATATAAATAAAAAAAGGAATTTGTTGGGTGGGCAGCTCTTTTGGTTGGAACTCAGGAGGTTTTTGGTTCAAATTCCGTGGTTGGCAGAGTTATCCCACCACTGGGGCATTAAACAAGGCCCTTAACCCCAATTACTCCATGGACTTAGCTGACCCTAAAGTCTCATCTATGCTAGTTGACATAGCAATAGGCATCTATTATTTTAACTCCTGGGGAAGCAGTGGTGGTGGTAGTACCTTACTTTGGATACCTTATTAGTACCTTGCTGATTAGGGATTCAAACCAGCAACCTTGCAATCCCAAGCACACTTCCCTAACCATTAGGCCACCAAAACAACTGTGAAAGTTGGTGATGTGCCCATAGAGGGATGTTGTGCACAGCTGCCGTGGATCTATGGATTATGAATCCTCTTTGGGTAGATTTTAAAAATGATATTGATACATTTATTCACCATTGATAGAAGTTCAGGAATCTTTGGTGTTCACATATCCAGTTCCTTCCATCAGATTATACAACCAGTAAATCAGTCAGGGAACACGTGCAATATTGCCTATTTATATAAATATCTGCCTATCTGTATATCTTTAAGCAAAAAATACTTGCGAATTTGTATTTGACACTACAAAACTGTGCCTATTTTATGCTCACCAACTTAACTTATTGCCATCTTCATGCAGTTTTTTTATTTAAATTTATTTATATATAGTAGTGGTGTATGTGGCATTGTGTATTTCTGCTTTTGTTCTGTGTCTGTGTGCTTTCCAGTAACTACAAGCAGTTTTCTCTGAGACAAAAAACAGTATTTTGATTCTATGAGACATACACTTATGAATGAATGAATGTTATATTTATTTAGTACTTTTCAAGACACCCAAAGCACTTTACTTAAGCGATAAGGAGCCACTTCAACCACCACTATGTGTAGCTCCACCTGAATGATGCGATGCTAAGAGAGCAGAGCTTGTGGTCAGGGAGCAGGGTTAGCTATTTATCCGATGCCTGTGGAGGAGTTTTTAAGGGTCTTCCTCAAGGACCCAACAGTGATATGATTCCTCTTATTATTTGAACCGATGACCTTCCAGACATGTGCTCAGACTCCTAATCCTTCCTCACAAAGTACCATTGTAAGCACAACATTTTAATGTTTTATTTGATAACATTGTATTTTTGTTTTACGGTGATCCCTCACTATATCGCGCTTCGACATTCACGGCTTCACTCTATCGCGGATTTTTTGCTGGTTCACGGATTTCTGCGACGATGCGTCTTTTTTATCTGGTACATGCTTCCTCAGTTGGTTTACCCTGTTGATTTCATACACGGGACGCTATTGGCGGATGGCTGAGAAGCT